>OAMR01000297.1:260244-288097 GCA_900205405.1 Echinochloa crus-galli | reverse complement strand
GACGAGCGTCGTGAAGTCAGACTGCGCGGCGATCTCGGGCAGGAGGTCGGCCGGAACCGGAAGCGTCAGCTCCGGCGGCTTGACCACCTCCTCCTCCGGCGGCTGCCGTGGCGCGGTCGTCGTCTGATCCGGCGACGGCGGCGGGGGTATGTATGCACGACGGCGCTTGCGCGGCGGCATCGCCCGTGCGTGCGAGTGTGCGACGCGAGCGCTTTCGTGTTTTCTCAGCGGAAGGAGTTTTATATACAAGTTTCGAGTTGCCGTTGGCTGTTGCCCTGTTGATTGGTGTATGATCATGTATCTGTACGTTTATAAGATTGGAAAATTGGAGGCTCAAAAAAAAGATTGGAAAATTGGAATAGCCTTGCGGGTTCGAGTATGAATACGGTAGAGAGGGCTATGGACCTATGGTTCGAATATGGCTTTTCACGTGGGCCTCAACATGGGCCTTGATGAAGCGGCACGGCCTTTTAACGGATCCAGTAGATTAGCGAAGGGCCTGATCATGGGCCATTTCTCAAGCGGCTGCAGGGCATACGACGTGCCTCTCTACCGTATTCATACTCGAACCCGCAAGGCTATTCCAATTTTCCAATCTTTTTTTTGAGCCTCCAATTTTCCAATCTTATAAACGTACAGATACATGATCATACACCAATCAACAGGGCAACAGCCAACGGCAACTCGAAACTTGGTGTATATAACTCCTTCCTGAGAAAACACGAAAGCGCTCGCGTCGCACACTTGCACGCACGGGCGATGCCGCCACGCAAGCGCCGTCGTCGTGCATACATACCCCCGCCGCCGTCGCCGGATCAGACGACGACCGCGCCACGGCAGCCGCCGGAGGAGGAGGTCAAGCCGCCGGAGCTGACGCTTCCGGTCCCGGCCGACCTCCTGCCCGAGATCGCCGCGCAGTCTGACTTCACGACGCTCGTCCGCCTCGCCGCGTGCTGCAAGTCCCTCCGCCGCGAGATCCTCCGCCCAGCCTTCATCCGCCGCGTCTGCCGCGAGCGCGCCGCCGCCGTGCCCCCGTGCGCCCTCGGCTTCCTCCACGCCTATGACAAGTCCAGGACGGCGGCGGACCCGGACCAGGACCAGCCGCCGGCGCCCCTCTTCTCCGCGGCGCACCCGGCGACGACGACGACGCCCGGCGTGGCGTCCTTCTTCGAGAGGCACCTCGCGCCGTTCGCGGCCCGCACGGCCGGCAAATCCCTCCTCGGCGACTACGAGCCCCTGGCGTCGCGCGGCGGCCTCGTCGTGCTCCACCGCAGGTACCTCGGCGGCGATCGGTGCTCGGACATCTGCGTCTACGACCCCATGAGCGGCGGCCGCACCTTCCTCCCGAGCCCGCCGGTCATCAGGAAGAGGAACTACGACTACGACAGGGAGACAAAGGCTCCTCCCGTCTACGGTGTTTCCTACACGTACGCCTTGCTCACCGCCGCCGCGGACGGCATCGGCTGCTCCTTCCGTGTCCTCGCCGCCGATTTCACGGGGCTCAAGGCTTACAATGCCAATATCAAGGTGCAGACGGTGTCGTCGGATGACGACGACGCCGGCTACGGCGGCGTATGGGGCCCGGTCACCATGGTGGCTACACATCCCCGTTCGCAGGGGTCCTTTCTCCAGCCACAGTGCAGCGCCGTCGTCCTCTGTGGCACCATCCACTGGCTAATGTACGACAACCATTCCCTCAACCAATTCCTCAACATGCAAGAGCCCTTCCACATCCTCACCTACGACGTAAGCACGGCGGCGGCAGGGTCGATCGAGCTGCCGAAGGACGGCGTGCCACGACACTGCAAGGTGTCCAATCTCCACCTGGCGTCGTCCCCGGATGGGAGGCTGAGCCTGCACGTCGCGAACAAGTTCAAGATATCCGTCTGGCAGCTGCGGCCTGCCGGCGGCGATGGCTGGTCGCTCCACGCCGTGATCGACGTAGCGATGGCTCTAAGGTCTCGGGCGCCGCCGGATATGCCGTACGATTGGTGGCTTAAAAAGGCGGTTGAGTTTGCGAGCTCTGGGACGGCGAGGAGCGGTGCGATCTTGCTGCGGCCATTTCTGAGCAACTGGCCTACTGATAACGCGGAGGAAGAGGGTGAGGAAGGCCTCGCCGTCCTTGACATGGAGACGGAGGAGCTGCGCAGGCATAGTTATTTGAACCGGACCGGAGATCGAACCGTTAAGTGCTCGGTTCATTGGTTCACTGGTCCTATCAGGTTGGACCGCCGGTTTAAACGGTTCAATTAGATTCACTATTTACTAAAGAACATAAGCCAACGAGTGCTCTAGTGGTCATCCCCTTCGGTGGGAAGGCCTCAAGGAGCCACGGCCAGGGTTCAATTCCGGCGCTTCATCAAGCCGGTTTAATAGCGGTTTTTACCGGAAACCGGGCGGTTCAAACGGTTTATAGCGGTTCAGTTGCATAGCCGGTCTTTTATGTGGACCGGACCGGCAGGGCCACTAGTTTCCGGTTTTTCCGGTCGAACCGCCGGTCCGGTCCGGTTCAAATAACTGGGGCGCAGGGTGGCCAAGAAGAAGCATATTACGCTCTTTCCGTTTGAAATCGATTTGGAGGCGCGATTGTCATCCATGAAAAAATTCTAGCTATATATACACTAGAAAAACTTATAAGCTAATGATGTAAGCATTTTAGTTTTTTATTAGAAAAGCATTTTAGTTTTTTGCTACATCAAATTTTAAAATTGTTAATATTGACCCAACTTATATAAAATATATATATGTCAACATATAAAGCACCACCTTACAAAAAAAACATAAAAAGCACCAAATTAGTTTGATTAAATCCACTATGAAATTGGTATTGTAAATGATAGTATAATTTTATATAAATTTGTTAATTAAAACAAAACTAGACAATATATATTTGCAGCACATGGGATATCAATCACAAACCATTTGTACATCTTCACGCAAAGCAAAATTTTTAGATGCCTTGTGCGTAAAGCGATTGATTAGAGCCATTCCATTATGATACCGTCGGTTGAATACATGTGTTGGTGAAAGATTCATGAGGGCACCACGCCTTTAGGTGGGTGCCATGGCGAGGATAAGGATGCCGTTGGTATGTATGAGACCGAGAGGGTCTTAAGGCTGGTCCCGCTCTGACTTAAAAAAAAATGCATCGATTCTCTCGCTCTAGCCTAGTTCCTTCATTCCTGCTTCGCCCAGCTCTGCTTTTTGCAATTTTTCTTACTCCTTCAGGCCTGGTCTTTAGCTTGAGACCCGGCCACAAGGTTTTCGGGCTTAAGAGTTAAGACTGAGGCTGGAGTGTATATTGGCCTTAAGAAAGCCACATCACGCTTAAGACCGGTAAACTCTGCACACCTCCGAGATAAGAAATCGGTGACTGGATAGTTGAGATAAGCCATTTGGTCAATAAATGCATGTGGATAGCAAAATGTTGAGTCACTTAGGCTAGTCTCAGTGGGGGTTTCATGGGAGTTTCATGGCATTAAATGCGCTGATGTGGCATAGGAGAGAGAAGGGAGAGTTTCATGATATGTGAGAGGAGTGTCATCACCGTGAAACTCTCTTGGCACAGTTACCTAGTTTTATGTCTTGGTAATCGTGTAGTGAAATGGTGCACTGAGACTGGCCTTACATTGCTACACATGGTGGGACCAATATACATCCAGCCAAGCTTTATAAAAAAAAATTGTAGGTCTTAACAACATTTACAATTTTGTGGTTGTATTTTTATTTAAAGTCAACTAGATACTCCAATAATTGACCGAAGTTTTTCATAGCAATGATTAAATGGAAAAAATATGATATATTGCTATGTCTATCAATAATTGTGTTTTATGATACGGTGATTGTGCACGAGGTGCGAGACATGAATTTGTGCGTTTGTTTGAGTATCATATTATGAGCCGGAATGGTTTTTAATTTCTTTTAGGGATAAAAATATGGATTTTATTTGACTATCCATGTTGGCTCAGTTTACTATACAAGCTGGCACAGGGAGTTCTGTGCATCCACATCGTTCAAAACAAGTACAATGCTCAATAAAGTGTCGCATCATATTTGAGCTGCAAGTCTATAGCCGGTTGTAGAGACCAACAAATTTGGTGAATGAGAGAGGAAAGATGAAATAGAAATTAATAGTAGTCTATTTTTACAGCCAATAATTATATGGGTGTGCTATTAAGTTTGCTTATTAAAATCATATGACAACGGTATAGGCTTTTTTTTTTGGAAATTCCTCTCAGCCATGCTTAGATTATAAGATAAGCGGCTTATAGCTTCTCATAGTTTAAATTTCTGAAGCGGCTTATCACATAAGCGAAAATAAACAAGAATATATAAATGGGGTGTTTGATAGAATTCTCGCTCATTTTCGTGGATAACCCAATTATAATCATTCCCAAATAGAGCCATATATTGATGCATACTTTTATTAACCTTGCTTTTAAATATCGTTGGCTAAAAACCACCATAATATTTGAGTCATGAGCCACTTTTGTTTTTGTAGTGATGGCATTTAATTTCTGTACTTTGAGGACAAAAATAACCATGTCTTGTGCGGGAAGATAGAAAAATAAACAGCAGGCATCATATAGCAGATCTATTTCTCTCGCGGGGGCAAAAGATGGAGATCTCCATTCTCCTTGTCCAACAGACATCGCAATCGCAACACTAGACCTCCTGTCTATAAATATAGCCAAGTTTTACTGCCATCGTAGTACACGATTATAACCCTAATATAAGTGCGCGATATTAGTAGGTGCTTGCAAGTACGCAATGGCGATGTCTCCACCCAAACGCCGCCGCGCATCCACAACGCTACCGCCGCCGAAGGCCAGGCCACCAGCGCCCGCGCTTTCGCCTGACATTCTCCTCGAGATCGTTGCGCGCTCCGACGCCGCCACGCTCTTCCGCTGCGCCGCCACCTGCAGGACCCTGCGCCGCGACATCCTCGACCCAGCCTTCATCCTGAAAGAATTTTCTAAACGCACTGATCCTCTTGGGATCACCTTCTATTTATATCAATCAGATGGATTACATGGTTACATGGATCTGTGATCCGATTCTGCAGGTACGTGCCTGCATGCTAGCTAACTGAATACAGAGGACGCGGACGCCGTGACCCGGTCATCTCGGCAGCGTCGCTGAACGTTACACACACGCATACATTGATACGTATGTAGATTATTCTCTAACAATTCTTCCTGTTATTTTTTGAGTTTGAATGCTCCAGGACCTTATATTTTGGGACGGAAGGAGTAGTATCTGGAGGCCGGCCGGCCGGCGGCCTGAGTCAGAGATTTGCTGTTCCCTCCCGGCCACGCGCGTCGGTCGGGTACGCTGCCTGAAAGCTCCACCGTGCCTCCATGCCTTTTAGGGGAGGGCCATGCAGTGTGTGTATACCACGCATCCATTGACTTGACGTCTTGACCTCGCCTGACGGCTGGCGCGCGTGAACCCCTCGGGATCCGAGCTCCGATGTCGCGAGCGGCCGGTGCGTTGCCGGACGCCGACGGGACGGCCGGAGCGGCGCGCCGGCACTGCGACGGGATCGCGATCAGTGTTGGTGTCAGCTCCGAGGACGCGACGTCGTTTTCGACGCATTGTGAGTAGCGTTCGGGCGTCGTGATTTCATACCACACCGCGCAGAAAGAAAAACCAGAGCGATGCTTGGGCCGCGTTAGCGTTAACCAAGCAGATGAATGTTTTGTATGGGCCGCCTTTAGCGCACGCACGCAGTGCACTTTCGCAACTCACGTCTACGTACGTCTCACGAGCTGACAAGCACGTCGCGGTCGCTCGCTCGCGGCATCCACCCACACGGCCACAACACTCACCCCCGTCACAGAAATCTAACGAGTCAACAATTTACCTTGGTCTCTGAATAACTTCTCAGTAGCACTCATAGGTGTTGATATAGCTTTACAGTTGTCCATTTTAGCTTTCTTGAGTAGATCTAGAGCATAACGCTTCTGAGAAAGTAGAATCCCATTTTGCACTTGCTTAACCTCAATTCCCAAAAAGTATTCAAGAGGCCCCAAGTCTTTCACAGCAAAATCAATCATCAGTTTCTGAATCAATTTGTCAGTAGCTGCAGCAGATGAACTGACAAATGATGTCGTCTATACATAGATGAGCATGTAAGTGGTTACTCCACCTTGTCTGAACACAAACAGAGAAGCATCTACTGAAGAACTGAATCCCAATTCCTTCAGCTTACTAGTCAGCCGAGAGTGCCAAGCTCTTGGTGCCTGTTTCAGTCCATAAAGTGCTTTCTTCAATCGACAAATGTAGTTTGATGGCTTATTGGGATCAACATAACCTGGGGGCTGCTTCATGTACACTTCTTCCTGAAGAAGTCCATGCAAGAAAGCATTCTGGATATCTATTTGTCTCATGCTCCAACCTTGAGAAACTGCTAGCGATAAAATTATCCTAACTGTAGTTGGTTTAACAACAGGGCAATATGTGTCAAGATAGTCCACACCATACCTCTGCTTATATCCTTTAGCCACAAGTCTTGCTTTGAGCCTATCAACTGAACCGTCAGCCTTCCTTTTCACCTTGTAAACCCACCTACTGTCAATTAGATGATCCCTTGTTTAGGAGGTACTAGCTCCCAGGTTTCATTCCTTAACAGTGCAGAATACTCATCATCCATGGCCTTCCTCCATCCTGAGCTTGCCATTGCCTCCTGAAGCTTGCACGGCTCTGAAAGTGTAGCAAGGGCCATTGTCTATATTTTTTCAGGCACTGAACATGCGAATCCACGGGCATTCTCTGAATATCTGATGGTTCCATCGGTGAACTCTTTGGGCTGTACAATATTATTGCGAAGTCTTGTCCTCATTGGATGTTGTCCAGTTGCTTTAGGTGGTGAGGATGAGACAGAGTCTTCTCTGCTAGGACCTGAACCTGAACTTGGATCATCTGACCTGTCATTTGTGACACCTGCAGGGGACAGACTAGCACTAGAAGGGTCATTGTTAGTGACAGGATTAGATTGACCATTGCTCACATTGACATCATCTAATGCTGGTTCAGTTGGGATAAAGGTGTCATTGGTTGGAGGAGTGATGAGGGAATTTTCAGTGTATTTGGTAATTTTGGCTAGTGCTGGCAGAATGGTAGGATGGTGAGAATTCTGTGTAGTTGGTGCATCTTGAGGTGAGTTATTAGCAAAGGGAAAAATAGATTCATCGAACACTACATCGCGAGAGATGTATACTCGGCCAGTAGTGTGATCAAAACATTTATATCCTTTATGTGTGGAGCTGTAACCCAAGAAAATGCACTGTTTGCTTCTGAAACTCAATTTCCTATCATTGTTAGCTCTCAGGTTCGGCCAACAAGCACAACCAAACACGCGCAGCCAAGAATAGTCAGGATGTGTGCCAAGAAGTTTATGGAGAGGAGTGTCGTGGTCAATTGTGCGGCTGGGCATTCTATTGATCAAGTAACAAGCTGTGTTAAACGCCTCATCCCAGAATCTGAGTGGCATTTGAGACTGAGCAAGTAGTGCAAGCCCGGTTTCAACAAGGTGTCTGTGTTTTCTCTCTGCAAGGCCGTTTTGCTGGTGTGTGTGTGGACATGATACACGATGATCAATGCCAGAAGCTTGGAAGTAATTATGTAAGCGATGATACTCTCCTCCCCAATCGGATTGAACCGAGCGAATTTTAGAATTAAGCATGTGTTCAGCGTGCTTTTGAAACTGAAGGAATACAGGCTCAACATCAGACTTGCATTTGAGGAAATAAGTCCACACATATCTACTGTAATCATCAATGAATGAAACATAATATCTCGAATTATTTACTGATGGGAGAGCTGGTCCCCAAACATCAGTATGAATTAACTGTAAAGGAGCAGTAGATACATGCTGTGAGGAACTAAAAGGAAGCTGATGGGATTTCCCTAGTTGACATGCATTACAAATCAAGGAAGGAGAAATCTTAGTATCTACAGCAATGTTATTGTCTCGCAGAATCCTAAGAGTAACTGGTGATGCTGGATGTCCAAGTCTTTGATGCCATTGTTCTTGAGAAACTCTAGCTGACAGCAAGGCCTGGCTATTATTTGGCAGAACATAGAGGCCGTTTCTACATGTGCCTTTGAGGAGCAGATTCTTCGTGGCTCGATCCTTAACACAAAAGGAGTTGGGGTGAAATTCAACAATGGCATCATTATCAGAGGCTAATCTCCGAACAGAAATCAAGTGCTTGTTTATCTTAGGTGCATACAAAATATGATTCAGATGAAGAGGTCGAATTAAACTAGCAATAGATGAATGGCCAACATGAGAAATAGACAAACCTGCTCCATTTGCCACTTGAACTTGATCCCCTCCAGTGTAGCGCTCCCTGGTGGTGAGGCGCTCAAGGTCGTTGGTGATGTGGTCTGTTGCTCCGGTGTCAACATACCAATTTGAGTCGATGGAGTAGCCATTGGTGACTGCAGCTGCCTGCTTGACATTGTCATCTGCCTGATACGCCTGATCGAAGCGGTGCCAACACTGCAGTGCGTCATGGTTGGGCTTGTTGCAGATCTGGCAGAGTGGCACTGGTGCTGGACTTGTTGCCGTGTGATCTTGGAGGTGGCTGGTTTGGTCGCCCACCTTGGCCGCGTCCGCCGCCACCACGGCCACGTACACGGCTGTTCCGGCCTGCACCGCCACCACCACGACCATTCCTGTTGACATTGTTAACTGAAGATACCTGAGCAATGGTGCCGTTGTGTTCCTGTCTCATCTCGTAGCTCAGCATGTGCGCGTAGACATCGCTGACGGAGTACGCGTCACGGCTCGTCGTGATGCTCGTCACAAGTGGATCGTACTCCGCACCGAGGCCGCGCAGCATGTACGAGATGAGTTCCTCGTCGTCAAGTCGCTTGCCGATGGCTGCAAGGGTGTCGCCGAGACGCTTCACCTTGCGGAAGTAGTCGGCGATGCTGAGGTCCTTCTTCTGGATGGAGGTGAGCTGCATGCGGATCTGCATGATCCGTGCTCGCGAGCTTGATGCGAACATCTTCTCCAGGGTGCTCCACGCCTCGCGCGCGGTGGTGATTCCCACCCAGGGGCGGACCTAGTATAGGGACATGGGTGTACATCTGTACACCCAATAATTTTGACAAACAAAATCATAGGTAGCATACATAATACATGTATATACTTGTAGTTGGGCCAAATCGTATCTATTTGAGACCAAATATGAGAAACAACCCAGTCCAAACCATCCCCACCTCCCTTCCCGTGATGGGCCGGCTCGCTCCGGACTAGTTGGTCCATGTGCAAGATTTTTAGTTGGTCCATGTGAACAGCCCACGAGGCCTCGCTGACGTCGACTGAGCATGGGCATTTCCTGTTCGGCTGTTCCTCACACTCGATTGCGGCGGCGGCGCAGAGCGAACTAGGAACGACGGGTGCAGAGACGCTTTAGGCAGATCAGGCATACTATGCATGATTGGATCACTAATTTTGCATAGGGTACAGACGTCACATGTTGTTTTGGGTTGGCTGCACATTTTCTTTTAAGGCTTGTCCAAACCAATAATTCCAGTATAGAAATATTAAATCTCTGGAAAAATATGTTTGAAAATATATAAAACTTTTGCGAGCAGCATTGTGATTTGTGATTAAATTAATGAAATATATGTATGCTGCTGCTGTGTAATGTTGCATTACTATGTATGCGAACTGCGAACGTGTAGAGGTAATGCTAGTAACAAAAAGCTCCAGATAACTTGCAGTAATGCAGATGTTAAATGTACAACTTTCATGAATCATGTTTTTTGCCCACATCTTTTGAACAAATTCTACCAAATTTATACCGATACTGGAGTATCTGTTAAGTTTTGCACAAATCTTGGACAACTTCGTCTAATTTTTTGATAAACTTCAAATAAATATTTTTTTTTCAAAATACTTGATGGAATGAATGGCTGAGGCATACAATTAATTCAATATAGTGTTCTCTTCATGAAACAATCTTTCGATGGCTTGTACACCCAATATGAAAATCCTGCGTCCGCCACTGACCGAAACCATCAGTACTTATATATATAAATAAAATACTCAATGGTAGAAAGATAAACCAAACTACAATCTTTCAGAGTAACAAAAAATTAACACGCATGCATGGTCCATTAAGCTATCTATCCATCCATCCCGTAGCAAGTTGAATATAGCTAGTTCAGTGACTTAACTTGGGCAGGTCGGCCGTCTCAAACGCCTTGACAAGGTTGCCCAAGAACGTCCTCGTCACGGATGAGTCGCCTCGTCACACCAGTGAGGTTCTCCACATTGCCCTTGTAGTAACTATTCAATTCAACACCTCACGGGAGACGCCGGGCTCGGCGCCAGAGCAGAAGGTCTCCCTCCTCTCCAGCTCGGCGCTAGCATGCAGCTTCTCCAGCCACGAGTTCTTCTGATCCAGCAAATGGTCGAACAGGCCGCGCTTCGTCGCGTCGCGCGCCGGGTCAAGGTAGTACCCATACGCGTAGGCCCACTTGAGCACCCGCGGGCCGTCAGCGATCTGCTCGTACGCCCTTGTCAGGAACTCAAACTCCTCCGGCAGGTCCACCGACCATGCATGCGTGGCCGCAATGACGCAATCCTCTTGATCTCCGAGCTCTCCAGCTCCGCCATGTCCTTGAACACGTCCTCGAGCGACGAGTGGTTCTCCACCCACCGCTCGTAGTGGTAGAGATACCTGTCCGATGCTTTGGCCAGCCGCAGGCGGAGGTCCTCGTCCTCTTGGAGGTACGGTGTCGTCGTCGGAGTGCCAACCCTGCGAATGACAGCAGTATGATCTCGTTCTCGCAATGACCTGAAACATGGCAAACGATGGGTGTGATACAGTTGGCCCTGTTGATCATCGACAATAGCTAACACAAGACACCGACGAAAGAAATGGGGCAACCGGCACCACGGGGAGCTCTGAAGATTAACACAGATGCGGCGTTCTGTTCTGGTGATTGTATAGGAGAGACGGGTGTCGTGACCAGGGGATGGTGGACGTTTTTTTTTTGCCACCGGCGTTTTTTTTTGTTTTGCCATCGGTCGGCTCGATTCGACCCGTTCGTCTGACTGATAGCTGATTTCTCTGGAAAGGAAAATACCGCTGGTTGATTGGTGATAGATGACTGGTGCTGATTTCTACTGAAAGAAAAATATTGTTGGCTGGTGGCTGTTAAGCCAAATGAACATAGATTCAGCTGACGAGGATGATTGGAGCCCAGGAAGAGGTCGTTTTGGAAACACTTTGTTAGATGCGAAGCAAATTTAGCAGCTCATTTACGTGCCAAGGAGTCCTCGTTGGCTTGTATTATGTGGGTAGACGTAGCGCGTGACTTTCCTGGCTCGAACCATGAGAGGAGGAGTTCTCGAAAAAAAAAAGAAGAAAAAACCCTGCCCCTCCCGCACTGCCAATCGCCGCCACCCCAACCCGCGCCGACGCCGCCGCATCGCCCCCAAGCTCCGCCCTAGCGCACTGCCGCCCACAAATCTAGCCATCCGTCCACCTCCGTCCGTCGACCTGCCCCCAATCCATCTCATCCATGACGCCGGCTCCCGTCTGTGCTGCCTGCCGGAACCGTAGCCGCCCGTGAGGCCGACCTCTGGAGGAGCCCGCCTGACGCTCGTCCGTGCTGCCTGCTTCCACTCCGAACTGAGGTAATAAATTCTTTTCATCCAAAGTTCTCCCTTTCAACTTTGAGGACGATGGTTGCTTATTGGGTTGGTGTGGTGGAAGCATATGGAACGAATTTGGCATGCACATCATCGGAGTCCGCTTTATTCCAAAGTTTGGCCATTTGATATAGTAGTAGCAGTAGTTTGTTACTTGTTAGTCGTGTCCATCTGGTTAGTGGTGGCTATGCATAGTGGTGTTGCTCTGCGCTTCAAATGGCTGTTTGCGATATACTAGTTATGTACTATGCATAGTAGTGGTGTACTGTGTACATGTACCAACTGTAATGGCTGTATGAACTTGCAGTGATTGTTCTGTTACTCAAAATAATGCAACAGAGTAGTAGGTCCTATATATGTTACATCCAGAATGCTGCATGAGAAAACATGGGGGTATTCTTGGACACTTGATATGATCTAGTGGCATTTGGTCAGAATCGTGTACTATACACATGCTCAAACTTATCTCTGCCAAATAACGTGTCTAGTTGATCTTATGGATAACAAAGCACTTGCTGCCTTCGATGCACTTAATTGCTATAGCTGTGTGTCGCCATCTAGGTGCTTGAGCATGTATAGGCGTGAGAACAAGAGCTTTTCCCCCTGTCAAACTCCTATCACACCTCTTCGGCCTACGCGGTGGGTCAATCGTGAGAGGGTAGGGGGATTATTTTAGAGAAGTGTTTTCAAACGTTCATGTTTTATATTTTTCCTTGATGATTCCAACCTCTTGTCGTTGTACTGGACGCATAAGGTTTGGTCCACAAACCTCCGATTTCCGTGTCTTAAAAACTAATCTCTAATTGTCATGCTAAGCAACAATGCTTGAAGTAATGCTCCAACTTTAGATATTGGAGAAAACAAAACAGAGTGCTTGGAGGTTCTCTTTAATTTTCTATAATAGACTCGGTCGTCGGTTTAAATTGTTCTCTTTTGGTAACAGGGGACCAACCGACTTGTAAAAAACATGTGATTCAACTACTCGTTCTCAAATATATGTCTTTTAGGAGAGGCTATTTAGTTTAAAATAAATTAATTTGGTTGTCCTAAACGTCATATATTAATAAAGAACACTGGGAGTATAAAAGAAGAGTGAATATCTTTTAGATAAATAGGAAGTCAATCGCTTCAATAATATTGAACGCGCATGTACATGTTTGATGAAATCCATGTTTGGTTATGGTCTTGAGGAGACAAAAATTAAGAGAAAGCTTGTGGAGGATAAGCTTGGCAAGAGGAATTGAAGTGGACGGTAGGAGTGTTGGGCGACAAGGTGAATGCCCGCTAATTGGCAATGAAGGGACATAGGAGGCGTAATGACAGCTTGGCTTCCCCCCAAGTAAGTGTGGGGGCATAAAACCAACAGCAGAGACACTTCCAAAGTGGAGTAAGGTTGGGTGGAGGCGGACAAAACAAAGTTTAGCCATGAAAGAAGTCTGCGGTTGTGTGTTGTGTTTTCTGTTATTTGTTGTTTGTTTTCCTTTTTTCTAATAAAAATTTGACTAATCTCTTGCCCTTTGTTCAAAACTGGGAGGATTATAGTGCCGTACATAATGGCCAACTGATGAAATAAAAAAGACGACCGACTTGTGTACTCTTGTTTTGGAGCGTGCATCATTAATTAGTATTCCAAATTTTCAAATTCAATTGGAAGATGCCATCAGGGTAGTAACTCAAAGTGCGTTGAACTGTGATTTCAGCTCCCATTATTGTAGCCAATAATGGCCACCACACAACACATAGAAATCAAGGAAGCGTTTCATGAATCACTACAAACTTCGGAGTGTTTGGATCCCCTCTACTAAAGTGATGTTAAAGTTCCAAACACAAGGCGCTAAAACATTTTAGCACCTTTAGCATCCAAAGAGGTGCTAAAATAGGTTAAAAGAGAGAGCTTCTAAGGGATGCCCCTCCTTTATCGCAATGTACATAGAGGAGAATGAAGGGATAGTTTTATCTTTGTGTACATCATTAATGACACTTTAGTCACTTTTAATAACTGGATCCAAACAGGGGTACTAAACTTTAGTTGTTGTTTTTGGTACTTTTGCTTTAGTAGTATGCAATACCATGTTACATGATATTTTTAAATACTTCCATTAATCAAGCTTAGTATTGCATATACAATTTCATTTGCATCTTCACTACCTGTTGGCAGCAACGCGATGGGAATGGGCTAGCAGCTAGAAGACTTTCATGGCTGATAGCCGCGACTCCAGATCGACCTCATACGGCATGGCATCTTTCTTCATGGTAACCTTCCGCATCTCCTTAGTCTCCACGTCAACGAGGACGAGCCCTTCCTCACCGCTTCGGGAGAGCATGTAAAACATGTCGGTGAAGGGCCTCTGCAGCAGCACCGCGCCGCTCTTTCTCCAACTCCAAGATCTCGCGAAGCGTACCATGTCTCTCAAGGAACTTTGAGAAAGCTCCGGCATGAAAGACCGCACGTTCGCCTCCGCATCGATCACAGCGTGCCACGTCCAGACGTCGCCGCCGCCGGACAGCACCCAAACGGTTATTACGAGCTTATCCGCGTCGAGCAAACTCAGCCTCCCGTCCGGCGATGATGCCAGGTCGATATCATGATGGAAGGGGGCAGTGGACAGGCCGCCCGTCGGGAGCTCGATGGACCCCGCCGCCGCCGTCCGGACATCGTAGGTGAGGATGTGCATGCCCTTGGACTTGAACTCGTCCATTAGCCAGTGGATGCGGCCACCAAGGACGACGGCGGTGGACCTCCGTTCGAGCGTGGACCGTCCCCGCCAAGGGTTACTCTTGCCACGTGAATCCAAACAGCCCCTAAAGTTAGAGCATTACTTAAAGCAATGTTGTTTAGCATGACAATTAGAGATCAGTTTCTAAGACATGCAAAATGGAGATTTCTGGACCGAACCTTATGTGTCCAATACAACGACAAGAGAGGTTGCAATCATTAAGGGAAAATGTAAAACATGAACGTTTGAAAACACTTCTCTAAAATAATTTCCCTACCTCTCACAATGGGCCCATCATGCAGGCGCCAGGCCAAAGAGGTGTGAACGTGTGATATAGGAGTTTGACAGGGGATTGCTGCTCCATGCCGTTGGCCGCCTATGTATTTCCTCTCCCCTTTATCCACTTTTACCGATCTTGGACAGTTTAGGGCCTTCCAATCAGGGTAGTCGAGCACGTATTCTAGTGCCGCCCTATGATGTCAGTTCGGTCGTGACTAAGGTCCGTCTGTGGCTTAATATCGTGTTCCCCACAATAGAGTTTGCGCCACTGTTACATGTCATCAGTGGCGGACCCAAGGCCCGGCGAGCCTGGGCAGCCGCCCGGGCTCCGATGGGATAACGCAAAGGAAGTTTACTCTGATGGATAATGCAAAGCAAGCTTACTCCGTCCGTAAATGAGATGAGAAAGGAAGCTAGCAGACCTTCGCCCAGGCTCCATATATTTGCTGGGTCCGCCACTGCATGTCATGAAAAGAAGGGTAACGAAAGAGGAGACAGTGACTTATGGGTCCCAACTGTTATATTGAAAGTAGAGGCTGACATTTAGGGAATGTTGGTGTAGTTGGCTCCATAAAAGTAAGGTCAACCCCTACCATACAGTAATGGACTTGATTTAGAAACCATTGCTCGAGTTGTTCATAGTATCTCTACTCCTGATAATTACGTCCTGGGAACCGCGTCCGCCCCCTCCATCGCTCTGCCAATCCTTTCCTACACGTGCGACCTCGCATCCATCGAAATCCGATCCTACGGCTTCGATCTCTCCTCCGCAGCCTCCTCGACAAAGTTGACAGAAATTACCCGCCTGCCACCGCAACAGAGCTGAACCGGTATTTTTCTTTTCTACCGCTCCTCCCAACCCCTCGTCAAACCCTATCTACTGTTGCTCCGGTGTCAACATACCAATTTGAGTCGATGGAGTAGCCATTGGTGACTGCATCTGCCTGCTTGACGTTGCCATCTGCCTGATACGCCTGATCGAACCGGTGCCAACACTGCAGTGCATCATGGTTGGGCTTGTTGCAGATCTGGCAGAGTGGGCCACTGGTGCTGGACTTGTTGCCGTGTGATCTTGGAGGTGGTTGGTTTGGTCGCTCACCTTGGCCGCGTCCGCCGCCGCCACGGCCACGTCCACGGCTGTTCCGGCCTGCACCACCACCACCACCACGACCGCCATTCCTGTTGACATTGTTAACTGAAGATACCTGAGCAATGGTGCCGTTGTGTTCCTGTCTCATCTCGTAGCTCAGCATGTGCGCGTAGACATCGCTGACGGAGTACGCGTCACGGCTCGTCGTGATGCTCGTCACAAGTGGATCGTACTCCGCGCCGAGGCCGCGCAGCATGTACGAGATGAGTTCCTCGTCGTCAAGTCGCTTGCCGATGGCTGCAAGGGTGTCGCCGAGACGCTTCACCTTGCGGAAGTAGTCGGCGATGCTGAGGTCCTTCTTCTGGATGGAGGTGAGCTGCATGCGGATCTGCATGATCCGTGCTCGCGAGCTTGATGCGAACATCTTCTCCAGGGTGCTCCACGCCTCGCGCGCGGTGGTGATTCCCACCATAGTGGCGAGGACGTCTTCAGTGAGAGACGAGTTGATGCAGCTGAGGACTAGCTGGTCCTGGTGGTACCAGCTAGTGTACTCTGGGTTGACGATGATCCTGCGCCCGCCGGTTTCTTCACTCGGGGTGACCACGACGGTCTGGCTGGGCGCCGGCATGGATCCATCGACGTAGCCGACGAGACCTTGACTCCTTAGGTAGGGTAGGATCTGTGCGGACCAAAGGAGGTAATTCTCCTATGTGAGCTTGATGTTGATCACGTGGTTGATTGAAGGCGTCGGCATGGAGTTGAGCTGGATCGATGTGGAGGAGTTGCTGGTCGATGAATACGGAGTGCTGAACATGGTGAAGCGCGGGGATTGTGGATCTCAGGCTCTGGGTACCATGAAAGAATTTTCCAAACGCACTGATCCTCTTGGGATCACCTATTTATATCAATCAGATGGATTACATGGTTACATGGATCTGTGATCCGATTCTGCAGGTACGTGCCTGCATGCTAGCTAACTGAATACAGAGGACGCGGACATCGTGACCCGGTCATCTCGGCAGCGTCACTGAACGTTACACACACATACATTGATACGTACGTAGATGATTCTCTAACACATCCGCCGCGTCTGCCACGAGCCCGGCGGCATCGTGCCCCCGCGCCTCCTCGGTTTCCTCGACCTCTACAACGAGGGCAACGAGGCGCCCCGGCCACCGGCGGCCTTCTCGCTGGCGCACCCGGCGACGCCCGCCGCGGCGTCCTTGTCCGAGAAGCACCTCGCACCGCTGCTGGCCCGCAACGCCGCCGCCAACCTCCTCGACGGTGACGTGCCCCTAGCGTCGCGCAACGGCCTCGTCCTGCTCGGCCGAGGGCTCGACGGCGCGAGCCGGAGGATGTCCATGTGCGTCTTCGACCCCCTGACCGGCACCCTGGCGGCCTTCCTCAGCGCGCCAGACATCGACCATGGTTTCGACGGAGTCACCCACAGGTACGTCCTGCTCACGGCCGCGGACGGCATCCACATCGACTGCTCCTTCCTTGTCATCGCCGCCGAGTTCACCAGGCGCTCTATCAAGGTCCAGACCGTGTCATCGGACGCCGCCAACGGCGCATGGGGCGCCGCCACCAAGGTTCGCAACCCTCGTCGGGGAGGGTCCACGCTCGAACGGAGCTCCACCTCCGTCGTCCTTGGTGGTCGCATCCACTGGCTAATGGACGAGTCTGTTCGATCAGTTTATACTTGCTTCTAAAGTATTTGGTCCTGCAGCACCATGGTTGATGGGTTGCCTGGCACTGTCGGGTTTAGGTTCATTTGTGTTAGGAAGTAGAGTGACAGTGATACAGTGCGACTTACTCTGCAATACATCTCTAACCACGTCTATGAATTATGATACTGCTCGGCATGAGCATTTTGCTTTACAAAGTACCAATACTACCATGGACCTGCAAGCACTGAACTCGCAATATTTGACTTTGTTTTTGGCGAGACCACTTAGAAAATACAGATTTCTATGTGTATATTCTTCCCCCGAGGATGGAATTATTTTGATATTATGTACACTCTTAGGCATCTACACTGTTGTAAATTGCAGAGAGATGGATATAAGATATGTACCCATTAGGTTTCAGATGTTACTCAATGTGGGAGGAATCTTCGGAGACAGAGGAGATGAAGAGGGTGAACAGGAAGAAGAGTGACTTCCCGTATGAGCTGGATCTGGAGTCACGGCTATCAGCCATGAAAGCCTTCTAGTTTGCTGCTAGCAGCAGCAGAAACTTTGATTACTATGTTTGATATTACTGTCAAATTAAATAACTAATATCATGTAACTTGGTATTGCATTATGAAGCCAGAGTTTCTTAATTATAGTGATTCGAGCTAGAAATGTTGCCTTGATTCTATGTAATATATATGTATATGGTTGATAGGATGCATCTGTTTGGTTGATCTCGGCTGGTCAAGGAACGTGTCTTGCTTATTGGTCAGGCTGACCTGCCTATAAGGACGCCTCCAACGGCTCTCTGACGACATCATCGGGTGAGTTGGAGACAATAAAGAAAGAAAATATTCTCCTAAACGCTTTTTGGTTTCTGCACCTCCGGCAACTCTACTCTCTCATGGCTTCGGCAAAGGCGCTATCCGCTAGTGCAGCATATTTTGCAGGTCCTCTCTCTCCGCCGGCTCAGCCAAGAGCCCAGGACTGACGATATCGTCTGTTGAAGAAGGCCTAAGGCCATGTTCTGCGGTGTATTCATGTTCTGGCCACCACACAACTAGGTTTTGCCGATCTTGAAATTGCGAGGGATTGGCTGGCTTGAAATTCAATGCCAACCACACTGGAAGAACAGATACAGGACGCCGTCAACCACCACTGTTACATCAAGAACATACATGATAATTCAGTGTGTATCAAGAGTTGTGTTAGGGCTTCTGCCACAAATGGGTCAAGTAAATTTCTATAAGCGTGGTGCTCACGTGATTAGTGATCCTGCGGATTTTGCATCTAACAGTGCAAGTTAAGCTGCAAGTACATACTAGCTAGTTGAGGTGAAAGATTTAAGAGGTTAGTGCATGCAAGCCAGTACTACATAGTGATATTCAGCTAGGTTTGCTTCTTTTAACATGTTGCAACAACTGATCCTACAACAGACCACAATCCAAAAACCTTGACCGCTACACATTGCGTCGCTCAATTAGCACGAAAAAATTAGGCATGTGGGCAACAATGCAAAGGATGAAGCATATAATGATTCTCCAAATATTGGGACCTAGTACTGATTAAAATTTGGTTGACATTTGTAATTATTGCTCTTTTCTTGTTGGTTTTTCTTGCATTTCACAGATTGACATCAACAAAAGAAAATTAAACCCTGTGAGGGGTAGGCCATCATGGTCATGAGTTATGGCCAACTTCTATACTATGAGCAACTCCAACAATATATAGCTCCTAAATCAAGACCATTGCTTTATAGTAGGGTTGGCCCTACTTTTATGGAGCCAACTACAGCGACATTCCCTAAATTTCAGCCCCTACTTTCAATATAACAAGTGGGACCCAATAGTAATTGTCTCCTCTTTCGTTACCCTTCTTTTCATGACATGTAATAGTACGTGGTGCAAACTCTGTTGCGGGGAGGCCACAAGCGGACCTTGGTCACGACCAAACTCAGAGGTTGGCGTGGCTGAGCTCCACCATTATCTTCTTCTCATTTGCGCGGTGGCAGCTGGAGCGAGCATTTCCTGTTGCGACAATCTTTGCTGGTGACACATCATTGCAGGCAAGGCATTCGATGAAATTTCCATTCGTTATTCTGGAGAGGGTTCCATTGAGCTTCTATCTTTCTTCATGATCAAGTTAAGCAGGTATTGAAGTAGTTGTTCTATGGGATTTTAGTGGATTAAAATACTGGAAGTCTTTTCTTGTGTTAGAATTATGATAAAAGACAATGTGTATGAGCTACCACACATCGCCGTACAGTTATCTACCTGCATCTTTTCCCACTACTTTATTTATTTTTATTTCTGAGTTTTTATTTTGTGTAGCAAACTAACAGTTGCAGGTGCCAACAGATCTAGGTGCATTCATGCTTAGAGCATATGAAAAAGGTAAAATGCAGTAACTGTGTAACTGTGCCTCTCTCTACTTTCTTAGCTTTTATTATTGCACTTATGAGGATTGTAGCGGTGTCTGGTTGCAAACTTAATTAGAATTATAAAAGTGACAACAGATAATAGGTGGTAGATTCATGCTTTGGCCATATTTTATCAGTTAGATCCTATTATAAATTTTCCAATATATCTCTCTTTTGAAGGGGGCGTCAACTTTTTTATTCTGACCTGACCAACCGTTTGTAGTTTTTTTTTGGGTGAAACTTGATTCAGTTTAGAAGAAAACAATGTGTTGCTTGCCTATTATAGACAGGTTACAATGCTGAAGACTTTGTAAGATTTTGGCTGTGTGCATTTATTGCAGAGGCCGGAAATATTTCCATTATCTAAAAAAAATTTGGTCAGAATCGTGTACTATACACATGCTCAAACTTATCTCTGCCAAATAACGTGTCTAGTTGATCTTATGGATAACAAAGCACATTCTACCTTCGATGCACTTAATTGCTATAGCTGTGTGTCACCATCTAGGTGCTTGAGCATGTATAGGCGTGAGAACAAGAGCTTTCCCCCTATCAAACTCCTATCACACCTCTTCCGCCTGCGCGGTGGATCAATTGTGAGAGGCATGTTTTGTATTTTTCCTTGATGATTCCAACCTCTTATTGTTGTATGGACGCATAAGGTTTGGTCCGCAAACCTCCATTTTCCATGTCTTAGAAACTAATCTCTAATTGTCATGCTAAGCAACAATGCTTGAAGTAATGCTCCAACTTTAGATATTGGAGAAATACGGCGCATGGGGCGCCGCCACCAAGGTTCGCAACCCTCGTCGGGGAGGGTCCACGCTCGAACGGAGCTCCACCTCCGTCGTCCTTGGTGGTCGCATCCACTGGCTAATGGACGAGTCTGAGGGAATGCACATCCTCACCTACGATGTCCGGACGGCGGCGGCGGGGTCGATCGAGCTCCCGACGGGCGGCCTGCCCACTGGCACCTTCGATGGTGATCACATCGACCTGGCATCGTCGCGGGACGGGAGGCTGAGCTTGCTCGCCGCGGATAAGCTCGTAATAACCGTTTGGGTGCTGTCCGGCGGCGACGACGGCGCTGGCTGGGCGCGGCGCGTAGTGATCTACGCGGAGGAGAGTGTACGGTCTCTCGTGCCAGAGATGACGCGGACATGCTTCCCTGACACGGTACGCTTCGCCAACAGATCTTGGACGAGGGGCGGCATGCGGTCTGAGCCGGAGGAAGTCGAAGGTCTTGGTGCCGTCGGCGATGCGCAGAAGGGTGAGCCGCATGATGTTCCCCATCTCCCCCCACTCCTCCATCGCCGCCCTGCTCGGTGCTCCTTTTGAAAGAATTTTCCAAACGCACTGATCCTCTTGGGATCACCTTCTATTTATATCAATCAGATGGATTACATGGTTACATGGATCTGTGATCCGATTCTGCAGGTACGTGCCTGCATGCTAGCTAACTGAATACAGAGGACGCGGACATCTTGACCCGGTCATCTCGGCAGCGTCACTGAACGTTACACACACACATACATTGATACGTACGTAGATGATTCTCTAACAGTCCCCCTCAATCACAACAGATGCCAGAGACGTTAAGATTGCGACAATTTGCTATGAAGGGCGCTCTAGAAAGAGGCTTCGTCAGAACATCTGCAAGTTGATCACCTGACGAAATGAACCGCACTTCCATTGCCTTGCGTGCTACTTGTTCTCGAACGAAATGGAAATCAACTTCGATATGCTTTGTTCTTGCATGGAACATAGGGTTGGTCGTGAGATAAGTAGCTCCGAGATTATCACACCAAAGCTGAGGTGGTTTGTGCTGAAATACTCCAAGTTCCTTGAGCAACGACTGAACCCATATCATTTCTGCAGCGACGTTTGCAATGGCCTTGTATTCTGCCTCTGTACTCGACCTCGAGACAGTTGCTTGCTTCCTAGAGCTCCACGACACCAAATTCGTTCCTAAGAACACTGCAAACCCGCTTGTGGACCGTCGATCATCAGGGCACCCAGCCCAATCGGCATCAGAGAAGCCTGACAGCATGGTGGTTGCAGACTTCTGAATTTTCAGACCATAGTCCATTGTTCCTTTAACAAATCGAAGGATTCTCTTCACAGCAGCCCAGTGCAAATTTGAATTTTTCGTGTGGTCTATTTATCCTTGTTCTATGTATACCCGTAGCAACGCACGGGCATTTACCTAGTAGAACTATAGAAGTTGGCCATAACCCATGACCATGATGCCCTGTCCCTCACAGGGTTTAATTTTCTTCTGTTGCTATAAATGTGCCAAATGCAAGAAAAAACAACATGAAAAGAGCAATAATTACAAATGTTGACCAAATTTGGAGTGAATCATTATATGCTTCATCCTTTTCATTGTTGCCACATGGCTAATTTTTTCGTGCTAATTGAGCGATGCAATTAATGTATAGCGGTCAAGGTTTTTGGATTGTCATGTGGTCTGTTGTAGATAGAGTATAGGATCCTTGTTGCAACATGTTAAAAGAAGCAAACCTAGCTAGAGAATATCACTACGTAGTCCTGGCTTACGGGTGTAGAAACGCTTGCACTAACCTCTGAAATTTTTCACCTCAACTAGTAGTATGTACTTGCAGCTTAACTTGCACTGTTAGATGCAAAATCCGCAGGATCACTGGACTAAGGGCCTGTTTGGTTCTTAGGGACTAAAACTAAGGGACTAAAATTAGTCCCTTAGAGACTAAAATTGCTGTTTGGATCCGTAGACTAAAAAGGACTAAAGTTGCTTTAATGGCTTGTGCAAATACTACTTTACCCATGGACTAAAAGGGAACAAGTGGGGCTGGTGGGTGGGGGGAGGGGTATCCAGTGAAAAAGTGGTGGTTTTAGTCCCTATAAGCTCCTCTTGTGGAGCTAAAGAGTTTTAGTCCCTTTTGAGGGTTTTAGTCCCAAGAGTTTGGATCTTTAGTCTGTTTTGGGACTAATTTTAGTCAGTTTTGGTTTTAGTCCGTGGAACCAAACATCCCGTGGATCAAACATCCCGTGGATCACGTGAACATCACGCTTATAGAAATTTACTCGACCCATTTGTGATAGAAGCCCTAACATGACGCTGAGTCATCGTTCCTTCAATTCTGAATCTTTTATACATACTGACATCATGTATGGTGGTAGATGGCGTCCTGTATGTGTTCCTGCAGTGTGGAATTTTTTTAATTAATATTATTTTAATTTGAAATTACAAAATAATTTCTCTGATTTTTGAAATTACAAAAATGTGATATTGTCGTCGGCTGGGTAGACGAAATAAGAGTTTTCGTCTACCGAGTGGACGAAATATAGGATTTCGTCTACTGGTTGGACGAAAACACTAATTTCGTCTACCCGTTGGACGAAGCTAACGCACCAGGACAAAATCCTGCAAGGGGTCCACATTTTCGTCGGCCCAGTAGACGAAAACTAGATTTCTGATGGGTAGATGAAAACTATATTTCGTCTGATGGGTGGACGAAAATTAGCTTTCTCCACGCCGGAGTGGAGAGAGCGACCGAGACAGCGTCGGCCTCAGATGAAAACTATATTTCGCTCTCTCCACTCCGGCTGGATCTGAGGCGGGCGCGGGGGCGACGGCGAGCATGCGGCGGGCGGCTGGCGGTGGCCGTGCTGGGGTTGCGCGGGCGAGCAGCGAGCAGAGCAGCGGCTAGCAGCGGCGGCGCGAGGCGGGCTGCGGCATTGGCGCGAGGCGGCGGGTGGCGGGCTGCGGCGGCGGCGCGAGGCGGCGGTGCCTGAGGCCGGGCGCGGGGGCCTCGCGGCGGCTCCGGGCAGGGTAGCAGCAGCAGCAAGCAGCCGGCGGCGGAGGCACGGCTAGCGGCGACGATAGAGGTATTTTTTTCTTTTTGCTATTTTTTAAATATTAAATATTATATTAATATAAAAGGATGATTATAGGATGTGAATGTTGAGGTGTGATTGCCATTATGTCTTATAAAAAGAAATAAATGTATTAATTTCGATTTAATTAATAGGGGAGACGAAGAATTGAACATATGAATGTATTAATTTCTATTTAATCTATAGGGGAGATGAAGAACTGGATTAGTTTGGGATAATATTAAGGTGCGATAAAATTTAGTGTTTTATGGGTTCAATAATAATATAGTGGGTGGAATTTAATGTAGGAGTTTGTTGGTGTGTCAGGTAACGGAGATGTCGAATTCAAATGAACTTATGATATATTATGGGAGTGGAGACATTTGTTACGGTCCATCTGGGGTTGATCTCAGTCCATTCGCATGCACAACTCTTTTGCATCTAAATCCAGACGAAGCTAATATTCGAGATCTAATTGATTGGTTTGTAGCCTGTTTTCAAATGGATGCACATGTTTATTCAGTTACGGTTCAGTGTTTATATATTCGGAGTTTGAATCCGTTGTATTATGAGCTGAAGGCAGCCAACAGGACATATATATGGAGAAAATGGGTTTAGTGGTGTAGAAAGCACAATGTACCATTAACTATTTTGGTGCAGCCATGTGCAAAAGGGTCAGATGTGGGACAAAGTAGCTCGTCTTCTCAAAGGCCTGGACATACCGTGGGTTGTGTCAGGCCTGCACGAGGAAGAAGAGTAACTCCAACTTGACTGGTATGCCTCTACTGCTCAACCTTTGGTGCTATGAGCGGTTTCCTGTAGGATGTCCGTACGTCCATCCGGAGACATATACACCCGACATGTACGCGCATGGAGTGAACATGGTTGATCGACCAACTATGGGTTCCCATTGGACACGACGTCGTGTAAGTATTTACATGTCCATGATAGCATTAAATACAAGGCATATACTATTTTTTAACTTTCATTTATTATGAGATACTAACGTCACATTGTTTATTTCAGCCACAGTGGGCAGGACTTTAGGTTCGATCCGGGTACGAGGCCTTCATTGAGCAGTTTGACCACCTGAGACCTGAGCACGTGGTTTGGGAGCCGTACACGCAGCATGCGATTCACTACAGATCGAGCGGCCTTGGTATCTCAGAGAGTTGTTATGAGGATATTGAGTTTTGGATGACGAGGAAGAAGTTGGTGTTTGATGTTTTTGTTGAGGACTACGCGGTGCATCGAGTGATGCGACAGTTTGGTCTACGCCAGGAGGTCCCGGTTCAGCTTGCTACTTGGTTCCACGTAATGTGCATGGGTAAGTTCGATTCGATATGCACTGTAGCATTCATATCGTTAATTCATTTTCATGTTTATTTAAAAAAACTGTCATGCAGGTATAAAATGCAGGGCCCTCGAAAGACACTAGCCGAGCTCACACAGAGGATGCAGACGTGGCTTGATGCATGGCCTCTAGCTACGACGGACCGTGTCGAGGAGCAGGAGCCGTACGACCCCACGTCGTACCCCCAGTACATGCAGTGGTATGCACCTCGCACACGCCTACGGCTTGTCCACATTAAGCCTCCACAGGATGATCGTCCGGTCGTACCACAGTCCCTGCTGTACCCAGGGCACGCAGGACTCGCACTCCACCAGGCGGTACGTTTGCGCACATATTGCACATATTTAATTCATTACATTTGGTTATTTAGTTATGTAACATAGAATTCGTACTACGCGTAGGCGGACTTGGGCATGGACATAGAGCGTGACGCACTTCAGTACCAGGCTCTGCTTCGTCAGCGGGACTCCAGCGGTGCACTTGATGATATCATCGAGATGTTCGTTCGTATTGGACAGAAGGCTAAGCGTCTTGTGGAGGTAGTTACTTGTAGACGTTGTACGAGACCGTCGTGGGTCGTCGAGGCCACCGCGACCGCCGGGATGCAGCGTCACATCCACACTCCTCCGGCTCCTGACCAGGCAGGAGGATCAGGTTGGCACGGTTCACCGACTATACCTACGCCAGCGCTGACCCAACAGCCTCCTACCTTTGGTGGTGCACCTTTTGTGCCCTTTCAGGGATATACCACTTAGGCGTTCAACCCCGTACCACCAGGTTCGTATTATTCGAAAAATTCATTCTTCCTTTGCAATGTTTACTATTGAATTTAATGTAATGAATAATCTCATTCAATACAGTTCCGCCACCGTACGAGGTTAGACATGGTGTTTCTGGGTCTTCACACACAGGTTCAGAGCCGTTCGTGACCCTACTTGAGGAGGAGGACTTGTCACAGTTCTTCAGCTACCCACAGCCTACTCAGGTCACCGAGGTAGTGGATGAGGCGTCCACACCCGTGGTTGCTGGTCCTCATCCACGCAGACGGGAGATTAGGCCGGCAGACCGCTACTCACCGGCAGACTACGAGAACCGTCGGGCCCCGGCATCGGCGCGAAGGCCGAAGCGCCAAAGGGGACATCGAGAGGGAGGAGGCAGGGGTCCTGAGTAGGTGTAGACTATTATGTATTATTGTGGACATTGGGTTCATAGACCGGCGCAGGCTATGATGTATCTTTCCAGAATATGATGTATCTTTGCAGATAATGATGTCATTTACCTTCGATAGGCCGGGAAGAACTTATTTCTCACGACTTTCTACCTTATTTCGAGTATAAATATGTCAATTCACCAATATACGGTATTTAAGAGTAAGTATCACACTTTATTTTATTTTTTAACTTGAGGAGCCAAATTTCGTCTACTCAGTAGACGAAAACCGTAATTTCGTCCGTCCAGCAGACGAAATCTATTTTCGTCCCGCGAAATTAGATTTCGTCATGCACGGTCCACCTTTCATCATGCACATTCGTCTGCTGGGTGGACGAATTTAATTTCGTCTAATCAGTGGACGAAATTTGACGAAATTATGATAATTTCGTCGGTCCATTAGACGAAAACTCTATTTCGTGTTATGAACAGACGAAATCGCCTATTTCGTCCACTGGGTAGACGAAAACCCTAATTTCGTCCACCCAGCAGACGACAATATCACATTTTTGTAATTTCAGAAATCAGAGGAATTATTTTGTTACTTCGAATTAAAATAATATTATTTAAAAAAAAATCTGCAGTGTGATTGGCATTGGATGTCAAGCCAATTCCTCGCAATTTCAAGATTGGCAGCCTAGGTTTGTAGTGGCCAGAACATGAATACACCGCAGAACATGGCCTTATAGGCAGGTACGTCAGCCTGACCAATAAGCAAGACACAACAATCCTTGACCAGCCGAGATCAACCAAACAGATGCATCATATCAAACCATACATATATATTACATAGAATCAATGAAATATTTTCTAGCTCGCGGGATCACTATAATTAAGAAACTTTCATAATGCAATACCAAGTTACACGATACTAATTAGTTATTTAATTTGACAGTAATCAAACATAGTAATCAGGTTTCTGCTAGCAAACTAGAAGATCTTCATGGCTGACAGCCGCGACTCCAGATCCAGCTCACACGGGAAGGCACTCTTCTTCCTGTTCACCCTCCTCATCTCCTCCGTCTCCACGTTAAGGACGACGAGGCCTTCTTCATCCCGTAGCATAAGGGAAAACATGTTCGCCAAGGGCTGCAGCAAGACCATGCCGCTACTCGTCCAAGATCTGGTGGCGAAGCGTACCGTGTCAGGGAAGCACAACCGCGTCATCTCCGGCACGAGAGACTGTGTACACTCTCCTCCGCGTCGATCACAGCACGCCGCGTCCAGCCAGCGCCGCCGCCGCCGGACAGCACCCAAACGGATATCGTGAGGCTGTCCGCGACGAGCAAGCTCAGTCTCCCGTCGTCCGGCGAAGATGCCAGGTGGAGACTAGGCACCACGCTGCTGTACTCTGGCAGGCCCTCGGCCGGGAGCTCGATCGACCCCGCCGCCGCCGTCCGGACATCGTAGGTGAGGATGTGGTAGCTCTTAGGCTTGGTCTCGTCCTCGTCGTACATCAGCCAGTGGATCATCAGGCCACCAAGCACGAGCTCGTTGCAGCGTCGTTGGAGCCTGCACCATCGCGACCGAGAATGGCTGACCGATGTGGCGGGGCCCCATGCGCCGCCGGC
>OAMR01000297.1:221995-259366 GCA_900205405.1 Echinochloa crus-galli | reverse complement strand
ATCATGAATGTTTCATACTTTCATGCAGCAAATTTTATGGGTCAGGCCCGTCAGGACCAGGCAGGTACGTCAGCCTGACCAATAAGCAAGACACAACAATCCTTGACCAGCCGAGATCAACCAAACAGATGCATCATATCAAACCATACATATATATTACATAGAATCAATGAAATATTTTCTAGCTCGCGGGATCACTATAATTAAGAAACTTTCATAATGCAATACCAAGTTACACGATACTAATTAGTTATTTAATTTGACAGTAATCAAACATAGTAATCAGGTTTCTGCTAGCAAACTAGAAGATCTTCATGGCTGACAGCCGCGACTCCAGATCCAGCTCACACGGGAAGGCACTCTTCTTCCTGTTCACCCTCCTCATCTCCTCCGTCTCCACGTTAAGGACGACGAGGCCTTCTTCATCCCGTAGCATAAGGGAAAACATGTTCGCCAAGGGCTGCAGCAAGACCATGCCGCTACTCGTCCAAGATCTGGTGGCGAAGCGTACCGTGTCAGGGAAGCACAACCGCGTCATCTCCGGCACGAGAGACTGTGTACACTCTCCTCCGCGTCGATCACAGCACGCCGCGTCCAGCCAGCGCCGCCGCCGCCGGACAGCACCCAAACGGATATCGTGAGGCTGTCCGCGACGAGCAAGCTCAGTCTCCCGTCGTCCGGCGAAGATGCCAGGTGGAGACTAGGCACCACGCTGCTGTACTCTGGCAGGCCCTCGGCCGGGAGCTCGATCGACCCCGCCGCCGCCGTCCGGACATCGTAGGTGAGGATGTGGTAGCTCTTAGGCTTGGTCTCGTCCTCGTCGTACATCAGCCAGTGGATCATCAGGCCACCAAGCACGAGCTCGTTGCAGCGTCGTTGGAGCCTGCACCATCGCGACCGAGAATGGCTGACCGATGTGGCGGGGCCCCATGCGCCGCCGGCGGCGTCCGCTGACACGGTCTGGACCTTGACGGAGCCCATTGATGCCCCGAACTCCGCGGCGAGGAGAAGGAAAGGAGAGTGGCGGAGCCAGGATGAACATTCACCTACGACGAACTTACTACTACTAATTTATATAAAAATACATATAGATATAAAAATACATCACAATGCAACAAAAACATAGATATAGTCATGAAATATGCATAAATATACTAGTAGTTGCCTTGTGAGTAATAATTTTACAAAAATATTAAACATTTGTAAGTGGATATGATTGGATAAACGTACATGGCAAGAACTAAGTGCAGCAAGGTGGTCGAGGAAGATTCATCCTCCAATTTTTCCCTATCATTTTTCCCTATCATGTTGGCATCTGAAATTGGGCGTCGGCAGTCAGCAGCATGGGGTTCAGGAGGAGGATCAGGTGAAGACATACCGGGCGGCTCGGTTTTCATGCCGTCGAGCTGCTCGTTGAGGCCGTGGCCTCGCTGGCCCTGCTCCCCATCCGCCGCCATCACAACTCTCGCCGAGAGGGAACGCCGTGATTTCGTAAGATTAATCAGTTCCTTATTTGGAAGTTTTGGTTGTAGCCCAAAAGCCCAGAGGCTAAAGGCCCAAGTAACGGTTGGCAAAAAATGACGGAGGGCCGGAGGGGCCCTGTTCTTCTTCATCGCAGCCTCTTCTCGCCTACGAACGCCGACGGCACTTCACGGCTGGACTCCAGGATGCCGGGGGTCGGGGGGTCTCGCCGGCGGCCAGGTATGGCGAGCGCCATGGCTCGCCATACTGGTGGCTCCGCCACTTTCAGTCGATGCCGTCAGCAGCTGTGAGCAGCACGTACGTGTAGTCAACGGCGTCTGAATCGCCATGGTCAATGTCCGGCACGCTGAGGAGGCCAGCCAGGCTGCCGGCCAGGGGGTCGTAGACGCACATGGAGATTCTCCGGCTCGCGCCGTCGAGGCCTCGGCCGAGCAAGACGAGGCCGTTGCGCGACGTCAACGCCACGTCGCCGTCGAGGAGGTTGGAGGTGGCGTTGCGGGCCAGCAGCGGCGCGAGGTGCTTCTCGGAGAAGGACGCCGCGGCGGGCGTCGCCGGGTGCGCCAGCGAGAAGGCCGCCGGTGGACGGGGCGCCGCGTTGTAGAGGTCGAGGAAACCGAGGAGGCACGGGGGCACGATGGCGCCGGGCTCGTGGCAGACGCGGCGGATGAAGGCTGGGTCGAGGATGCCGCGGCGCAGGGGCTTGCAGGTGGCGGCGCAGCGGAAGAGCGTGACGGCGTCAGAGCGCGCAACGATCTCGAGGAGAATGTCAGACGGAAGCGCCGCGCCGGTGGCATGGCCTCTGGCGGCGTGGAATTGCGGCGGTGGCGGAGTGGAGGCATCCCCTTAGCGCATCCACTAGTATCGCGCAATTTAGGCTTATTATAGATAACTAGCAAATATGCCCGTGCGATGCTACGGGATAAACACGAGCATGAGACGCGAGGACCTAGGATCAGATCTTATCTGTTGGGGTCTCTATTACTCGTATGGCAAGAACCATGTTAAAAGAGGACATGAGTTATGGTCTTTATTCATTTTTTTAATTATTTGGAACATGAGAGTCTACCCATCGGTGTCTAATGACGGACCAAAAGTCATACTACCACGAAAATTTTCCTTGCTTTAGTATTAGATAGAGATACCACCAGTTTTGGTTTTGTCAATTTGAACTTCTTTGGTCATCGCTCATGCTTGCTAGGAAGAGAGGCAAATGTCTATATATATCAGCTAGCCATTTGTTATATATTGTGTTCATCCCAAATATTAACTTAAATTTCACAGATTGATGACTCAAGTTTCAGAAAATGTTGAAAGTGTACAGATATACATAATCATAATTCAATAAACATGATTCGTCAAAGAAAACGAAAATAAAAAATAGTAGCTTCATTTATATGTTATATGACCCTATTGTCGATGAGATGGAACAATTGAACCAGGTGGGCTGGAAAGCTTCCCATCTTGAAGCCGCCGACCCGTACGAGCTACTAGGAAGCAAGCACGATGGCCATGCTACTCTATCCATTCCACACGTACAGTTCCATCGCATGCATGTATGCCAGGAGGCATCATGTTCTCTAGAGAATAGAGACTCCAAAATTAGTTTGTATCCAAATGGACCTTAAACATTCTTGTTAATTGTCTGCACATACTAATCACTAGTTTAATTAGCATATTCTACACTGTCAGCAGGCTATTGCTTGAAGTAATGCTCCAACTTTAGATATTGGAGAAAACAAAACAGAGTGCTTGGAGGTTCTCTTTAATTTTCTATAATAGACTCGGTCGTCGGTTTAAATTGTTCTCTTTTGGTAACAGGGGACCAACCGACTTGTAAAAAACATGTGATTCAACTATTCGTTCTCAAATACATGCCTTTTAGGAGAGGCTATTTAGTTTAAAATAAATTAATTTGGTTGTCCTAAACGTCATATATATTAATAAAGAACACTGGGAGTATAAAAGAAGAGTGAATATATTTTAGATAAATAGGAAGTCGATCGCTTCAATAATATTGAATACGCGTGTACATGTTTGATGAAATCCATGTTTGGTTATGGTCTTGAGGAGACAGAAATTAAGAGAAAGCTTGTGGAGGATAAGCTTGGCAAGAGGAATTGAAGTGGACGGTAGGTGGGTTGGGCGACAAGGTGAATGACCGCTAATGGCAATGAAGGGACATAGGAGGCATAATGACAGCTTGGCTTCCCCGAGTAAGCGTGGGGGCATAAATCCAACAGCAGAGACACTTCCAAAGTAAGGTTGGGTGGAGGCGGACAAAGCAGGGGGAGAATGAACACAAAGTTTACCCAGGAAAGGAGACTGCGGTTGTGTGTTTTCTGTTATTTGTTGTTTGTTTTCCTTTTTTCTAATAGTAATTTGACTAATCTCTTGCCCTTTGTTCAAAACTGGGAGGGTCATCGTGCCGTACATAATGGCCAACTGCTGAAATAAAAAAGGCGACCGACTTGTGTACTCTTGTTTTGGAGCGTGCATCATTTATCAGTATTCCAAATTTTCAAATTCAATTGGAAGATGTCATCGGGGTACTAACTCAAAGTGCATTAAACTGTGATTTCTGCTCGCATTATTGTAGCCAATAATGGCCGGAAGCGTTTGATGAATCACTAGAAACTTCAGGGTGTTTGGATCCCCTCTACTAAAATGACGTTAAAGTTCCAAACATAAGGTTCTAAAACATTTTAGCACCTTTTAGCATCCAAAGAGGTGCTAAAATGGGTTAAAAGAGGAAGTTTCTGAGGGATGCACCTCATTTATCGCAATGTACGTACAGGAGAATGAAGGGATAGTTTTATCTTTGTGCACATCATTAATGACACTTTAGTCACTTTTAATAACTGAATCCAAATAGGGATACTAAACTTTAGTTGTTGTTTTTGGTACTTTTACTTTAGTAGTATGAGATACCATGTTACATGATATTTTTAAATGCTTCCATTAATCAAACTTAGTATTGCATATACAATTTCATTTGCATCTTCAATACCTGTCGGCAGCAACGCGATGGGAATGGGATTCCGATCTGCTAGCTAGCATGTATAGCAGGCTAGCAGCTAGAAGACTTTCATGGCTGATAGCCGCGACTCCAGATCGACCTCATATGGCAAGGCATCCTTCTTCATGGTAACCTTCCGCATCTCCTTCGTCTCCACGTCAACGAGGACGAGCCCTTCCTCACCGCTTCGGGAGAGCATGTAAAACATGTCGGTGAAGGGCCTCTGCAGCAGCACCGCGCCGCTCTTTCTCCAACTCCAAGATCTCGCGAAGCGTACCATGTCTCTGTAGGAGCTTCGAGAAAGCTCCGGCATGAAAGACCGCACGTTCGCCTCCGCGTCGATCACAGCGTGCCGCGTCCAGCCGTCGCCGCCGCCGGACAGCACCCAAACGGTTATTACGAGCTTATCCGCGTCGAGCAAACTCAGCCTCCCGTCCGGCGATGATGCCAGGTCGATATCATGATGGAAGGGGGCAGTGGACAGGTCGCCCGTCGGGAGCTCGATCAAACCCGCCGCCGCCGACCGGACATCGTAGGTGAGGATGTGCATTCCCTTGGACTTGACCTCGTCGATTAGCCAGTGGATGCGGCCACCAAGGACGACGGCGGTGGGCCTCCGTTCGAGCGTGGACCGTCCCCGCCGAGGGTTGCGAACCTTGGTGGCGGCGCCCCATGCGCCTTCGGCGGCGTCCGATGACACGGTCTGGACCTTGATAGAGCGCCTGGTGAACTCGGCGGCGAGGACAAGGAAGGAGCAGTCGATGTCGATGCCGTCCGCGGCCGTGAGCAGGACGTACCTGTGGATGACTTCGTCGGAACCATGGTCGATGTCCGGCGCGCTGAGGAGGGCCGTCAGGGTGCCGGTCAGGGGGTCGAAGACGCACATGGAGATCCTCCGGCTTGCGCGACGTCAGCGGCACGTCGCCGTGGAGGAGGTTGGCGGTGGCGTTGCGGGCCAGCAGCGGCGCGAGGTGCTTCTCGGAGAAGGACGCCGCGGCGGGCGTCGCCGGGTGCGCCAGCGAGAAGGCCGCCGGTGGACGGGGCGCCGCGTTGTAGAGGTCGAGGAAACCGAGGAGGCACGGGGGCACGATGGCGCCGGGCTCGTGGCAGACGCGGCGGATGAAGGCTGGGTCGAGGATGCCGCGGCGCAGGGGCTTGCAGGTGGCGGCGCAGCGGAAGAGCGTGACGGCGTCAGAGCGCGCAACGATCTCGAGGAGAATGTCAGACGGAAGCGCCGCGCCGGTGGCATGGCCTCTGGCGGCGTGGAATTGCGGCGGTGGCGGAGTGGAGGCATCCCCTTAGCGCATCCACTAGTATCGCGCAATTTAGGCTTATTATAGATAACTAGCAAATATGCCCGTGCGATGCTACGGGATAAACACGAGCATGAGACGCGAGGACCTAGGATCAGATCTTATCTGTTGGGGTCTCTATTACTCGTATGGCAAGAACCATGTTAAAAGAGGACATGAGTTATGGTCTTTATTCATTTTTTTAATTATTTGGAACATGAGAGTCTACCCATCGGTGTCTAATGACGGACCAAAAGTCATGCGGAAACCATTCTTGCTTTAGAAATAGGAGAAACATAATGTCTGTGCGTTGCTTACGGTTAGAAGCAGCTAATTCTGTTATTTTATTTTTATTCTATTTTTATTTCAATTAATTGATTTTTATATGTTTAAAATTTAGCTCTTATGATGCCTTTTTCTATTTAGTCATTGCGTCTCTAACATTTTTTTACATCTCGGCATATAAGGCATGCGTGACATGGTTGATTATCGCTCTTACGAGTTGCTTGGGCACCATATGCAGCAAATTTTATGGGTCAGGCCCGTCAGGACCAGCATACACAAGGTGCTAGGCATCGGAATCAAGCACATATGCCCACATTAGGGATAAAAACACATATTGTTGGTAATAGTTGTAGCTTGTGTATTCTTCTAATTATATAAGTTCATTTAGCAAAGATAAGCAACAGCTAGCACGAACTCACGAAGTGGCGTGGCGTTTCTCTCTCGCTCCATAAAATCTCTTTCCATAGGGACGCCATAGCACGCAGGTAGTACAAAAAGTGCAGGACGTGCATTTTATTTGTCTCGATTTCTTTCGTTGTTTGTTTTCAAACAAGCACGTTTCTCCAGTCCTGTTGAAGCCGGCCTGCCAAGTTGGTGTCGGGTTTCTTTCTCTTTCTGTCAAGGACCAAAAGAAGTAGTTCATGTCCTGATAGAATTCACATCCGGATCGGAGCAGCAAACCTTGGAAACGAAACCGAACGGGAGTTGGTTTCTCTTGCAGCATCTTAACGACAGGGGACCGAAGAAACCGAAGGGCAAAACTTAAAAAGGATTTGTTCAGCTGTTTAGTATTATATATAGATAAAGATTAGGAGGGTTTTCGTAAAATTATGACGTACCGCTGAATCAATCCTTACTTTATAATTAGGTAGAGATAATTGCAGGGCTGGGATTTAGTACGATGGCTGAAGCTTGGGGTCTTATTTCTTATCGCGATATTGACGCAAAACGGGATATTTTCTTTTTTATTGGAAGGAAGGTGATACGTTAGAAACCTTATACAACAGGTAAAAGGTGAATTTCCCAACGAAGAGATTACGGAGTATATATTATCGTACAAACCTATCTTCCATATATGTGCAACCGTATCAGAATAGAATTCCTCGCCTATAGAGCCCTAGACAGCCCACGATAGGTTGGATAAATAATGAGCCAACGCTTCAGCCATCGTGCAAGTCCTCCTATTCGATGATTCGTGCGTGGTATCTCATCCTCAGAGTTGCATAGCGTCCTCGTGGTCTGATTGCACGCAACGGGCGCGCCATGATGCGGTCAGGCACGGATCGCCGCACTGGGTTCACGCCGCCGCCGGAGGCTAAGCCAGCGTACACACTCCCATCGGACCTCTTCCTCGAGATCGTCGCGCGGACGTCGGACGCCGCCACGGTCCTCCGCTGCGCCGCGATCTGCAAGGAGCTCCGCCGCGGCATCCTCAGCCCGGGCTTCGTCCGCCGCATCTGCCACGGACCGGACGCCTTGATGCCCCCGTCCTTCCTCGGCTACCTCCGCGTCCACAACGACGATGAGAGGAGGGCGTCCTTCTCCCTGGTGCACCCGGCGACGCCCGCCGCCGTGGCCTTCTCCCGGAGGCGCCTCGTGCCGTTACTGCAGACTTACCGAGCCGGGGCCAGAGCCCGGCTCCTCGGCAAGTACACGCCCGTGGCGGCGTCGCGCAACGGGCTCGTGGCGCTCCGCCGCCGGTGCGGCGACATCTGCGTGTACGACCCCATGGCCGGCGGCGGCCACCGGCCGGCGCAGCACGTCCCTCTCCCGCCCGGCATCGAGAAGCCATCGCGCCGTGCCCGGCGTGGCTTTTCCTGGACGTACGTCTTGCTCACCGCCGCGGACGCCGGCGTCGGCTGCTCCTCCTTCCTCCTCTTCGCCGCGGGTTTCAGCACGGCGGCGCCAGATGGCATCACGGTGCAGACCGTCTCGTCGGACGACGCCGCCGGCGGCGGCGCGTGGGGCCCGGTCTGTAATACCCGTGGCTCAACGGCGAGACGAACTCCGGGAGCGTGAGCAATCGCAGGGTGATCGAGAGAGGAATAGGATCTCTTGAGGAGGAAGACAGCCGCTGGCTCTCCTTCTCTCTGTTCTGTCTCTTTCTGATTTTTTGATGCCTCTCCAGTGCTGCTATCCTAGCTTGTATAGGGGAAGGTCTTCTACTTGGGCTGGGCTGACACTTCTGTCATTGTGGTCCATGGGCTGGGCTTTCCTTGGACTATATTGGGTCATGACATTACCGCCCCCTCGAAACACAGCTTGGGGACAAGCTGTGGCCGTACTAATGCCCGGATCCCACTGCATCCGAATTACAATAGAAACCCCACCTTCTTCGACTAAGCGGAGAGCATTCCCAGAATAAAAAGCAAGATTCCACAATGCTCCCGCCGCTGTCTCGTGAACATCTTCAGCCTCTGAGCGTGCCAATGTGAGCATAGGGGCAACCACACCACCCTGTCCAATTGCAATACCGCTAGCTTCTGAAACAGATAAGCCCCATAATGCGCCAGCAGCTCTCTCTTGAAGCCCTTCTGAAGCATTTAAACATTGTTGCACTCGAGAAACCGAAGCTTCAACACCACCCAATGTAGAAATGGCTTCACGGTTTCTGTCATCAAATGACAGTTCCACAAAGCACCAGCAGCTTTTTGAGAACCTGTTAATTACACTAGTGCCTCCAGAGCCCCTGCTTCCTTACCTACAGCAGCATGGTCGTCTCCATGTGCAGTTAAGTTAGCTAAAGCTCTCGCGGCCTGTTCCAGGACACCCTCGAGTTTACATGATCGAGCCAGTATAAACAAAGCATGGACACCACCAGTTTTTGCAACTTCCAATATACACTTGTCATCAGCAGCCAGATTCAGCAACAAGCCTATTCGTCGACTTAGCCAAATTAGTGAGTATTTCAATACCAAGCTCTGATACCACTGTAATACCCGTGGCTCACCGGCGAGATGAACTCCGGGAGCATGAGCAGTCGCAGGGTGATCGAGAGGGGAATAGGATCTCTTGAGGAGGAAGACAGCCGCTGGCTCTCCTTCTCTCTGTTCTATCTCTTTCTGATTTTTCGATGCCTCTCCAGTGCTGCTATCCTAACTTGTATAGGGGAAAGTCTTCTACTTGGGCTGGGCTGACACTTCTGTTATTGTGCTCCATGAACTGGGCTTTCCTTGGACTATATTGGGTCATGACACAGTCACCGGTTAGAGCCTCCCGCCAGCTGTCCTTCGTCCAGCCGCACTGCTGGGGCGGCGCCGTCGTCCTCGGCGGCTCGGTCCACTGGCTGATGTTCACGGGGGAGGAGTTCCACATCCTGGCCTACGATGTCCGCGCGGCGGCGGCGGCGGCGGCGTCGATCGATGTCCCGGCGGCCTGCCTGCCGGCTCGTCGCGACGGCCGCCGCCGCAAAGAGTCCGATCTCCACCTCACGTCGTCGCGGGACGGGAGGCTGGCGTTGCTGGTCGCGGACAGGCTCACCATATCCGTGTGGGTGCTGTCCGCCGGCGGCACGAGCTGGGCACGGCGGTCGGTGATCGACACGGAGCCGACCTTACGGTACGTGTCGCTGGCGCTGCCGCCGGAATCTGACTGGAGTAGCACGGTGATCTTTGCGAGCAGTGGGGCGAAGAGCGGCGCAGTCTTGGTACGGCCGTTCTCGAGCCAGGAATTCCTGAATTGCAAGGGTGAACAAGGGCTGCTCCTCCTCGACGTAGAGACAAAGAAGGTTCGCAGAGTTAAGAAGAAGATGCAGGAAGACTTCCCGTACGAGGTCGGCATGGAGGCACGGCTATTAGGCATGAAAATCTATTAGTTTCTTTCTGTGCATGCTTGTGAAGATGTTGAGGAAATAATAGGCACATGTATAGCATCCATCTTTATTTTTTGTTATAGAATTCTAAGTCTAGCAACGATATAATTGGCACGACGTGCGTGCGATGCCGGCACTACGTTAAATATTGAGGTGATTTCCTCAACTCTTGTTATTTATTTGACTTGATTATATTTTGATAAGATTCGAGGCCAGTTTGTAAAACACACAAAATGAGATTTGTGGACCAAACCTGATTACACAATCAGCTCTAGTAAGCAGACTTGCCAAGAATACAAGCAAAATTCAATAATTACACCAGAAATAAAGATACTGATCTATTAAGTCCAGTCCTAAACTTCTAATACAGAGTTACAACTATATAAACAGAAGCACACGTTCCTCAAGGGTAGAATTTGCAACAAAATAAGCTGGGGATATGTCGCTTCAGTCCAAAACTTATATGCCCGATTTTGGCCACACAAAAACTAATCCAGAGGGCTTTCAAGGTCTGGTCTTTGGTCCATCGTCTTTGACATTGCACCATCAGGGAAAGCATCTGGATAAGTGGCTGCTAGCCTTGATTTCATCCCTCTACAACAAGAAGAGTTGAAGAAGAATGTCACTTGTGTGGAAATTTATCTTAGAAGTAGACACTGAACACAAATTTCGGGGATAAGAGTAACACCAAGCACAAGGACACAATGCCACTAGAAAAATAATAGGGAGTCAAAACAACAAACAAAAATAATAAGAGAAACAGGATGGTACCTTAGCTTCGTGAAAATATGCTCAAGATCAGCCTTCATGGACTTGAGAAGACGAGTTTTACTAGCAAAATCACTAGACACTTCTGCAAAGCATTGCTCGGAATACTCATTAAAATGTGTGAGAACTGCATTGCTATCTTGCAATCGCCCCAGTCTGCATATGAAAGGGAAATTACTATGAACAATTTGGAATGACCATTACTGAAGAAATGGAAAGGAAGACAGCAATTTCTGCAACTTCCAACACAAAGCAATTGTTGTGAATCCCTTCAGTAACTAGCATTGCTCATATGTCCAGCAACATGGTGCATGCCACCATTCTATGCGCCATTGGCTAACTTGCTCTCACTATAAGAATGAGTAACATTTTAACCAACGATGTCAACAAATGAATCATTTTCAAGGCAAGTAAAAATCTTTGAAGAAAGGATGTCTACACATGAAAGCTTTGCATTATAGTCTAACCAGGATGTTCCAGAATTTTCTGCAGAACACAAACCAAATTTGAAAATTCTAATTGATTCATAGTATGACAGATAAATCAGGAGAGCATCCGCAAACCTACATTAACTGGGGTAGGCAAGTTAGTCTAAATTAGAGCATAGGTCATGGAAAGCAAACTGCAACACTTCACCCAAGCCTATCAAAAAGAGGGAGCATTTAACTCCTCACAGAATAACTGCAGTATGCATTACAGAACAGTCAAAGTTGTAACTATATGCACTTTCCCCACTACAATAATCATGAATGTTTCATACTTTCATGTAGCACTATCTCGAGTCGAACTTGTGAAGACAATGAAGCAAGATTAGGAGCATAAACCAATTATGAAACTGCTGATTAACAAAGAGTGCAACCCAATTACAAAGCTAATCTCAATGAAAATCAGAAAAAACATTGCATGGAAAAGATGAATATGCTTATATTTATAATGCTTGATTCAAAATTCATTTGCAATAGATGATTATCGAGTACATATACCGCTAGCAGTTGCAATTCTCCAATAGCAACAAGTGCTTCTTTTGTTTTTAGTAGGAGCCTAGGAGGTACAATGTTTCATTGTAAAACGAAAAGTTGTACATGGCTAGATGCATTGTGTTATGCACATAGGACTGTTGAAATTAACAACAAGGTTTAGAAGCACCCAAACCCTATGCCTTTTGAACCAATAGGTTAAATTGTTGAGAGTTGACTAATGATTAACAGTATACAGAAATTACAGAAAGGCAATACACCACTTCAAAACATATCAAGTAACAAAAGATTGGAGATCAAATGGTCGTCCCTTACTTATAATAGCAGCAGTTTTAACATGTATTCTACTTCTACTTCCAGAATTTTCTAAGCAAATAATATTTCAGATGCCTTTTATGGTGGCCAGATCTCAAGCAATCCGTTCATAGAATGCACAGTATAGTTTGAAAATCGAAGTTCCAATCAAAGCTGAGGTTGATACTGATGCTAGTGCAGGACTGCTATACAAAGCATCATAAGAACTCAAATATGAAAACAATACCTAAACTACAAGAATGCAGGATGGATGTCTCCTTGATAGTACAGAGGTTTCAGTTTCCAATCTACCTTACCAACTTTTTCCCTGGAGCAGGTCAGGGGCAGCCAGGCAAGGAAGTTGGATACATGGATGTTTAGGATACAAAATAAATGTGATACAATAGGTGGTTGACAATGAACAGTAGAACTGTAGAAATAGAAACATGGCAGAGTAGCATAGATGAGCAACTTTCACTAAGACTATTACGTTTAACATGACAGTGGATATGATGATGTGCACATGTATGACTGCACGTAACAAATTCGTGCAGAACTTAAATTCTTAAAAGCACCTAGATTTTAGCAGCACATCATTTAAAGCAAGCATTTAGCTTTCCTTCTGTAAGCTCATGCCAGTCATTAGTCATCACTAGCAAATACTCAAATGGGAGACAGGGTCATCTTACATCTAATAAACATAGTCACAAAAATGAAGATCTACTTAAGAAGATCTAAGTTACCAGGTTGTGAGGATCAGGATCCTAGGTAGGGTCTTATTTTCGTTTGACAGGAACAGGTGATAGAATTCATGATTCTATCATACTTGAAAAATACATTTCACTTGCGAAAATTAAAATATGTGACTATTAAATTTATAATGAAATTTTTGGCATACTCAATTATATTTAAACATCACGCAATTCCATTTTGTATATCTATCAATCGGAAGTCCATGTGTGAATCATAATACTATTTAGAACATCTTGTAAATAGTAGAAAGAAGGAAAAAAAACATAACTAATGCAATAGTTAACTATAGAAATATATAAAGTTTATATGTTGACAGAGTTTGTTGTTAGCATCATGATACTACATACAATGCTATGAGATACTACATTCATGGTCATGATTCTAGAAAGTCTTAAGGTTAAGAAAGCAATCCATGCCATACTGCCCCCTGTTGAATCGTGGCATTACAATCCTGACATCCTTGCTATCTACTACTTCAATAACCTCAAAAACTGTACAAAGTGAAAAAAATAATTGCCAATACAATCACTTGTACATGACACCACTTGAAACAATTTACTGCATCAAATTGTCAATTTTTCCTTTACATGACTAAGAACATACGTGGAACGGAATTAACAACAGGTGTCTGTCAATGACAGAGATGAAAGTCTGGATTCCATTTGAATAAAGGCAAGCACTGTAAGAAAATTATTGTCACTGTATTTTTCACTGTCAACTCACAAATTAGATCACGAATCAACACTTTGGGACTGTGGATGGGAGCAATCAGCGATGCCATTACGCTGCTACCCCTAATAACCCTCATCAGGCATGCAAGCAACAAATTACCATAAGCTACAACTACTGATGCTCCCCGGAGCCGTCTAAATCTGACGAGGAAAAAAGTACCAGAAATATCTCACTTCGCACGCTAGGCACGGAGAGTCGGCGACTGAAGTCCGTGGTAGTAGAATTAATGTATCGGGACAACTGAACAATCAGAATTGAAGCAAAGCAGGAGGGTTCAACGGGATTGACGGATGGGGGGGAAAGGGAAGAGGAGCGGGCAGGGGCTCACATGAGGTGCTGCGTCTGCCTGATGGAGGCGACGTCGTCGGGGTCCACCAGCGATCTGAACCGCGCCGCCACCTCCTCCGCGGCCGCCGCGGGGGCGGGCTCCGGCGGCGACTTCTCCATCGCTTCCCCGCCTCCGCCGTCCCTGTTCCTCTTCTTCCTCACTCCGGTTGCGAACTGTGATGAGAGCGATTGGGCCAAAACAAATCAAAGGTTGGAGAGTCAGTTCGGCCCATACAGGTCACCAGCCGTTGGGCTTGTAAAATGGCCCATGGAATCAAAAGTGGCCCACACACACTTGCCAGCGCACGAGCTCGTGGTCGAAATCATTACTGGACGGTGGTGAAGGAGGCGAACTGGGAAGGAGGCGCGCGGCGGTGGGGAGGCCCGGCGCGGAGTCGGGGAGGCGCGCGCGGCGCAGGGAGGGCACGGCGGCGGGAAGGCCACCACCACGGCCGCTGCCGCCGGCGACCGCTTGACGGCGCTGCCGCTGGAGATCCGCGCGCACCCCGAGGCACGAACTCCGACGACTGCGCGTTGGGCCCGCTGGACGAGCTGCTCCTCAGTAGGCCCCCCGGCCGCTCGGCCACTGATTCGGCAGCAATCCAGCCGGCGGCGATCTGGTCGTAGACTCCCTCTTTCTGCGGCATCGGGGCTGGGCTTGGGAGCATTGGGACGGCCGGAGCGGGGCACAATAGCGACGGCTTGCTGCTGCTAGCTCTCGTAGGCGTGCGGGTGGAGGCTCCCTATCAGCAGCTCTTCGCGGTATAGTTGACCATTTGGCACGAGGCTAATGGTCCAGCACGGAGCACGATTTTTTGACCCGGCACTAGCCCGGCCCGGCCCGGATGCTAGCGTGCCGGCCCGGCCCGTAGGCGTGCCAGTGCCTGGGCCGCTCCCTTGGCACGTCGGGCTGGCACGACACGGCTGTGGCGGCACGGGTCCGATAAGACCCACCGTGCGGCACGGCCTGCAATGGCCCAGGAAGTCCATGACCACGACGCCCCATATAAAAGCCTCTCCCAAATCCTAACGCCTCCACTCTCCTCCCTTTCTTCCTTCGGCCGCCGCTCCCTGCCTGGCTGCCTCCCTCCCTCCCGTCGCCCGCCGCCCCTTCCTTCCCCGTCCACCTCCGACGTCCGGGCACCGCCCCTCCACCTCCGACGTCCGATCGCCGCGCTGGAGGAGGCGCATCTCCAGCGTGATCCTGCGTTGGCTCTGGCGCCGGCGCCATTGACCTCGGCGTGGATCTGGCGGAGATGGCGTTCCTGCCGGCGACGGGCGTGTTGGCCGGCCAGAGGCCGACGCTGATGGCCATGTCCTTGAGCCCCTGCAGCTTCTCCAGTGACTCGACGACGGCGGCCATCCGCGGGCGGTCCCTGGGTTGCGGCGCCATGCACTGCACCGCCAGCTGCGCCACGGTGCAGGCGCCCTTGACGGAGTAGTGGCCGACGAGGCGCTGGTCCATGGCGCAGCAAAGTCGGCGGCTGCCGCCACTCAGGTAGGGACGCATCCAGTTGACGAGCTTGAGCTGCTGGTCGGCGTGGGCGCTCCGGCCGCGGACGTGCTCGAGGACGCCGCCGGCACGTCAGGCCATGCTTGGGCCGAGACACAGGCCCATGGGCCAGCACGGCACGGCACGACAGGGTGCCGGGCCGAGCCTGCCCGTACCGAGCTGGGCCGGGCCGGCCGTTGGCCATCTATACTTCGCGGTGAGGAGGAAGGAAGAGGAATCGCTAGCAGAAACTCGTCGCGGTGAGAAGGAAGAGGAACCGTGAGACACCCATGGAATTGGATGAGGTGGACCCAATTTTAAATATAGCTATCATATTTTTGCTAGTCTTTTGCTACGGGACACTATTCGATTTCGATATTGCTGTGGGACACTGTAAAAAAAATTATTGGTCACAACACACTAGGCGGTGTGTTTCAGCAAAGAAATTAGTGTGTTCCAGTAAAAAAAATATTTTAGTGTGTCACAACTAATTTCACAAAAGAAATTTAGGGGTTTTCTATTTTACAAAAGAAGTATAATCTTCAAAATTAGCTAACAAAATACAAGAGCTCTCGAAGACGCTCTTACATGAATTGCTCTATTGACAAGTAACTGTTTGCTAAAAAGAAGACATAAATAGTAAAAGCAAAGGGTGTCGAATCCTGTAAATATAGACGTGATTGACAATATAGCGAGGAGCATCGCCACCAACACTGAGCATGCACGGCAGGATTGGAATATATTATGACCAACAGGGCAACACACGCACGCAAGGAACAGAACCTCATAGAACGCCATGGAGATAACCAGAGAATGTACGTACGTTAACCAGAGAATGTGGCCCTCTTTTCAAGTCTTCAAATAAGTCGATCAGTCGCATATATATGCTTACCTCAAAGCAAATTAGAACAGGCTACGTACGTAAGTGACTGTTACATTGATCGAGAGAGGAGATCGAATTCGTGATGGTGCTGCACGGCGGCCTCTCGAGCGCCTTGCAGTGGTGGGACGAGTCGCAGCTGCGCGTCCTCGTCCTGGGCAGCATGGCCATCCAGCTCCTCCTCTTCGTCGCCGCCTCGCTGCGCAAGCTCGCCGTCCCCGCCTGCTTCAGGTTCCTCACCTGGCTGCTATACCTCGGCAGCGACGCCGTGGCGATCTACGCCCTCGCCACCCTCTTCAACCGCCACAGCAGGGAGCAGCGGCCGGGCAGCGCCCTGGAGGCTCTGTGGGCGCCCGTCCTCCTGATGCACCTCGGCGGGCAGTCCACCATCGCCGCGTACAACATCGAGGACAACGAGCTGTGGGGGCGGCACGTCGTCACCGCGGCGACCCAGGTCGCCGTGGCTGCCTACGTGTTCTTCAAATCATGGCCGGCCGGCGGCGACAAGCTGCTGCTGGCGGCAGCCGTTCTATGCTTTGTTCCTGGGACTCTCAAATGCATCGGCAAGCCAATTATTCTCCATAGGGCCAGCGTCAACGGGCTAGCGAGCTGTTCCGCACCGAGGAGGGTGTCGACCGGAAGTAGAGCCAAAGACGTGGAGCACTTCGTGCGACAAGCAAGGGCTACTTTTGTCCACGACGCCATTGTTGCCGACCGTCACGACCCAACTCCAGCACCGGGCGTTGGCGGCGACGACGACAACATCTCCGTCGCAGTGCGGCGTGAGCCCCGCAAGCTGGTTCTGGACCTTTTATCTCCGTATCCCGACCGGCTTAGCCTTCTGAAACACTTCCGGGAGCTTGGTGGCGATAAAGCATATGACATGGTAAGAATAGGGCTCTCAAACACTTTCGATCTTCTCTATACCAAAAGGAGGACGGAGTTGCTGGATGAAAAGGTGGAGTTGATAGAGGCAGAGAGAGCTTATCCGTCATACTTTTCAAAAAAAGCAAAGAGAGCTCATCGGACACTAATACTAGCAAATATACAGCTATTCGGAAATAATGTGCTTTCGCTATTGATAGCCCTCGGCCTCTTCCACAAGAGCCAAAAGGAAGGTTATCCCGGCGACGACATCAAGGTTACATACACCTTGTTCTGTTGTACAGTCGTGCTGGGGTTGTGCGTCTTCGTCTCTGATAGTCTGCAGGATTTGTTTGCCTCAACACCAAAGCTGCAAGGTCTAATAAACTGGCCAGAAGATGTTGCCCAATATAACCTCATAAGGTTCTTCATCAACAGGCATAGCAAGTGGGCATGGCTGTTCCTAAAACCCCTAACATACGGATGGTTTCGCATGGTATTAGAGTGCATAGAGCCCTTTCTCCAACCTTTGTTCGGCATGGAGTGCTCCTGCGGCCCCTCGTCGTCCTGCTGCGGCCCCTCGTCATCCGCCGCTCGCCGCATCATCAGATTAGTGTTTAAGCATTTAGAGAATGGGTGGAGGGAGCATATACACGATGCTTCCACTTACAGGATGTTCAACGACCAGAGGGGACAGCGGACTCTTAGGCTCAATGGATGTCAGGAAGACCTGGAATGGAGCTTAAGGGTGCCACTTGACGAGAGTGTTCTTCTCTGGCACATCGCCACAGATCTATGCTTCTACCAGGTCCAGGTGGGCGCAGACGACCCTGACCATCATCATCAGGATGCATGTGCAGGACATTCTCAGGGATGCGCTGCAGCTGCATCATGTCCAAGATATCCTCATCACGAAAGAGCTGCCCAGTGCAGAGAAATGTCCAACTACATGGTGCACCTGTTGTATGTCAATCCGGAGATGCTTATGGTTGGTGCAAGGCAGAACCTGTTTGAAGCCGCATTCCAAGAACTCGACCTGATCCACAAGGTCCACAAGCTACCCAGGGATGCAAGAGGACTTGTGAAGAAATTGACCGCCAAGGTGAAGCCATCAACTCAAGATTCCCAAGCAGTAGCCAAAGAACAAGGAGAAGGCCAAGGCGAAGGTTTTATCCGCGATGCTTATGTGCTTGCTGAGGCATTGTTGGGCCGAGGTGACGAAAACAAGATGTGGGAGGTGATCGAAGGCGTCTGGGTGGAGATGCTCTGCTTCTCGGCCGGTACATGCCGAGGATACCTGCATGGTAAGGCTTTGGGCAAGGGAGGGGAGCTGCTCACCTATGTTTGGCTCCTGCGGTCGTATATGGGGATGGAGACCTTGGCAGAGAGGTTGCAAAGGGTGGAGCTTCCAAGCGGAGGAGGAGGTGCCAGCGTCTTTGCTACGTCGACTAGCCAGGAAGGCGTCCACACTGCCACTGGGGAAGATAATGTTTGACAAGTGATCCCTATGACGGTATGACCCTATATCTACTTCAGGCCTGGGAGCACTGGCCTTAGGCCATATTATTATTCATCTTAATTGATATAATCTATGTTGTGTTTCATTTCTTGTTACAATGTATACCATCAATAGTGTAATGTTGCCATTTAAATGTCTGATCACCCTTAGGGCCAGTTCCCGGGGCTGATTTTCTTGACAGTTTGCAAGGGTGTATGTGGTGCTACCAACTGTTGCTACTATTTGCAATGGAAATAATTTTGAAAAATCACCTTAGCATGCAGAAATAATTTTCTTCTCAGTTTGCAAGGGTGTATATGCAATTGTGCATGCTACCTACTGTTGTACTGCTTACAACTGAAATTATATTTTTGAAAAACTTAGCATTTAGAGAAATTCTATATATAATATATATTTGGCCCACATGATGTGCCACGTACCTGTCAATGAAGAACTTGGTAAACAGGTTTCGGAGCCTCCCAAGAAGAGGCCGGAATTGCTTGACAGCCTGAGGCAGAACGAAAGATTCCTTATGCTTCTATTTCCTTCTGCGAGTATATTAGAATATGTACAGCACGTCTACACGAGCCCGTCTGTAAGTGTCTATTTTGAAAAAAACACCCCGCCTGCTCCTATCGACGGCCTCCGCGTCGCCTCCGGAGACGACGCCTCCGTCCCGTTCCCTGAGGCGGAACCGACGGGCGAAGACACGCTGTAGAACGCGTCGTCTCCCGTCGTCGCGGCACGCCGGATCCCCCGCGTCTGCTCCTCCCGCGCTCCTCCAGTTTCCCCCCGTTAAAACTTTCCCTCCAGAAGCTCACCAGAGCTCACCAGCGAAGGAAAGGAAGGGAAAGCGAGGTGCCGCGTGCCGTCGTCGCGGCCAGAAAGGCGAGCTCCTCCCGGCCAAGCGCCGCTTGCGCGCCCCTCCGGCCTCAAGCGAGCCCTGCTGCCGTGCGCCGGTGCCTGACCTTGGGTTGACCGCAATGGCAGAAGCATGATCCAAAATTGCCGGCAAGGGAACATGGGAGGTGGCAGGAGGTGGCCGGGAAGGGAGCATGGGAGGTGATGAAAGTCTGGGAAGCAGCAATTTGAAAGTGGTGGCCAGAGCGCCATGAATTTAGCCGGCGCATGGGGCTCCTCCACCCAGCTCGGTCGATGTGGACGAGAATGAGAGTGCAGAATGTAGCACAAGGAGCTCGATGCTCCCCGCCAGCTGCCCAGCTCTACTAGGATAACATAAAGAAATATGTGGTGCTCAAAACTTTGGTGTGATTTATGTATTTTTCTGCCAAATGATGTCAATTAAATTATTTTATTATTAGACAAAGGTATCTAACACACATAGTTATTTATTCATGATTTTCAAAAATTATAATATTTCACGAGCAAAGGCACATGTGCGCACGTACATGTATAAAATAAATTAAACATAACATATAAAATATAGTTGCAATACCCGCGTGCTAAACTCTCTTATATACATTTGTCTCAACTCATGTGCCACGCACGTTTATTGATGACATGTAGGTGCTAAACAGACCAGCCGCGCGAAGCGCTTTTAAAAATACTTTATATTCGCTCTCTCATGTATAGAGAGCTTTATGTATTATCAAAACTCAATAGTTGGCATTTATTTATATGAAGAAAAACTCTCCGTTTATTGTCTATTAGTAATACGGGATAATTATGTGTAGACGTGGGTACAAATGTGGGTATATTTAGCTGGGTCCTTTTTGGGGTGAAAAAAGTTTAGCGGGGAAACAACTAAAAGAGCCTGGAACAGTTAATTTTTTGTTGCGTTTTTTGTTCTTCCCTTCTCTCAAGCCCGACAAGTGGGTCCCCCGTGAGAGGGTGAGGTGGGGTTTTTTGGTGGAAAGTGTTTTCAATTCTTTAGAATTCTTCTAGTATAGATTTATGCTTCATACATACTATTCATCAAATAACCACAAAATTATATACATAAATATATTTGTAGTTGATCTTAAGTTACATATAAAGCATTAAATAGTTTACAGATGACCCTCCGTCTGTGGATTGTAAGAGCCGTCTTTATACCTGTCTGTATGCTAAGTTCGAGGTTCTGCAGACGACCCGGGTCGTCTGTGGGCTGTACATGAACTCAGCATATAGTAGCCCATCAAGCTGGTGCACCTAACGAGCAAAAACTAGAACTCCGAGAGATACCTATGATTTAGGATGTATTATATGTGGTATTAATCATATCTTATTACAATATTACTTTACTGAATCAGAGTTTAAGTCTAGAGCTTGAACTCGAGTAGACAAATTGTTTTTTTACATCTATAATTAGTTTTTTACACCTCTGTTTACTGTAAGACTACTTGACAAAATTGTGTATGGAATTTGGAAGGCAGGAGGCACACAGACCCTGTATGTTTTACGGCAGCTGATAGTCTGCCACTGCCACGCGCCGTGGCGTGCAAGTGCAAATGAAGGTTAGATGCTAGTACTACAAATCTTCTTAAAGCAGCCAAGCAACCAGTCACAAAAACTGTAATCAGATACTCCCTCCGGTTTGATAAAAGAAGTCGTTTAGAACAGCGACACGGTCACCAAAGCACAACTTTGACTTCTCTTTTCTATAAAAATATTTCTTGAAAAGTTATATATATATACTTTTATGAAAGTAATTTTCAAGACCAATCTATTTATATAATTTTCACATTTCCAAACTCAACGACTTAAATGTTATTCATGATTTATATTCCTAATGTTTGACTCAAACCTTGTCCAAAACGACTTCCTTTAGCAAACCGGAGGGAGTATGAGATAACTTCACACTTTTCATCCCTTTTTTTTTCTGAATTGAGACATTGAGTGCTATTAATTTGCACAAACGTCTTACAACTCGAAGATCAAATGGTTAGATTCGAAAAAAAAAACACGCGACACTTGCCTAGAGAGAATTCATTCCATCATCTAGTCTAATTTGAACTTCAAACGGGCAATATACATCCAATTTAATTAGATCACGCATCAAAGCAATCCACACTTTGGAGCCCCATGAGAGAAATTAGCTCGTCCGAACTCTAACCTCGAATCCTCATCAATCATGCAACCACCGAATTATAAGTTCCAAGAGTTTTATGCAGGCAAGGAAGCAGTGAACCTAGCCCAGATATACCTCAATTGGTATGCTCTGGGCGCAGCCATTTTACAGGTAGTACTGATGCTCCAGAACAACAGAGCTGAAACTGAAAAAAAAAGCAGGCTCGACGGGATCTAGGGGAAGGGAGTGTGGGTTCGATTACTACTGGTGCCGCGTGCCTAGTAGAGGCGACGTCCTCGGCGTCCACCAGCGACTTTGAACCGCGCCGCCACCTCCCCGGCGGGGGCGGCGGCGGCGGCCTCCGTGCTCTGTATTCCTCGCGGCCGGCCTCCTCTGTTCCTCGCGGCCGTGTGACAATGGTCATGGGCCTTGTGGTGCGGCTTCCACCCCACGCGGCTGAGAGAAGTTGGGCCAAAAGGGATCGAAGATTTCCTAACTACTGGTTCCGACCGTTTGGGTCAGGAAAAAGTCTCAAAAGTCTGAATTTCCACCCCCCATGTATTAAACAGGGCTTTTCGGTTTTGGCCTGTCTCTAACGATTCATCGATCCATGAAAATAAAATTGGTGTCCCTTCCCATCCTTGCCATAAGATTTTTGTATAGAAAACTAAAGATCTATTTTTTCTTTAAATAAAACAAAAACTTTGTTCACAAGCTACGTCAGCACTAATGCCAAGGTCCACCACTGGGATCCACCGTAGCGAAACATTGTAAATTTGCAATGGATGGACTGGATATAGGTAGTGGTTAATTGTAGCCAAGCCTACAAGCGGTGCAAAGCGACGGGGACATGCAAGCGGGAGTAGAACTGTACTACTCCGTGGTAGCGACTGGCTGCGGGGCTTCCGGGCGCGTCGCCGGCGTGGTATCCGGCACGCACAGGACAGGTCAAATCGCATATTCACCACGGGCCTGCCCGCGCTCTAGTCACATCACGTCAGAGGTCAAACTGTAAAAGCCTTGAAGCTACCACGTACTGTATACTAGGTAGAGAGGCAGGCGCCCTTTGCGATCTTGCGATAGCACCCGCTGCTCGTGGTCGATGCAGGGGAGCACGGCCGCAGAGTCGCAGTAGCTAGCAGTTGTATACGCGTCGCAGAGGCGCGCAGAGATGCTGCCAATGCGACATCATGGCCTGTCCTGCGCCGGCGCGGTGCTGCAAGCTGCTCGGCCTATCCTATCTTCTCGTCCATGGGGGCATGCCTGCATGTATCGGCGCCTCAGCTTGGTCGAGCTCGAGCCGGTCTCTCCTGCTCGCTTGCCCCGTTGCACGTCGCCATCGACGCCCTCGCCGGCGCCCAGACGTCGGCGCGTACGGTGGCCGGGGTCTGCGCTCGTTTCGAGCCCTGATGAGAAATGTGGCGGACGCGCGGCGCAGGGAGCGTCGCGGGCATTGGGCATTTGGGCAGGCACCACCGGCAATCCCACTGGCCACTGCGGCCTCGCCCGTCCTTACATCCAACGAGCTGGACATGGCAGGGGCTCGGGGCTCCCCCGCGTGCACGCCGAATCCGCCGCGTGACGAACCCTATCATCACTCGCGCCGCGCCGCGGGTGCGGGTGCGGCGCGTTGGGGCCACCTCTTCCTGTCGCGCTCTGCGCCGCGCCGCTCGCCGCGTGTCGCATGCGCTGCCAGCCGCCGGCACGTCTCGGCGCCGGGGCCTTCGTCCCCCGTCACGTCATGTCACGGAATCGGCGAGCAAGCAACCTCGCGATGCATGCCAGAGTACTGTACTGTACCGGTACCGCGTGCGAGCAGTAAATTAAAGACGAGAGCAGGGAGGAGTGAATGCGATGCGCTAGGGAGCTGGGCCGGCACGCACAGCACGGCAGGCAGGAGACAAAACGGAGGGAGATCTGCCATCGACAAGACGGGGGGATGTCTGCTCTGCCGCGCTGACGCCTCGCCTGCCACGCCGAGGCCGGCCGGCCCTGCCTGCGCTGCGGCTGCCGCGTACAAACCGGACAGCCGCGCAGCTAGGCCTAGGCGCTACGCGCCGGCGCGTGCTGCCCTGCCGCTCTGACCCATGCTCCGACGCAATATTCGCCGCATCGTGCAATACCCGCAGGCCGCAGCCCCTTTATTTTTCTTCGAGGAAGCACTTTGGCATTCCAAGAATCAGCACCACCGGAATAAGCAAAGGATCTACGGAGTACTACTTAAATTCCAAAACAAAATACAACATCTGCTTCCGAGGAGTGAAATAATTTAAATTTAGTTAATTTTTTATAAAATAGTACTAACATTTATAGTACAATATATATTATTAAATTAATTATAACATTTATTTTTATACTAAATTTGTTAGAGACATAAATATTATTAGTTTTTTTAATAAATTTGGTGAAACTTAATTGTTTGACTTCTTTGCATTCTTTTGAGACAGAGAAAGTATTCCATGGTACTCCTAGAATGTCGTCTTGATGCCCATGTTCTATCCTCATCTAATTTAGAGCATCTCCAGATTATCCATTCTCCTCTCTAATACTATAAAAAATATCCTTTTAGTAGTGAGAGGTGCTCCAGCACTCCAGCAGATTACCAATCTCGTCCCCGTTGCTAAAAGTTTTGTGGTGATTACCAAAACACACATTCCTCTCTTCTAAATAAAAGGGGATATATCTCTCTACCTTATTCACTTGGTAATCTGCTTACAGAAAAATATTATCCGAGAAAAAGGGATGCATGTGGCAAGACAGAGAACGGTGGGTGCCCGGTGGCACGTGGCGAGAGAAGGGAACTGTATCCGTATCATTTGGACGACCTCCTCAGCCGGAATCTCTTGTTTCCGAAAATTCATCACACCTCCCTGAACACGGAACACGATGGGATTAAAAAAAAAAGCAACCACCCGTATAGACAGCCGGCTTCCCATCCACCCTTCTTCGTTCCCTGTCGCGTCACAGCTAAATCATCCACCCGCCCACGTACACTCCGAGTCTCCGACAGCGCCGCGGATGCGAGAATCCTCTGCCAAAACACGGCAAGTTTGGCGGACACGCGCGACGCCACCGCACCACCCGTCGGGCGGCGGCGACCGGGTCCGGAGTTAGGCGGCCGGTCACCATCCTCAGGTGCCCTCAGCCGTAGCTTTCTCCACTTCTTTCTCCTTCCTTCCAGTCTATCACCAGCTTACCGTGGTGGCCTACCGGAAGACCGCACGCCTGACCTAACCAGATCAGGTCAGTTGCAACTCGCAACCACCACCACCACCACCACACAGCCGCCGCCGCCGGTCGCCATCCAGGAACCACGCCGTGGCTAGATGGTCGGCGTCCGAGGTCGGCAAACGGCCAGCATCACACTTGGCATCTCCACATTGATCCCAATCAAGCTGTGGATTCAGCAACAGAGACACAATAGGTCACCCAATTTGGCAATTTCAGGAGATGCAGCAAACCACGATCCATCATAGTAGAATAGCAAACAAGCAAAGACGAACAACTACAAGCAAGTTTGTTCCACGGGATGAACTGAGGAGACGCGTTTCATAGGCTGTCATGACATAGGCAAAAGCGACAGTACATGGATACAGACCAAGTTCTCAAGAAACGACAGTTGCAAATACTGGGGACTGCTGACTCTACTAGGGTTTTCTCACACGAAGGACCAGTTCACGAACATGAATGCGAGGCAGTGCGGTGTGTCGTCATCGCTCAGGACCTTCCATGCCACCGCCTGCTCATACGACACGGGCCGCCCCATGCTTGACACACAGACTCCGCCAGGGAGGTATGCGAAGCCCTGCAGAGGACACAGATTGACATTTTGCATTAGCACCATTGATGGTTGAGTGAATTGGACCCCGTTAGAAGGATGTCAACAAGGGCTGTTTCTGCTTACCTGTTGCATAATCTTGGGGTACTCAGTACAAAGCGCCTTCCTGCCATCATCATCAAGGATCTTCTCCAGTGAGATGTCCTGGAGAGCAATCAGGGTCGTCTCCAGCATGTCGAGGCCGGCTTGGTTGGCAAAGGTGAACACAGGAGCAGCCTGAATTCATAGTTTCACAAAACTACCATGAGCCACAGACAGCACAGTGGATTGAATCGGTAACATAAACAAGAATGAAAACTGACCTTCAGGGAACAGCACATGATAGAGTCCGAGTGCTGCCAGAGTGCTTTCAAGGAAGCATCTGTGCATTGAGTGTCTGCACGAAGTAGTTCAGCTCCAGTGTGAAACCTGAAAGTTTTAACACGGTCAGAGATTAGTACAGTCTACAATTGAACAGAGTATTACGATTCAAGTTGAATAAATGGATACATAGGCAAATGTTGTCAAATGTTCTGAAAATCACCAATCTGATTCAGGAAAGAGCGTTTTACCTGTAGCTCCTGCCAATCCACCGGGCAAGCGTGTGTGCCTCAGGAGATCCAGGAGTTTGCTTCATTTCAAGCTGTCCACCAAGACGGGAGGGAGCTATTGCCATGGCTACCCTCTGCACTGACGGCGCCGCGCCGCCCGCCGCGTGTCGCGTCCGCTGGCAGCCGCCGGCGCGGCGCCCGGTTTTATTCCCGACCGGCAGGTCTCGGCGCCGGCCCGTCACGTCATGTCACGGACACGGCACGGGCGCACGGCGAGCAAGCAACCTCGCGATGCACGCCAGAGTTGTGCGAGCAGTAAAAGACGAGAGCAGCAGGGAGGAGTGAATGCGATGGAGCAGTGAAAGCTGGGGGCTGGGCCGGCACGCACGGCACGGCAGGCAGCAGACAAAACGGAGGGAGATCTGCCATCGACAAGACGGGGGGATGTCTGCTCTCTCGTCCTCCTCCCTCTGCCGCGCTGACGCCTCGCCTGCCACGCCGAGGCCGGCCGGCCCTGCCTGCGCTGCGGCTGCCGCGTACAAACCGGACAGCCGCGCAGCTAGGCCTAGGCGCTACGCGCCGGCGCGTGCTGCCCTGCCGCTCTGACCCATGCTCCGACGCAATATTCGCCGCATCGTGCAATACCCGCAGGCCGCAGCCCCTTTATTTTTCTTCGAGGAAGCACTTTGGCATTCCAAGAATCAGCACCACCGGAATAAGCAAAGGATCTACGGAGTACTACTTAAATTCCAAAACAAAATACAACATCTGCTTCCGAGGAGTGAAATAATTTAAATTTAGTTAATTTTTTATAAAATAGTACTAACATTTATAGTACAATATATATTATTAAATTAATTATAACATTTATTTTTATACTAAATTTGTTAGAGACATAAATATTATTAGTTTTTTTAATAAATTTGGTGAAACTTAATTGTTTGACTTCTTTGCATTCTTTTGAGACAGAGAAAGTATTCCATGGTACTCCTAGAATGTCGTCTTGATGCCCATGTTCTATCCTCATCTAATTTAGAGCATCTCCAGATTATCCATTCTCCTCTCTAATACTATAAAAAATATCCTTTTAGTAGTGAGAGGTGCTCCAGCACTCCAGCAGATTACCAATCTCGTCCCCGTTGCTAAAAGTTTTGTGGTGATTACCAAAACACACATTCCTCTCTTCTAAATAAAAGGGGATATATCTCTCTACCTTATTCACTTGGTAATCTGCTTACAGAAAAATATTATCCGAGAAAAAGGGATGCATGTGGCAAGACAGAGAACGGTGGGTGCCCGGTGGCACGTGGCGAGAGAAGGGAACTGTATCCGTATCATTTGGACGACCTCCTCAGCCGGAATCTCTTGTTTCCGAAAATTCATCACACCTCCCTGAACACGGAACACGATGGGATTAAAAAAAAAAGCAACCACCCGTATAGACAGCCGGCTTCCCATCCACCCTTCTTCGTTCCCTGTCGCGTCACAGCTAAATCATCCACCCGCCCACGTACACTCCGAGTCTCCGACAGCGCCGCGGATGCGAGAATCCTCTGCCAAAACACGGCAAGTTTGGCGGACACGCGCGACGCCACCGCACCACCCGTCGGGCGGCGGCGACCGGGTCCGGAGTTAGGCGGCCGGTCACCATCCTCAGGTGCCCTCAGCCGTAGCTTTCTCCACTTCTTTCTCCTTCCTTCCAGTCTATCACCAGCTTACCGTGGTGGCCTACCGGAAGACCGCACGCCTGACCTAACCAGATCAGGTCAGTTGCAACTCGCAACCACCACCACCACCACCACACAGCCGCCGCCGCCGGTCGCCATCCAGGAACCACGCCGTGGCTAGATGGTCGGCGTCCGAGGTCGGCAAACGGCCAGCATCACACTTGGCATCTCCACATTGATCCCAATCAAGCTGTGGATTCAGCAACAGAGACACAATAGGTCACCCAATTTGGCAATTTCAGGAGATGCAGCAAACCACGATCCATCATAGTAGAATAGCAAACAAGCAAAGACGAACAACTACAAGCAAGTTTGTTCCACGGGATGAACTGAGGAGACGCGTTTCATAGGCTGTCATGACATAGGCAAAAGCGACAGTACATGGATACAGACCAAGTTCTCAAGAAACGACAGTTGCAAATACTGGGGACTGCTGACTCTACTAGGGTTTTCTCACACGAAGGACCAGTTCACGAACATGAATGCGAGGCAGTGCGGTGTGTCGTCATCGCTCAGGACCTTCCATGCCACCGCCTGCTCATACGACACGGGCCGCCCCATGCTTGACACACAGACTCCGCCAGGGAGGTATGCGAAGCCCTGCAGAGGACACAGATTGACATTTTGCATTAGCACCATTGATGGTTGAGTGAATTGGACCCATTAGAAGGATGTCAACAAGGGCTGTTTCTGCTTACCTGTTGCATAATCTTGGGGTACTCAGTACAAAGCGCCTTCCTGCCATCATCATCAAGGATCTTCTCCAGTGAGATGTCCTGGAGAGCAATCAGGGTCGTCTCCAGCATGTCGAGGCCGGCTTGGTTGGCAAAGGTGAACACAGGAGCAGCCTGAATTCATAGTTTCACAAAACTACCATGAGCCACAGACAGCACAGTGGATTGAATCGGTAACATAAACAAGAATGAAAACTGACCTTCAGGGAACAGCACATGATAGAGTCCGAGTGCTGCCAGAGTGCTTTCAAGGAAGCATCTGTGCATTGAGTGTCTGCACGAAGTAGTTCAGCTCCAGTGTGAAACCTGAAAGTTTTAACACGGTCAGAGATTAGTACAGTCTACAATTGAACAGAGTATTACGATTCAAGTTGAATAAATGGATACATAGGCAAATGTTGTCAAATGTTCTGAAAATCACCAATCTGATTCAGGAAAGAGCGTTTTACCTGTAGCTCCTGCCAATCCACCGGGCAAGCGTGTGTGCCTCAGGAGATCCAGGAGTTTGCTTCATTTCAAGCTGTCCACCAAGACGGGAGGGAGCTATTGCCATGGCTACCCTCTGCACTGACGCCACCACAGTCCTGACATATTGCCTGGCCATTGCCGCGACGCTTTCTCGAAGGTGATTCTCATATGAAAACTGGAAAGCAATGGTCAAGACTGATCTTGTGTTGCAGGTGCTGGAGGCGTCACTGGAAGCACGAGTAGTCCCACCAGATCCAACCTCAAGAGTAGATGCTAGGTCAAGTGTGCGTGTGCCTGAAGGTGGATCCTGCAGTTCATTGGTACCCATCCATTGTTAGTATAGATAATCACAAAGACTAGTGCTACAAGTAGGAAACCTGTTCTACTAACCGTCTTGGCATCCAGCGGTATGACACGGAAGCCTGAGGGTAGAAGTGGCGCGTCATCAGCAAAAGATTCATCAATGGGTGCAAAGACAAGCTGCGCACATGCACCAGCTGCATTTTCATCAACGCCGCTACATAACTGTCAAAGAACATACAATCCTGTGAGGCCAATGCAAACATAATTGAAACTGATGCAAAGGCTAATGGTGTCTGAACATATACCTGCAGAAGATACATATCCCTTGACAGAACAACTTCATCATGGCATAGGCTGTGTCCCTCAAGCCTAATAACCTCAAGGAACTGCAGTTTCAAAAGCGATGAAGAGCATCAGCCAACTACTAGTACATGTAAGTAACAAAAAAGGATATTAACTAGGAATTACCTCTTCATGTTCTAAGGTGTGGGCAAGTGGCAGTATAACCTGACTGCCCATAAAACCGCTAGCTCGCAGGCCAGGAACAGCATATGGACTAGCCCTCAGAGCAGCAGCAGAATACGCATCAACACCAGGATCAGCCCATTCAGAGCGATGCTCCCTCAGAAATCGCACCAGTAGAGCAGGTGGCACATTCTACATTATGAGAATTTTCATAATACCTTAGTTAAAATCAGGTAACTATAACATCAACATATAGGTAGCAAAACACTAGACGGATAAGTGTACGAACCTGTAGCAGCATTGACGCCTTTGCACATAAGATGCCACCTCCAATTGCTGAGAACAGCTGGGAGGAGTTGACATGTGATCCAACAAGTTTGTTTGGAGAGGAGTTGATAGCAATGGTAACGTCCTCAGCACCGTCACTGCTCATCAGTGACCAACCATCATCTGGAAAGCCATTGACAGCATCGTTGAATCCCCTGTAAATTACATTAAAGATGTTAGATGTGGAAAGTTTATGTTCAATGGTCCGTTAATAAACTACAACGGCATGGATGATAAATGAGAACATAGAACACTGCTACAGACCTGCTGAGCCTCTGACTGAATGTTCTCAGAACTGCTGGCTGGCGGCCACCTCCATAGGGCATTTCCCCACTTGATTCATGCGCAATTTGCCTAATGTGACGCAGTGCCTGTACAACAAATAAAAAATTGTGACTCAATGCTTCATACATTAGTGGCAAAATAATACTTAATGCCAAAGAAATCTTGAGATAAAGTACGGTAGCACAACATACAGCAATCGTTGTCTTCTGTGCAAGAATCTTTGGAGATTCATAAAGTGGCCGAAGGACCTCAGGCACGCTCCAAGCCTACAAGAAGAAAAGATAAGATGTATGCACCGAAGTATTCAAGTCCAGAGATCTGATTAAAAGGCCCCAAACTGGATGGGGAAATATCAATGCTACTTACATCTAAATCAACATGATCCACAATGTGAATCATGGAGCCACCTCCCTCACACGGTCGAATTAAGTAGCCACTAGGAAGCACCTCGGCTCTGACAAAATTCGGAGTGTTGGGTCCTGATGGGCCTCCAGTCGATTGTGTCAATGATCTCTCACAGATCTACAGAATAAAGTAATAAGCAACAGTTACCAACAGTGAGCACAAACGATGCCCCAACAAGACAGTCAAACAGCATTTAACATAAGTATACAGAATTGCAACACGGCTGATCTAAACAACTAGAAAACACCAATTGACAGGACCAACATAGATGACAACATCATGCAAGCAAAGGAAAGAAGCATTACCACAAGACTGCCATCCTCAAGACCACTAGTGTAACGGAGAGTCCAAAAGTCACGCGGCGCCGCCAAAGTTGTCGGTGCATAAGTCTAAGGAACAGATGGAAGCAACAATCATGTTACATTCAACACAAAGGACAATGATTCAAGTGAATGTCAAATGTGCTACAACTTGCTAGACCATGCTCACCTGCATGTAGATAAGCTCGATAGTTCCACCATTACCCGTAGGGATAACATGGAGGATATCCACACACCGGCAGTCGCGGTACCAAGAGGGGCGATCCTTGAGGATCTCCGCGACCTATGGAATAGTCTATCAGGATATGTCTACTGAATGGAAACATGAAGCTATGTGATGATTTAAGCGTGAACAAAAACACACCTTTGTGGGCTCAAGGCTCACTAGGCCGCAAGCTCGGGCTGCTACGCCACTACAATTGTGCGAAACAGCAATGATTCCAATGGAATCCGGACCAGGCTGTAAAGGAATTCATGCTTTAAGTAATTAGCCAAAATAGTATTGAAATATCAACACATGGCACAATTTATTCTTGTTCCCAACAAGTGCCTTACCTTCATCCCAACCATTTGCACCCAATCAACAGCAGTTCCCGTCGCCTTCGACAGGAAATCTGCCAAGGTCTCCTCAGCAATAGCTAATAGACTGCCACATACAAAAGGACTCCATCAGATTTACAAGCATGCAAGCACAAAACGGTCTTAAAAATGTTAGGTGCTGAAATTACCCTGCTGGGTTATTCGCATCCCTTTGAGGACGCGGAGCTGCTGCATTTTGCTGTTGGTGGTGCTGACCACTTGTGACCACAGACTCACAGCTCGTGTCTGTAGTCGCAACAGAAGGCTGAAAACAACATAACACACAGCATTAGAAAGCAGAAGCAATTGCTGAATAGCTGAAATTATTTAAACATTAACTAGTGTTCCTACAAGATCATTCAGCTAAGGATCTAGAAATATACTGGTAAGATGTGATGGGATCAGCAAGGAGATGAATCTTACATTATGGAGCTGCTGCCGCATGTACCCATTCTCGTAAACGAGACGGGACACCTGCTTCTGCAGCCTGTCATTCTCCTCCATCAACAGCTTGTTCATAGCAGTCAGCTTCCGGTTCACAGTCTGCAGGCGCGAGGCCTCCTTCCGCTGCTTCTCGCGGCATCTACCAATCGCAAGAACCATCAGAATGGCAGTCACATCACACAGGAGATACAAATGTCACTTGCATATGAAGAAACCAAGCTAACAAATCGCTAGCTCACGGACTATTCCAATGCTATTTCTCATTCTACACATGACATTCTTGCAACACGGGTGTGTCGCAGGAAAGCAACCAATGGCTGACACTAACTGAGGCAAGCTAATTGATCGCCCAACTGAAAATGATGTATCCCTACTACCCTTTAAATCTGCTCTTAACGTGAACATTGTGAGAACTGAGAAGCACGGGATATCTGATTAGATCCATTTATTTATTAAAATACGATGGCAACATATTAAGGCCAACAACTTTTCTTAGAAATGGTCACGAAAGGTCGCTACATGTAGAGAAACCAATATATGCGACAAGCAAAAGACGCATCCACTACGCCTAACCATAATAATACAATATAAACGCAAAAATCTCAAAAAGGACATTTGTAGTCCTACAGCAGTCATCATATCAAATTCCAGCTGAAAACCTGAGCAAACATGGACTAGAGACTAGAGTAGCTCAGAACTGCAAACAAAATCATCTCCAAGCCAAAACAGACAAGGTAGGCTCATGTGTGCCAGCCGCCAGCCCCAATGCAAGAGAGAGAATGGATGACATCCTTGAAAAACAATCAGAACTTTTAATACCAAAACCAAAATCCCCCCTCTCCTCTTTGTACCCGAGACGATTTTGATGGCCTAAACAAAAACAAACATCCTGAAAATACGCGGGCAACAAGAAGTTCGTTCCTTTACACAGATGGCGAATCAAGAGAGGTGAGCAGGCTCCGGCGACGCACCTGCGGTTCTGGAACCAGACCTTGATCTGCTTGGGCTCGATGTTGCTGAGTATGGGGCACTCCCTGATGAGCTGCTGCCGGCGCAGCGAGCTGGGCTTGGGGCACTCGCTGTAGACCCGCTCGAGCGCCTCGACCTGCTCGGGGGTGTAGCGCACGTACTTGCCCGTGTCCACCTGCGGCGCCCCACCGCCGCCAGGCGAGGACCGGTCCTTGCCGCACCCCGCCGCCACCATCGCCGCCGCCATCTACCAGGACCGCCGCCCAAGGGGGAGGGTGAGGGGTTGTCGTCGTCGCAGGGAGAGGGAGGAGACGGAGAGCCACGGCCACGGGCGGCGCCAAGTCATGGCCTCGGGGCGAGAGCGCAGCCGCCCGACGCCATGGTGGTGGTGGTGGGAGGAGTGGCGGCGGCGGGGAGGGGAGCTGTTGCTTGCCGAGCCGCGCGGGTGAGGTGAGGAGCGCGAGCAGGGGAAAGGGAAAGGTAGCGGCGAGGCGGAGATGGATGGGGATAGAAGGGGGAGAGACGAGTGGGGGTTGGTTTAATAGTAACGGCAAGCCGCCTCCAAGTGTGAAATGGAGTGGGCCTTTGGGGCGAGGAAGATATATACGGAGGGGTCTTTTCGAATAATGTATGTATGCCCTCGTATTTCTATTTTTCTCTTTCTTTTTGTTTCTTTTTCTACTGAATTCATCTGTATTTTTCTATTGCAATTACAAAGGTGAGGTAGCTACTGTGATCTTCTCAAAAATGCCGAGATTACACTGAACATAGAGATTTTAAAACATGGATTAGGTTAGGATAGAGTTTAGGGTTCACTAGGGCAACAATGTGGAGGGATAGACCAAACTTCAAAGCACGTTTTTGGATAAATTTTTATCATTTTTAATATCCATTTGATTTTCACCGGATATGCACCAATAAACATGGTGCACATAGGGAGGAAGCTCCTTCAGGATAGTTTTTTTTTTGGGGGGGGGGTGAGGGGGCTTGTGGCCTTGTGGGTTAGGCAGCTCAAAATAAATAAGCAATACGGAGTAGAGAAGGAAGAGTTGGTGTCAAGAAGAACAACCTCGAGATGACAGTCTCTGTGGACCATTTTCAGGGTAACATACTCTAGGACCTTTACATTATAAGTGCGCGTGCGATTACTCATGTAAGCCTCTCTTATTTATGATGAAAATATGGTGCAAGAGATTTTGGTAAAAGCTATCCATTCCTGATAACATAATGGCCTTGTTTAGATACCAAATTTCACTCCCAAATTTACTATAAAAAAGAAGATTCTCCATCACATCAAAATGTCATAACATGCATGGAGTAGTAACTGTAGATGAATCTAAAAACTAATTACACAGTTTTGTTGTGCTCTGCGAGACGGACATTTTGAGCCTAATTAATCAATTTTTAGACAATTTTTCACAAATACAAACGAAATGCTACAGTGTCGTAATGATTACGAAGTCACATCATACTCCCAAATTCACCCTCTCAATTCTAACATCTAAACAAGGCCAATGGCAACCAGCAGGAAAGGTCGGTTCACGGAAAGTAAACTTTGAGCTACATGTGACATACTGTACTCCGTATGAGTATATGACACTCCTAGAACTAGAGTAGGGAAAAGTTTACTCAAAATCCGTGCATATATTTACCCGGTAATAAAATTCTGAACATCGCGGCCCCACAGTCAGGCCCAAGTTCAGACCCGTGTTTGTTCTTGCGAAATTCGACGGGACAAATATTCTCTCCTTTGGAGGATTCCATTTTATTTTTGGGGCTTGGGAGGCGTGTCGCCGTTGGTGGCGCTATATCCTTTTGATGGCAGCCACATGCCCGTGGCAGGAGGGCAGTGAGCATGCTCGCTCATGGCGCGGGTAAATATGGTGGCCAAGGACGCAGACACAGGGGACCCCACGGTGCCGGCCTTTTGGAGGTGAACCGTGGCCGTCGACGCCAACACGCGCACACATTTTCTTCCTTATATATAAAAGCGCATGGTTTGGGAACCAACAAATTATCAGGGCTATATATAACAAGGGGTCAAGGACCACGCCATTTTTAGGTGATGGAAAACATATGCCTCCTATCCTATTCGACAAACCTCTCGTACATCTGTCTGATGGTGATCGTATTTTCTTCTTATATTTTTTGCGGGTAATATTTTCTTCTTTTTTTTCTTCTTATAGTTCTTTAGACTCCAGTTGTTTTCAAGGGAGTGAAGTTTAGAAGGCGAGCTAGCTAAAATAAAGCAGAGATAGATGATGCAATCATTATTTGCACATAATAAGCACTGCAGGAGTTTGGTTTGATCCCTCTTGTGACACTGCGAGAGGCCTGCCCTAGCTCTCAAACCATTCTACATGCCCGGTGACCGTGACAGGTTCGCCGCTGGAACCGGTCGGTAATAAAGCGAAACGAAAACACGGCCAAGACCACACACGCAGACCTGTAAACAGTGATCGGGGCACGGGAATGATCAGGGGCTTTAGACTGTGTATAAACTGTTCATATGTACTGTTGTACTGACTCGTTTCTCGTGTGTAACTGTATTCGATGCCCTCGGCTACCTGCAGAGCTGCTGCATGTGTAGGCATGGCCCAGATCACAGAGGCGATAGCAATATTCATTTCTCTCTTGAATCCTGAGCGATTCCTTTGAGGGAAACAAGGTAATACGGGCGAACACACATAAAATAAAAGGGATGGTGACATAAGTAAATATTATAAGAGTGAAAAAGCAATGGTGATGTAGTTCGAGTGTTCGACGTTGTTGAATTTGCTGGGAAAAAAACCGTTCTTTCAACTCTAATGGGACCATTAGTTCCCTGATCTGAACGAGCAACATTATTTTTTCATGATAAAATTTTATAGACAAGAGCAGGGTCTACTCTTTTTTTTTTGAGAATAGACCAGGGTCTACTTTGAACGTGAGTATGCAATAGGTTTTTTTTAGGTTGAAACCGAAGAAGAAGAAATTGCTCAAAAGATAGACACGGTCGGTTTTGAATTTTTCACCCAAGTTAAAACCCAGACAACCAGCAAAAGGTTTCATTGCGTCGCGGGAGCAGAGTCCGGCCTATGCTTCATAGACAACAAAACAGTGAGATAATTTCTGCGGCCGCCCGGGAGGTTAAATTTTTGGCCGGCGAGAGACCAGGGGCCGGCACGGGGGAGAGGGGCGACTGCATCACCTTTTGCACCTTCCATGCTTCCCTTCCGCGCGCCGCTAGCTTTGGCCTGCTGCCATTCAATGGACGAGCAGAAGAGCGGCAAAAGAGTTTATTTCCTTCTTGCAGCTAGTTCATGAATTCAACGGCTATGGATCTTTAGGCTACTGTGTTCTTCCAGTGCTAGATATACTGGTAGAGCCCAATTATTCCTGTGTGCCCTTGAATTGCATAGGTTCCTATCATAGTGACTGTATGCATGACAAACTGTACAATCCAATCATACAGGGGTGGTAATGTTTGTCTCATGTCTTCAAGCGCCTATCTATCAACTGGTGACAAATTTGGTTGACAAAGTCATTCCTCCAAAGGCCGAAGCCAGCTTTATATATAAAGCATAAAGGATATATTGAAATTACCAGTTTACAATAAAACACACGCCGCAAGACGGGCAGCAACCGACAGATCCTTGTAAGGGCCCTCTAGGCCTCACGCCAGAGAAAGATACTCTAGGCGACCAAACTAAAGAGCTAAGAAGCCAAAACACCATCTAACGGAACCGCCCGTTCGCGGGCCTAAAACTCCACCACTAACGGCTACAAGAAGAGCTCCAAACAACGCCTTAAGGAAGGCAAAGGCGCCATTGCGCCAGCGTTTGGTTTTCACCACGGAGAGCTTCCACGAACCGCCGACGCACGAGACCCTGCAGACAACGCCCTTAAGAGGGGGAGCAAATCGCCGTTGCCCAATCCGGCAACCGAATTGAAGCTTACGCTTGAGGATCTCCGTCCGACGAGCCGAGGGTACCAGTATCGCTCCCACTCGCTCCCATCCATCGCCCACCATCGCAGCCGCCGAAGCTCACCACTAGGTTCCATATACACCCGCACGGCAACACCCGACCCTACGGGAAGCTTTGGGACCCTTGATTGGTCCCAAATCTATTGTCGTCCCCTCAACGGAATGACACCGTGCCGCGCAGAGTGGGCTAGAGAACATGAACCCAACGGCGGTGACTTGACGGCGCTACGGGGACAGCTTCGTCGGCGACACAAGGAACGGAGGCGGCACCATCGACCAAGATGAAGTTCCAGGCAGGCCCCGCTCACCAAGGCAACCCGACCGAAGAGCCGAGGCCGGCGGCGACCCAGCACAGATCTGCCGGAGCCCGAGGCGGCTCAGATCCACGGGGGTCGCGCCGCCGCCAACGGGGCCTCCGCTCCGTCAGGCGCTGCGCTGGTGAGGGAGAGGGGGACCGGCCGACACCCATCGGGCGCCGCGGGAGCCACGCCCACGCGCGTCAACCCCGGCCGCCGCCGCCCAGCTGCGC
>OAMR01000297.1:190304-221491 GCA_900205405.1 Echinochloa crus-galli | reverse complement strand
CGGCTAAGGTATGCAACCACTCTTTCCTTCCCTTCAAACTCTTGTATGAGGGCCTGTCTCTTATACACATCTAGATGTGTATAAGAGACAGGATCCACGCGGGGCCGCGCTCCCCGCCGGCGAAGCTCCCCACCGCCGCCATCCCTGGGTCCCCCGGACTTTCGGTGCAGCCCTCCGGCGGCGGCGAGGTCAGTTGGAGTGGAGAGAGGGGGGCGGCGGCGGCTAGGGTTTCCCACCCGAGCCGCCCGAGGGAGGCGACGCGGGCGGGAGGGGGGGCCAGCAAGACCCGGTTGACAAAGTCATCACTTTTTTATATTTAAATTTTAATCAGCTTTCCATGATTCAATCCTCCTCGCCACAATATTACTTTCAAGTAAATCCAATGTGGAAGTGAAACCTATTTTTTAGGGAAGAAGGATGTGAATATTTGTCCTCCTCAGTTCATCCCCATTACATGAAAGTTTTGAGTCCGGATGGGTTGAATCAGAGGAGGAAGACAAAAAAAACAGTAATATTAGGATCATAACAGTATTTGCTTAAAAACTTGAGCAGTAGCAACGAGCAAGATCACTACTACGGTGTTGAATGTTGCACCACCACACCATTTGTCGCTTCCCTCTCCACTTAGGGATCCTCCTCCCTTAGCTCTACTTTAAACCAAACCTTATTTTTTTAGATAATAGACAAAAATCTGGTACTAAATTCACATATGAATATATAGCCAGAGTTATTAAACTCGGTCTCAAAACCGGAAACCGAGGAACATAGTACAAAAAGACTAAAAAGAAAAGTAAAATGGATTAAGCTTAAAACTCGTTCCATGTTGGAAAAAGTCCATTTTATTATCACCATCAACATTCACTTTTATCCACTTAACCCCTGAATAAAAGTAGGGTTCAATTTATCCCCCCTAAACTATTTTACTTGGTTCAACCTACCCCTCATGAGATTTATCTTTTTTTCTTGTTTCTCCATGTACATATTGAATTTTAAGTTCTAGTTTGATAAGATGACTTATGACATGATGTACTCTATCAGAAAAATACACTTGGATTTTTTCATGATTATTCTGTTACTTAGTATCAATTTCGTATTAAATATTTCTAGCTTATAACAATAATCATGAGTAGTTGCTAATATATTTTTTAACATAAGGCATTCTCTATCTACTCATAAAATTTGACTGAAAACTCATCTTGTATGTCGAGAAACAAAAAAGACAAATCTCATTAGGTGTGGATTGAACAAATAAAATACTCTAGGATAATAAATTGAACCTAAATTTTGTTGAGGGGTTTAGATGGACAAAGTAAATAGACGAGGGTAGTAAAACAGACTTTTTACATGAAAATTGTATGTCTTTACTCGTCAGCAATCCTTCGCATATCACGTCTACATAGAAAATTTTTTATGTTAGAATTGTATAGCCGGAAAAAAACCATCAATTGCTTGACAATCAGTGTCATGTCATGTAGAAACTACATTGAGTTGAACTCAGCTCATAAGGTGGCGACCTTAAGCAACGCTACCACCACACCAGACAGCAAGCAAACACACTACGAACAACGCGAGCTGACCACATTACTACTAGTTCAAGGACTCCAAGATAACCCCAAATAAAGGAGTAATGTCAACCCCAAAAACCAGCGAGCTAGTTCTTCGATTTTCACCTATAAAAGTCTTTGGATGGCGAGATCTCTGAAGCAACACATTTAAGAAGGCCAACGATAGAATATGGCACCATCGCCACCGGCAACAGTTAAAGAGCGAGTAGGCATTTCGTCGGATGAGGGGGGTAGGGAGGCGCTACACAAGCGTGACGATAAAGGCCATCCGCCGCAGCTGGGCCTCCATAGAAAAACTCATTGTGCTTCCATAAGCAAGCAACCAAGCCGTGCCATGCTAGGATCGAGCAGAACTCGACGCCAACACCCAAGCAGCATGCCCGCCACATCTAGGCAACCTCGCTGATGAAATTTATAGCCTGATCTAAATCATGGGCAAGCGCGGGCTAACATTTTTCGCCCGAAAAACCCGACTCAATCCAAAATTACAACAAAAACAATGATTCGGCCCAACCCGACCGGCCATGCGATGGTCGAGTATGGGCCTAAAATCCAACCCGGTGGCTAGCTCGGGCCGGGCGGGGGCTAACGTTTTTTGACCTGAAAGTCGAACAAACCCAACCCAACCAGACCCAAATCAGAATCCAATTGACATCTTTAAAAAGAGGTAAACTCAATTGTTTAAAATCGAATTGGCTTTTTGGAAGATCGTACGATAAATTATTAGTAGAAGCCAAAACTTATTCATCAGCGCGACAGATTTCACATTTATTTGCTATGTTTAGTCCCGATCGACGATTTATGAGCCCATCAGAGACAAATACCAACCCCATTCAATCGACGGGCTCATCAGGAGCCCCAGACAGTTCCAGATGTTGGCGTTGCACTTTGAAAGCTTGTCAGGGAGACGGGGCGTGGCCAGCGCCGACGCAAAAGGGACTTGTCACTGGCCAAAGCCGGCGACGCCGCTCCTGCTGCCGCCCCGCGCCGCGTTGCATTGCGTTGTTCGCTAGCCTGCGCCTGCGCCCGAGCCCGCGCCGCGCGGCTGTTTGCGTGCTGGACTCTTTGGACACACGCATAGGATAGGAAACGCATCGCATCGCATGCGCGCGGCGTGGGTGGCGCCGGCTCTGGTATGGACGTATGGTGTGGTGTGCCGTGCGTGCCGTGGCGTGGCGTGCGTACGCATCGCATGGACGCGGACAGGGACGGGATGCGTGCCCCGCCACGCCACGCCCCGCCCGGCCGCCGGCCACGCCCCGGCCCCATGCCGCACCACGCATTTCTTCATTCCCCCGAGCGCCAACCCCGCCTTTTTTTTTACCGAGCTGGCAGTGGGAGCTGTGACTGGCGCGCGACAGCGTGGTGAATATACCAGCTGGCCCTGGGGAATGTCTGTCTCCGTCTGCGCGCTGGTCGCTCGCTATGGCAGCGCGCGCGGCTGGTCCCACGGTTCAGTGGGAGCAGCGTGATCTTGTCGCTCGTCGATATGTGCGCAGGGAGCAAAAAAATATGAATTTGCACATCCGTCCATCTATTCACGCAGATGCGCAGCTCGTGTGAAGAAGCTATAGGTCCCCCCACACTGAGAGGCAGGGGAATATTCAGAGACTTGGCACATCATGGTCCCTTTTCCTGCAGTCTCCGAATTCTTTTGCGTTTGTATTTTACCGCGTGTTTGTTTTGTTTTCGTTTATGTAATCTATTATATCGTGCGTGTTGTTTGTTTCGATTTTGTGATTACAGCGTGTAGGATGTTAAACGAGTTTCAGGTTAATGAAGAACAGTGGTTTACAACAAGGAGAGAGAGCTAGGCAGCTAGCCACGCATGGCAGACAGTTAAAAGGAGAAGAGAACACTTAAAGCTACATAGCTTCTTTTTTGTTTCTCTCTCTGTGTGTCTTTTCATTCGCAGAAACCGTTGTGAGTTGGTGACATATGGTCTTTATAGATCCAAAAATCCTCCAAGAAAAGGTCCCTGGTCGGTTTGTAGTGTACGTTGCTTAGAAGCTACACTTGTTTCTATACCATCCACAGAAAAGAAGCATCAAGCCAAGGGTATATACACCTGCTTCATTGCACAAAAGAAAAAAAAAAGCATTTCGTTTGTCACTACATGGAGAGAATTAAACAAGTTCACAATACGAATCCAATGTGACTCAACTGGGACACAGAAATTAAGGTGCGTGCAAAAGGTGTGTTATCACCTAGAATAATACATATTATGCGAGACAGCTAACTAAAGTGCGCCATTTGGACCGACAAATTCCAAGAACAAATAAACAACAAAAGAACCTTCTAGGGCCTCAAGTGCTATCAGGGAGAGTACTTAATTGGTGGGGTGTGATATGTTAGTTTTATGAGCACATTGCGTTTGGAGCACTTAGCCCTAGTGTTAGGGGGCAAAGCATGAGCCAAGGAGAAAAGCTTGCATCTTTTTTTTGGGCTTTGGTGATGTGCCTTGCATCCAAAGGGATGTCAATTCCACTAAGCCCCACAAATGCAGGCTTTAGCTCATGATCACATATTGTGCCCGTGGAAAAGAGTGCGAAAAGTTTTCGGCGGGATATTCGTGCGGACAAATGAGGATAGGTGTTAAGGAAACACCAATTAATCCAAGATGAGGTGTGTTCATGGCACCTTTTTCATTATTTGTCTTTCTGGAACAAGCTTTGTTCATTTTTGGTCAATCTAAAACTGCTACTTCTCAATCAGTTGTCGCTGTCGAAGATTGCTTAAATTATTAAGCTTGGTTGAACCTTTCATTTTTATTTTATTTCTGGGACGTTCAGATATTATCCAGATTTAAGATGTTTTTTTATAAAGGATTTTTTTGCAATCGTTATTTCTATCATTCCGTGCTGATAAATACAACCAGTAAAAGATGTATCGTATATAGTTGAGGTACCTTATGTTGACGCGACTTATAAATTTTCATTTGCTTTAATTCGCGATCAGTCAATTTGCCACTATTGATACAAGATAACACAATTATTTAATCCCTCAGCAATCAGCATCTTATTAACAGTATGGTTATGGACGATGACCACGCATCAATTACCTGCAGCATATGTACATTGCTTTCTGATCCTTGAATGTATACGTGCCTAATTTACCTCCTGATTAGTTTGATTTAGTTATACTTGGCACACGGGTTCCATGTGTGAGCGCCTCTGCGCCTACATTGATGCTTTGGCAACAAGCTAAATTAAATACCTGTTGATATGATAATTACCAATATTCATGCAAGAAGATGTAGGCATATTAGTTAGTTTAGTTTGAAATTGCCAACTTCATTGCAAAATGAATTGTCATCGTGTTGATCACAAAACAATTACAAATGATTTTCAACTTTCAAAGAGTATTAAGTGTGCTGAATTGAATACTAGTGAATCGCTTTCGTAAGTCCTATCTGTACAAGTTTGCGATACTATTGCTATTAGACCTATACCTGTACCCGGTACCCCAGAATTGATATAAGAAATTTTAACTACCGAAAGCCTAAAAACCACCTTGTTTTCAATTAGATTTCTTCACAAATAAAGAAAGACCTTGCAACACATCATTCGTTCAACTTTCGACATCCAAAAGTTGTTGGCGCTGATCAGGAGCTCCTCCAAATGCTGGGAAACAACAATTTTCTACTACCGTTTGTCAGTTGTTGCATCACTATCACCGCCCAGCATGCACACACAATGCAAGGAGAAGATTTCCATGAACAGAAACACAAACGGTACATCATATCAAAGTCGTAATAATTGAAGGGAAAGCGCATCGTTGCATTCATTCCCGTTGTCCTATTGCTGCAGAATGGCAGGCAGGCAGGCAGGCCGGGCGATGAACACGAAAGCTAGCTGACTGCAGGACTCGAGATCTTGCACTGGATTAGCAACTGGGGAATTGAATGAATGCTTGCAGGCAGTGTGCGATGTAATTGAGTGCTTGTGCCGGGTCATGAAATGGCAATGCTCGTTTATTTGAGCTAGCTGCTAGCAGTGGTGGTGGCCGATCTGACAGGCTCAGTTGCAAGCAGCATGCATTCAGTTGGCCTGCAGCGCGCTGAGCTCTGCCTGCTACTTCCGTTGCTTCTCATTGCTGAGGCATTATTTAAACCATGGAGTACTACGGTTAGCAGTTAATCAGGCTGATGGGATGAAGCTAATTTGATGTCCAGACTCGTGAGTGTCCAAAAAGTTTGGATTTGAGTAATTCATGACCCTGACATGTATGTACATTCTCGTTCAGTTGAATTCAGTTCGGTTGCATGCCTACCCACTTATTGCTAGTCAAAAGGCGATCAAACATATAGCCTAATGGGTACTTAAGAATTTAGGTGTAGAACATTAGTGTATTACATGACCAAGCTAATTAAGGGAGAAAACATGTGGTGGTCCAATGGTCAATGCTACCGCTATAATATATAGTGTATGCATACGACCATATGAAAGGGAGATACGATCATGGTTGAAATTTGAATACCATTTGTGAGAAATAAAACACTTGAGAGATGTTTGTAGCTACATACTGTTCATATATATTTTTTTTTAAAAAAAATGAAGTATAGGATGTTGCTAGATTATTTATTTTTGTTATAAAAGAATACAATACGCTCTTCACAACAAATGATGTGTGCAAACGACAAACAAAATACCAACAACTCAGTCCAAAATCATGCATATGGATTATGGAGCATGTTGTCAACTCATGTGGTGTGAGAGAGAGAGAGAGAGAGAGAGAGAGAGAGAGAGAGAGAGAGAGAGAGAGAGAGAGAGAGAGAGAGAGAGAGAGAGAGAGAGAGAGAGAGAGAGAGAGAGAGAGAGAGAGAGAGAGAGAGAGAGAGAGAGAGAGAGAGAGAGAGAGAGAGAGAGAGAGAGAGAGAGAGAGAGAGAGAGAGAGAGAGAGAGAGAGAGAGAGAGAGAGAGAGAGAGAGAGAGAGAGAGAGAGAGAGAGAGAGAGAGAGAGAGAGAGAGAGAGAGAGAGAGAGAGAGAGAGAGAGAGAGAGAGAGAGAGAGAGAGAGAGAGAGAGAGAGAGAGAGAGAGAGAGAGAGAGAGAGAGAGAGAGAGAGAGAGAGAGAGAGAGAGAGAGAGAACACACACACTAGAGAGAGAGAGAGAGAGAGAGAGAGAGAGAGAGAGAGAGAGAGAGAGATGGTAGCCAGTAGTGTACTAGTGTCCCAACCTTAACCCATAGCATGCACGAGCTGGACCCTCTCAGGCCCTTTTGCCCTAAAAAACAGCTTTCTTGGCATGAGGAGGCACCAACCATCACTTCCCAATAAAAACCCTTTTGTTCCTCTCTCTTTTTTCTCTTGCATGGGTGACAAGTGTGAGTGTTGGCCCTGGGGCTGTGGCCACCCCTCCCTCTCACTCATCTCCCTTGGCTCCCAAGCTTGTCACTGGCTTTATGCACTCAAAAGGAGGGGAGAGACGATCAAAAGCACCACACTTTTTAGTATTTCTAAGGTTTGACAAGCACACCATATGGCATGCATGAATCCATCCGTGCCTTTTTTTTCCTGCTTTTTATATATACCACTCCTGCCTAAACTCGCAACGCCTTCGTTTTCTTCTCCTTTTCAAAGCTGCGTTGGGAAGAACAATCATACGTGCTGCCCTTGGATGTACGAGAGACACACACTACTCGTATGTCATGTCACCTTTACGCACGCAATGGTGTGCATGCAACAAGGGAACAAAAGCGCCGAGCCACAACAACACCGGAGAATATATGGCGTGTCTCATAATTAAAGGGTGATAAGACTTGCGGATCCATGTCCTACGTAGACACATACTAGCTCTCTACTGCTAGCTGCTGCATGCTACTAATTGCAGTACATACAATGTGTTTTTTTAATAGGATGGACTGCATCATGCATGATGCATGTTTGGCATTAAGAAAAATAATGGAAAATCCTTTGTTGTATACTGAACATCATCATCATGGTCATGTATTAGAGGCGCTGTTAAGTTTGGCATGGTGTTTGTGTGATGTAGGCCAGTGCAGCAAGTGCAACTGTGCGAGAACGTGGCAAGCACCAGAGAGAGATCGAGAAAGCATATGTATATATGCAGCAGCTGCTGCAGCAGGGTAGGCCCTGGTCCTTTTAACTCGTGCAAGGGCTTACTGCACTGCCACGAGAAAAGAACAAGGATGGCAACCACTGGGAGCACCAAGTACCAACCGAGCTATGGGCATAACAGCACAATTAGTGGCGCATGATGGGTCGATCTGCCGGAGAGTGACTGAGAGATAGGGAGAGAGAGAGAGTGAGAGACAGGGGGAGCTTGACAAGATAGCGAGAGGTCAATGCTGGATCCCTAGCAGCTAGGGTTTGGGCATGCATGAATGAAGAGTTTATATATATGCATTGTACATCACCGTATGAGCCAACGCAGAAGGGAGTGTGTGAGAGGAGTGTTGTTCATGTGGCCTACACCCGGCCTTTGTCGCCGGCCCTGGCATGCCATGATGAGGGCTCATGTCACTTTTCCCATGGCCGATGGTAGTGTGCAAGCAAAGCATGCTGCGCGCCCACTGTGGGCGTCCGGTCCATGCATCCATGTCACCAAAATGCGTTTCTCCAATTATATATCTGCGTGTGTACTACGTGCACCGACGACGCAGGTCGATCTCTTCCGCCGCCGGCGCCGGCGAGGGCGAGCAAGCATCCAAGAGTCATGCGCACCGGCCGGAGGAGTGCGCGCCAAAAGGAGAAAGGAGGCGAGCCGTGAGTAGTAGGAGTAGGCCCGAGCCAGACGGGGAGCGAGAAAAGGACGAACGAACGAAAGGCGCCGCTCTTTGCGAGCGAGCGGCGCGCGCGTGACGCCGCACGCGCGGGGTCGCGCGAGTGCGCACGCGGCACACCACCGCCGCCACTGTGGATGGATGGACACCGACCTTAGATATATAGGTCGCTCCGAACTTAGATACGGACGAGCCTGTTTGGATTGGCTAAAATAATTTTGCAAAAGTTTAGCATATATCAATATTTCTTCTCTAGCTAATGTTTTTTTGAGTTTTAGCTAAAGTTTAGCACCATCTATTAGCAATCCTGTTTGGATAGACTAGTGCTAAAGTTTAGCACTTTTTCGTATTAGTATTTGGATCCAAATAGGTCCTTATACTACTTACTACCGTCGCACGTCTTGCATGGACCAAACATATATCTCTCATCACACACGCATGGGCATGGATCTAAGGAATGTTGTGTCAATGGCCGGTGCACCTTATTTTACTAAGTTTATTAGGCGACCAGTGGTGTCTTCGTACTTGCGTGCGACCTGCATGCCTCCGCCATCCGGTTAGGGTTTGAAGTTAGAGTTAGAGTGGTCCAACAACTTTCGAAGGAGCATCTGGGGCGGCGGCCAATCTGGCAGTGCTGATATTGTTGAAGAAATAGGCAATTTAATGAATAAATTCCGAACAACAATAAACATGATAAGAATTAAACCTAGTATGTAAATCTCTAGCATACTAGCGAATATCTCATAAAACATTAAAACATGATCAAAGAACAGATCAATTCACGGCGTACGTACTTGGTAGGCGCAGGTGCAGCCATGGTGACGAAGACTGTTGGAATGATGTCGATGTTGCGGACAGGGTGCAACAACTGGCAACGCAGGCGACGGGCTCTCGCAGCGCCTGACCGAGACGGAAGACGAGCCTTGGCGAAGACTTAGAGCAGTGGCGCGTAGCGCTTCCCAAAAACCTTATCGCCCTCTCTCGGTGCAGGATCACAAGAGCGAGCGGTTGCGGAGACCTGCTCTCCCGTTCATAGGTGAACGCTGACACTCATGGATGAAGTAGTCTACGGAGGCGGCATGAATTTCATAAATGAAAATGAAGTAGTAACACAGGCAAAATATAACTCAACCAGACTTCCTCGAGAGTTCTCAAGCATAGGGGCTCCTCGTATGTACTTTCTCGAGAGTTCAAGTCTAGGGGCTCCTCGTATATGTAGAGTTCAAGCCTAGGGTCTCCTCGTGTGTAGTAGTTTGTGATACGTCTTTTTCATGAAGAGGTGCTCCGTATTTATATGGAGGAAAACTCACAACACTCTCGTCTATTAGTAATATGGTACTAATAGACGGTGTACCCTTTCAACGCTAATGTATTTTTAAAATTTATTAAGGGTTATTTATATGGGTAAGCCCATATATTCTAACAGATATCTTACTATTACTAATTGGAGGCTCTTTTTGGAGGCACCACGTTAATTCTCACGAGACGCGCTAGAAAAAAAGATAAATCCTAAAAATTCTCACAAAAATTAGAAACATCTGGCCATCGATCTGCTAGATTATATCATAACTAATAATAATAGCCATTAGATTTGTTGTAGTTTTAAAAATTTACCCACCTATGCCATTATAAAAAATAATCTAAAATAACCCCTAAATCTATATCTAAATTACCCACCCATGCCATTTATAAAAATAATCTAAAGTGGCTCTCTAATCTTTGTCTAAATTACCTAAGCAAATTTATGCGGTATATACATGGCGTCATTAGTAGATCGGTTCCTTTTTCTCCGACGACAATGCAAGGACCGTGGGGCGGAGGCACTTGCCGCGGCAGCCGTAACAGCAGGTAAGCGAGCTGATTAGAGGCGACGAGTACCTTGCTGCGGCGGCCGTAACAGCAGGTAAGTGAGCTAATTAGGCTAAGATTTGCTGCTGCTTGCGGTGAGATGGACCGTATTTTTTCCACGCCAGGAATTGGTAGTACAGTAGCATTTAGTTTCATCTATCTGCGTGGAGATTCCATTAATTTAATTTGCATGGAGTCATGCATGCAGATGTATGATATAGGTGCAGGAATATGAGGAATCTCAAATGTCTCTGATGGAACATACATTACAAGCCTGCAGATCTTTGGCTAATGGGCAATTATTGGTCGTGTGCAGTTGATCTATGATAGTACCAAAAAAGCGCGTATACAATATACATATCAGGTGATGGATCCATACATGTCCCCATTTTGCCTCTTCTATTCCATCTGTTTTCTTTTGAGTTTCATTCCAAGTGTTTGATATACATGCATTGGATCAAGGTCCGATTATTTCTTAGTAGTAGTAGTTTTGTTCTTCAGTGTTAGTAAATATTATTTAGATAACATAATATCAAATCATTAATTAATGTAGTGCCATGTATGTGATTATTAATTATGATTCTATAGGTTAGACCAAACTAATAGAGAGTTTATTTTGTTGTTTCTAAGAGTGCTACCTCTAAGAATTAATTGGTCATTGAAACAACCCTCTACAAATGATCGTTTTGTTTTTGTTGAGAAATACACTATCATTAAATGTAATCACATCACTCACTATGCCTTGGAAACAGTGCCCCATGGGGTTTCATCTTGATGATAACTAATTTGAAAGCTGGATGCATACAAATCCAAAAGTAAAAGGCTATGGTTATATCTTCATGTGTTGTGAGATAAGCTTTCAACTAAACACACCATAGCTCAAAAGGAGGGAAATTTGGCAAGAGATCCATATCTGTAAAGGGCGATCAAGATACAAACTACAGGTCTAATATGTCGAAAAAAGTGAAGTAGGATAAGAGAACATGACAAAATAGATGAAGTAAAGCTATTTCCAATCAAGAGGGGTCCCATATTTAAGAGTAATAGTGATTCCATACTTCTTAAAAATACCAACGTTCGAGAGTGTGAAAAGGGCTAAGCAATATATTAGAAAAAAATGTAAAACATACCATTTTTTTTGGTATAGTCATGACATATTTATTGTTTAATAATTACAATTACCTAATTTTTGTAGATTAAGTATTTTTGAACTTATTAATTTAATCCATATCAAATAACTAATCCTACCTGCAATGTGTGCAAATGTAATTATAAATATTGAATGACACTCAAACTCTAAGTCTTAATATACAATCAATCACAAACATACTAAACATGTATATTCAGAATTAATAGGAATTATCACAAAAAACCAGAAACACACAACTACCGTTTAAGTGAACTATACAATAAAATCATTGCATATATTCTGTTTTCTATAAATTTTCCCATCTCTACTATCATGAAAATAATCTAAGCTAAACCTAAGATATATATCTGAATTCCCCTCCTTAATATCTTATTATAAAAGAATTTTACACCCCCCATCCACACATCTTCATTTAAATGACCCACCTATATCATTATAAAAAAAATGGAAGCTATCATTGATAAATTTGAAAATAAATTACACACATCTGCTATCATTAAAAAACAAACTGAATTAACCCCAAGTAACATGCGTTTAAATTACCTACCTTTGTTAATATAAAAAATATTCCAAAGTACTCTATATGTGATTCTAAATCATCATCATCTATCAAAAACCAATTCAAGGTATACATGAATGATATATGTGACCATGTAAATCAGGTATACATGTACCGAAAAAAGCAATAAGCATGCATATCAATTTCCATGTAAAAAAACATAGCTTAAGTTAAGGTGGTACATGTAACACACGTGGAAATGCGATGCCATAAGAAAACTAAACTCTGTCACAATCGAATACAAATTTTATATATCAATATTATAGTATAATGTTACCAATGATAGAGTAATGGCAAGGAATTTTAAATAGCCACGCACCCTTAATTTTTTTCATAATGTTTTTAGTACTTATATCTCCTAAAATTACTAGCCCGTGCAGAGCACGGGTTGATAGACTAGTAGTCGTAAGGAGGAGGGTTGGGTTGTGAGTGCACCGCCGTCTGGAGAGCTGGGGATCTTCGGTGGGCAGTGCTGGCAGTGGGAGTGGGGAGCATGACCGGACGGCGGTAGAAGCCACCAGAGCCGAGGATCGGTGGCGGTGGCAGAGGCTTAAAGAAGACCACACGATAAGGTCATGCGCTTCCATCTACGTGACCAGTCGCACGTTAACATGGTCCTTGTTTTATTTCAGTAACAAAAGAAAAGCGTATACCTATAAAAAATATGTTTATCCAAATGATTATCGAATTCAGCAGACGGTTGTGTACCTAATAAGCATTGTCCATTTTATTTTGCACGCCTCCTGGATTTCAATACTAAATTGGAATTAAGAAATTAAGATTTTCATTGACAACCTTTTCCCGCCGGCTACGATATGATCCAAGTGGTCGCTGCTCGTTGTTCTCATTCGTGCATGTACCCGTTAGTTTTGTAATGCGTGCACGGACACCTATAGCCAGTAGCCTAGATTTATCGCTCATTCGCCCCATGGATCTGCTGCACGCAATCTTTCGATAGGTTGTTGCAGCTAGGACAAGAGAGTCAGATGGTAATCAAAGTGTTGCCTCCGAGATCTTCACCTTTCAACGACTCTCTCTGACTCCGAGCTTGATGTGATCGCCTGATCGGTCGGTCGATCTGCTCTCTATGACGTCATTCCGGTTAAGAGAGGAGTGACGACGAGAAGCAAATTTTTGGCCGTTTTGCACGTCGGTTTTACGGACAAAAACCTAGAATCTTGATTCTTATCTATTCATTCGTTATATAACTCACTTCAGTTTTGTGCTATGTCATTTTTTTATATTTTAAAATTTTATAAAAAAATATCAACACCTACCCATTAAATTAGTTTAATTATTTGAATCCACAATGAACTATATATCTTAATATACTATATTTTGGTAGACAGTAAACTCGGTTGAACCTAGAAATCAGTTTCAATCATTCAATCAAGACGACTCGCCGTTAGTTGCTGGTCGATCAACGGATCTCTGTCTGTCAGATCTACATGTATGGAGAGTGGTCGTTGCATGCATGCAGACATAATTGACACGAACTGCTACGTACTAGCTTAGTGCCCCTTAACAATTTGATAAGTCGAGGCATGCAAACATGGTTGATCTCGTATGCGCGCATGATTAGGCAGTGCCGGTACGCGAAGGGCGCCGCTCGCAATCGATGATGGTGATCTGGCGATCAAGAGATGCATAAAGAAAAATGTTAAAAATCCGTAGATAGAAAGAAAGAGACAGATAGAGAGCCCATATCTTGCGTGCTACGTAGGGAGGCATGCTTCACTCATAATTCAGGGAGGGCCCCAATTATACACGATATTTAGCTTAAACAAACACTTGAATTATATTGCTCTAATTAATAAAGTAAAGGCAATGCTTGGCGCAAAAAAGTGTGTATGATATGTCGATGAGGAGGACATAGAGATGTGACTGACTAGCAGCATGCATGCCTAAGCTAGCTACATATTCTTCCATGCATATGTGTTCAGCGTTCTGACTAGCCCTTCCTTTCCTTCCTCCTTTCTGCACGCGTATAACCCGGCTCACGGCCCTATGTGAGTTGTTTAATTGTACCGTCTATGCTCAAAAAATTGAGCTATCATCACACTTGCACGGGATTCTAGTTGCTTATGACCGGAAAGAGAGTATAATTGTTGGTTATGCATAATTCTGTGCGTAACAAATGGCCTCCCAATTGTATGTTTCGCCTTTTTCTCTTACTGATTGAGATCTAGTAAGTGTAATTATCAGATATTGACATAGTAATAAAGTACTATTTACAGTTATCGACACAGTAATTATCAGATAGAGTATAAAAACACTAACTTGACTATTCAAAATGCAAGGGACAGTTTGGCTTAGGCTATGCTTTACCCATTAATTTCTCCCATATTAAATTTATGATAATAGTAGGATCATTGTATTATAAAAGTACTAAATTCAAAACGAATCCAATATTTAAATCATTTTTTGTGTTATTCATAAATTATTAGACTAATTTTTAGTCAAAGATCGTGAGTTCAAAAATTGAAATAGTGCACGGATTGAAAAAGGAATGGAGGAGTACATAGTTTGTAGGATTGGACACTAATCTAAGTTTTTTTTACTCCAAGATTGGCTAATTTCGTCTTAAATTAGTTGGCCATGAATTAATAGTTATGCGAACTTCATTCTTGTTATATATTCTTCGGAAGAAGATCATGATCTCTGGACATGCATGTTTAATATTGGTATTCAGCCAATAGATTACATGGAGATATATTATCACATTGCCAGGGATTGAAAGGCTGAGCTTGAGTCATTTTCGTGGGGGAAAAGTTTAATCATTTGCCGATTGCCTATATGCGGACTGTCCAAATGTCCTATGAGCCACCTAAAAGCTCCATTTCAATAAGGAATAGGAAATGATAAGGTCATTTTGACTTCTGGGCTAACAATGAGAGGCAAGCCTAGCTGCAATCAACGATTCAGAGTTCATCCGAGTGAGCTGTCCCTTTCGGATCATCGAACAGCTGGACTTGTCCACATTTGTCTTTTTTTGACCTGCAGGGGCAAAGTTCATATGTGGCCGAAACAAAATCAAATTGTAGGCGGATTTAAGACAAGCGCGTAGATTTTAACATCTGTAGATTTATCATTATTGCTGGATAATGTACTGCTATCGATGCTTTTAGGGCGGTCCCAACCCTCCAACTAGGATGATGTCCATAGCATTAAATAGGGTGACACATAGGATTATTAGCTTATGTGGCATTGTATTAAATAGGAGAGAGAGGGAAAAGAACAAGACACTGGGTCTTGCATGAGACCCAGTTTCTACACAAGAACCTATGCACAGGACACTACCAAGCTTGGGTTGGGAGATGATAGTGTCTTCATTATAGATAAAAAAACAAATACGATTGGTGGAGAAGAGAGATGATGAATTTATTGAAGACCCACACTAAAAAATCATGGGTTGAAGAATACAATGTCTAAAGTAGTGTCTTGCTAACATGGCATCATGGACACTACCTATGGACATCATGGGTTGGGACTGCCCTTATATACAAAGTAAACAATCACATGCTTCAGTGCTTGATCATTTACGAGAAGCTCTAGTACAACAGACCTTTAAGTTATCTTTATTAGCATTGCATGTACTATCGGCTCCAGTATATCCAAATTAAAGCTCATAACCGTAAAACTATCAGACCAGATGATTACCGTGTCTGCAACGTTTGGTTATGAGAGCTAGGTTTACGATAGCAAATGCAGGTGGCTAGATGAGGCAGTAGATATATAAGCACGCATGCTTGGGTTTTGCTTTTCCAGTAGTAACTTGCTTGTCAGCCAAGGGAGATTAAAGAAAGCAAAGGCCACGAAGCAGACAGGGCAGGGTACGTCACATGTGTCTCGCCTTTGGTAAACACGCGACATTATCATCGCCAGTCGCAGTCTGCAGGTGGATTAGCGAGATGGCTCGTCAGTGTTGGTCATTATCATCGATCCCCCGGATTAAGTAGCCTGGATCAGGGAAGAACTCGTCAGCATTTTTCTAATCGCGCTGATGGTCATGCTTCCTGGGGAATCCTAAGCTCTGACAGAGCCTGCTGGTCGTCATCCTTGTACTAATTTTGTATGTGACGACAAAACGAAAACAAATCTGTAGCTTTTTTGGGATAGCCGTGTACCAGTGTACAAATTTGTAGTATCTCATAATTTCAAGGACCATGCATGTCCGTGAGCTAGGCAAGAGTCCTAGCTGATCGAGATGCGCTCTTTGTAGCATAGCATTGGCTGGAGCCTGGAGCAAACCCAAGGGCGGTGTTTAGTTCCCTTAAAATGATGAAAAGGGAAGATGAAAATGTCACATCGGGGACTGTAGCGCACTGTAGCACTTTCGTTTGTTTGGGGTAATCGTTGTCCTACCATGACCTAACGAAGCTCAAAAGATTCGTCTTGTCGTGTACATCAAAACTATGTAATTAGTTTTTTATTTACCCACGTTTAGTGCTTCATGCATGAGGAGAGAGGTTTGATGTGATTTGATGGGATAGGGGAATAGTGAAGTTTGGAGAGAGAATTTTTCCCTTTTGAAGGGAACTAAACAGGGCCAAGGAGAATATACTGACGCTCATCTCTTTCCGAGAAAGCAGAGGACTGACGGAGTGACGGAGGTTCATATGTGGCCGAAACAAAATCAAATTGTAGGCGGATTTAAGACAAGCGCGTAGATTTTAACATCTGTAGATTTATCATTATTGCTGGATAATGTACTGCTATCGATGCTTTAGGGCGGTCCCAACCCTCCAACTAGGATGATGTCCATAGCATTAAATAGGGTGACACATAGGATTTATTAGCTTATGTGGCATTGTATTAAATAGGAGAGAGAGGGAAAAGAACAAGACACTGGGTCTTGCATGAGACCAGTTTCTACACAAGAACTATGCACAGGACACTACCAAGCTTGGGTTGGGAGATGATGTGTCTTCATTATAGATAAAAAACAAATACGATTGGTGGAGAAGAGAGTGATGAATTTATTGAAGACCCACACTAAGAAATCATGGGTTGAAGAATACAATGTCTAAAGTAGTGTCTTGCTAACATGGCATCATGGACACTACCTATGGACATCATGGGTTGGGACTGCCCTTATATACAAAGTAAACAATCACATGCTTCAGTGCTTGATCATTTACGAGAAGCTCTAGTACAACAGACCTTTAAGTTATCTTTATTAGCATTGCATGTACTATCGGCTCCAGTATATCCAAATTAAAGGTCATAACCGTAAAACTATCAGACCAGATGATTACCGTGTCTGCAACGTTTGGTTATGAGAGCTAGGTTTACGATAGCAAATGCAGGTGGCTAGATGAGGCAGTAGATATATAAGCACGCATGCTTGGGTTTTGCTTTTCCAGTAGTAACTTGCTTGTCAGCCAAGGGAGATTAAAGAAAGCAAAGGCCGGGCACGAAGCAGACAGGGCAGGGTACGTCACATGTGTCTCGCCTTTGGTAAACACGCGACATTATCATCGCCAGTCGCAGTCTGCAGGTGGATTAGCGAGATGGCTCGTCAGTGTTGGTCATTATCATCGATCCCCCGGATTAAGTAGCCTGGATCAGGGAAGAACTCGTCAGCATTTTTCTAATCGCGCTGATGGTCATGCTTCCTGGGGAATCCTAAGCTCTGACAGAGCCTGCTGGTCGTCATCCTTGTACTAATTTTGTATGTGACGACAAAACGAAAACAAATCTGTAGCTTTTTTGGGATAGCCGTGTACCAGTGTACAAATTTGTAGTATCTCATAATTTCAAGGACCATGCATGTCCGTGAGCTAGGCAAGAGTCCTAGCTGATCGAGATGCGCTCTTTGTAGCATAGCATTGGCTGGAGCCTGGAGCAAACCCAAGGGCGGTGTTTAGTTCCCTTAAAATGATGAAAAGGGAAGATGAAAATGTCACATCGGGGACTGTAGCGCACTGTAGCACTTTCGTTTGTTTGGGGTAATCGTTGTCCTACCATGACCTAACGAAGCTCAAAAGATTCGTCTTGTCGTGTACATCAAAACTATGTAATTAGTTTTTTATTTACCCACGTTTAGTGCTTCATGCATGAGGAGAGAGGTTTGATGTGATTTGATGGGATAGGGGAATAGTGAAGTTTGGAGAGAGAATTTTTCCCTTTTGAAGGGAACTAAACAGGGCCAAGGAGAATATACTGACGCTCATCTCTTTCCGAGAAAGCAGAGGACTGACGGAGTGACGGAGGAGCGTTGATCCACGGCCGGCTGCCCAGTCGGCGGCGGACAGGCAGGCTCCGGCGGTGAAGCGGCTGCGCCTGCGCGAATGATGCCCGCACGTAGGCTTCGCTGCTTTTGATTCTCAATCAAGCAGTCAAAGCTTAGCAGCCGGCGATGCTTTCGAGCAAAACGAACCGGGCTCTGCATATCTCTTGCCGCCATACATCCATGGTAGATTGGTAGGGGCTTCGAACCGGCGTTGAAGTCACAGAAGAATCGCGTTGTGGCAAAGGTAATAGACTAAACCATTTCAATTATCCAATTCAACAATACAAATAATAGGATCTCACAACATCACAATATGTCTTCACAAATATTTCAGAAACACCTACCATTCTAAGTAGGATAAATTAAAATTGCAAAAAGAATACCCGTATTTTTCTTTTTTTGAACGAACGGCCGCAAGATTTACGGCAGCAGCGGTGCGGGGCGGGGTACGGTCGGCCGCCGTGGAAGTGGAAGCGATCAAGGGAGGCCAGTGGGGGCTATTTCTGGGCTCTATGGGCCGCACGGACTACATTTGGGTCTCTCGAATTCTGGGGGGCGTTTGGGTAGCCCAGAAATTTGGCAAGATCTTGTGGGGCATTTGGGCAGCCCAGAAATAGCCCCCACTGGCCTCCATTTGGGCTCTATGGGCCGCACGGACTACACTTGCCTTCTATGGGCAAGATCGAGTTTCTGTGACTCTGGAATAGAACTTTTCGTACGAATTAACATCGACAGGTCACAAATCAGGTTCGTGGAGGCCCAAATTGAATTCATTCTCTCTCGTACGAATTTGACCTGCTCGACAGCTGACAAATCAGGTGTCGTCGAGTTTCTAGCCATGTGCGCCGCCCTGTCAGAGAAGTTCATCTTTCGATTTGAAGAGCTGCACGGCTGCATTCATACATCCGTCAAGCCATAATAAAGAAAACATCGATCTAAGTCATGCAACCTATTAATAAGTGAGAAAAGCAAGGAAGATAAGGGCAAGTACAACCGTGTACACAGCTTGCTGTCTTTTTACACAAACAGACAGTTTAAACAGACAACTTATACAATAGGTTATTTATTTAGCTGTCTGTACAGTGTTTAATGCATCATTTGACACATAAATTATGATGATCTAGTGCATACTTAATCTTTATAGTCATTTTGTTGCGTATACGAGACAATCCACCATACATTCAAATATTTCACGTGACTCATAAAATAAATATGTATATAATAATTATCTAATTATTTCAGGGGTTAAATATAAAATACACAAGACACATAAAATCTTATAAAAATTACACTTTTCTTTGGGGCTCGTTTTGCAAAAAGTATCAACCTTATCCACCCGTGTTCTCTTGCTCATGACCGCTCATCCTCTTCTGTAGTCATCCACCGAGCTCCACCCATCCCCTTGCAGGAGCGAGCTCCATCCATCCACCGAGCACCGAGCTCCACCCATCCTCTTCCTCGTGACCACTCATCCACCCGAGCTCAACCGGAGGAGCTGCATCTCCAGCTGACGGCGCGGAGGAGCTGCATCTCCAGCTGACGGCGCGGGAGGAGCTGCATCTCCAGCCATCTCCAGCTCGAGGGCGACGACGAGCTGCACGCCGGTGGGCCGCAATAGGAGCGGACGAGCTGGCCGGCGCGGGGGAGCTCGTGCGGCGCGGTGGAGCTAACACGCGGCCGGCGCGGCGGAGCTCGTGCGGCGCGGTGGAGCTAACACGCGGCCGGCGCGGCGGAGCTCGTGCGGCGCGGTGGAGCTAACACGCGGCCGGCGCGGCGGAGCTCGTGCGGCGCGGTGGAGCTAACACGCGGCCGGCGCGGCGGAGCTCGTGCGGCGCGGTGGAGCTCGCACGCGGCCGACGCGGCGGAGCTCGTGCGGCGCGGTAGAGCTCGTGCGTGCGCAGGAGAGAAGAGGCGCGAACCTTTGACGAGCGAGGAAGGCGCGAACCTCGGTCGTCTACCGCGCAGCGGATCCCGCACCGTCGTCGACTCCTCGCAGCGAGCTGTACAACGGCCTTCGTCGCCGCCGAGTCGCCTGGGAGCACGAGCCTTGCTCGTAGTTGAACGAGACGCCGGCTCGCCCGTCGCTCGCGCCATGGAGGGGGTTTTCGCAAAAAATACGTTGCACGTCGACGGCAATCGGCGACCGTTGTACGTGCCCTAAACCGAGTCCATGCAGATTGGCACCAAGCAACGAGTAATAAATAGCAAGAGCTTGGAGAAACAATTGGCAGGACGGATCATACTTGTTTGACAAATTAATTTCTGTGTATAAAAGGCAGAAGAGTTACAAAACTGCCTCAAGTTATACTAGTTGGGGCATCCAGCAGGATGATTCCCAACAAACATACATCTCTTTTAGCTCAAACAACTCACACCTCTAAAATCCCCTCGCTTGGTGTTCGCCACCTTGCACCGATTTCTCCCTGCAGGCGTAGCTGCCAAGATGCAGGTAGTATGGACGCTTAATTGTGTATAATGCTAGGTGTCACTTGCGATGTCATCTTCTACAACAATGAAGCATTCCTCAACATATCCAATCAGCTACCCTACAAGTCGTCTTTCTCCTCCTTTAGTCGGATCGGATGGATGGCAACCCCGTTTTGAGCAGATCGAACGCGACCCCATCTTCCAAGGCGGGGCTCCTGATGAAACAAAGATTTAAGTACTGAGGTTCAGTTATGAAAATTAGCAATATTTTTTTTTGCCAGTAGTAGTAATAAGAATTTGATGTTGCAAGAGTCACAACTAAGAATGAACACAGATGGATCTTCACATATTGTTTAGCATGTTGAAAGCAAAACCAAGAACAGAAAGGGTACCTAGTCTAAGATAAAATGTTCACTATGCAGAAAGCTTTCCTGAAAACTACTTTTACCCGTATTTCAAGATAATAACACAAGTGTTGCAATTAAACAAAAGAAGCTGGACTCTCAAGTATATGAAATGAAATGACAAAAGGGAGAGTATAATTTACAGACCTGGCCAACACCAGCAACAACAAAGCGTCCAGATTTGGCAATGGCGAGAGAATTGACAAATCCATCCTGGACATGAGAGGAAGTATATCAATAACTTTTTACAGGCAGCAACAAGGCACATCTTAATCTTTATTTTGCACAGTTAGGATGGAGTTGAATTGAGCAAAGGACCATAGTAGTGTAGTTTAATAATTGGAAAATTTGGCTACAACACATTGTTATTTCATGATATTGTGAAACGGCGTATACCATGAAATCAGAGTGTCCTGTAGCAATGCCTTAATAATTACATGAAACATAAAACAAAATGATCTTGTATGGTAAGGGCTTGGCACTGGACAAAATAACTGTAGATAGATGAGTGAAATACATAACAAATATCTGAAGTACGACCCTGTTGTACTAGGAGAATATTATAAATCAAATGTAGCTTTGGTATTCCATCACTACAGCTATTTTCCATAACATTCAGGAAACCTGTAATGATTATGGATGGTGAGTCCATATATTGTCACTTGCTTGGGACAAAAGGCTATGTTGTTGTTTGTTGTTGTTGTTGTTGTAGTCCATATATTGTCAAGGATCTAACAATTTAAACAACACCAATTTTGTGAGCAAAACTTAAAACTGTTTGATCTTTCTAGTCAATCATCCAATGGTCTTTTCCATTCAATATGAATGGTTTAGACACAAAACCAGCATATGTTGAAAAGGGAAATTTGATAGCTTAAATATAACCCAAGTCAGCTTCAAATGGCCGAATCATAAAACAGTTTTATCATTCGATCTGATAGCCCCATTACAGCATAATTGAAAGGATGGACTGCATATATCATGCACCCACAATAAAAATGGCCATCTTAAACCCAACCGGCAACCTAAAACCAACTGGGGTCGAATTCCATGCACCTTTTTTGCAGAGGACAGTAGTGCCACAAGTTTTCTATGCCCCTGATGCATTTTACAAGGAAGTAACTATCAAAGTCATCATAGGGTGGATCCGTTATATTAACCATCAAACCCAACTCTTCTGATGAGCCTAGATTGTGCCCAATGTTCAGGAGGATTTGGGGGCAATCAAGACCGAAGGAAGTCTTTGGTGCAGCGCCGGAGCAAGACAGCTTCAGGAGCTGCTGGTCAGGGGTCCCCTGCTGGGGTTGTAATGCCCTGCTGCTAGTCTCTCCTTTTTTCGTGTCGTTGGGTTGGTGTTTCTGTTTTGTATAGGCTTTTCTTGTGTTTTTTTTCCAGTGTGTGTTTGTGGGGAGTGTTGTTCTTTTGTGAGGTCTAACCTCACCTTCGTTTTCTTCTACCTTAATGAAATGACACGCAGTATCCAAATAAAGCCTAGATTGTGCGGTATCCAAATAAATCTAGGGAAAATTTCTTGAAGATATAAAGAAAGCACACTATCTCCATTGTATAAATCAAACAATACAGTGTGAATGATTTTCTGGATGACTTAAATCCCCCAGACCTAATATTTTCCATTGGTGGCTAATGGCTATCTTCAATAGTACGAACACTTGGAAAATAAATATTTCTTTTTAAACAGAATGGAACGTACAGATTTCCGATCCAATACCGATATAAGTTATAAATTTGAGAAATTACTAAGAGAATGGGACTTGAGTGCCCTTCCATCAAGTGATTCAGAAACAAGAGACTGGTCAGTGATTCGTCATGCACAATGCATGTGAGAGACAATAAAATGCCTAAGGCGAAAAGAAAAGGTATGCACGTGCATGCGTTATAAATATAGAAACTTTAACATGCTATATAACTGTCCAGGGTGGCTTCTAAAACTCTTTGTTTTTGGTCCCCTATGCACACATAGTTTGCCAACCCATATGGATCATAAAATGCCCTCTGCCAAAAAGCCAACCATCCTCATTAATGCTCTTGCTCTATCTCTCCTCATTTGAATACCACTTTAGCTCTTACTTCCAAACAGGGGGTGAGTAAATTTTCTTAGCCTGACTAATTTTAGTCATGAGACTAAAGATGATCCAAACATGCTCTAAGAAGGCGAATAATTGACAATATATTCACATTATTAAGAATGGAATGTTCTGAAGTGTGCCCTACAGATTGCCAACCAATCAACATTGAGCAACCTGAAAGGATATACATTATCTATCTGCAAAGCTAGTAGCCTACATATCTGCTAGGATTATTATAACACACTTAAAACACCCAGAACCTAGGATCGATGTGAGAAATTCCAGTAGTGTTCGAGTCTCAATAACAGATAAATCATGCACACTGGTTGCAGGTCTACAGTAGATAAGATATTGTTTTCAGGACAGTGGTGTTCATTGAGAAGCAAGAGTATCATACCAGTTTAAATTTAAACAACGGTCGAATCCCCTTAGAATCAGGTTCAATAGCCCAGAGATGAACTAAACCATTTCCTGCTCCTGATGCAGCAAGATCGGAACCTTTTCTTGTGGCAACAGCACTAACCCATGACTGGGCCATTGAGACATTTGGTTTATGTATTCCATTTTCTGCAGAGTGAAAAGAGGTAAGCAGTAATTATGGAATCTACAAATATAAGAAACGAAAAGTATTTCAGCCAAGCCATGTATGAAATTGATGTTTCCATTGATGGCCATCTTAGTGACGATCAAAGAAAAAAAAATGTTAAGTGAAAGGACCATTACATGGCACCTTACCTTTAGGTAACTCTTGATCATCAATGTCAAGTGAAGGGTGAGCATTTCTAACTATGAAAGTAGGTTTTTTCCTCATTATGCTCCAAAGCTCAATGCTTCCATCATCAGATCCAGATAAAAATTCCTTGTCATCAATAAAGCTGCAGCACTCTAAAGAAGCAGCAGCAGGAGCACGGAACACTAACTGTGATTCTTCCGGAATCTGGCCATTAAGAGAGTTTACATCTATCAGGGTACATCAAGGTATCTGCCACTCACACAGCAAAATAAATCATGAACAGATTAACCGATCCTCCTAAGAAAGCGTAGCGAGTCCTTGTTAAATCTGAGGTTTGCATAATGCACGCGCACAGCATTGCAATGTTCTGCTGCGAAAGGAACACAATACTGTACCAGTTGCACAGAATCTTTACCAATTCTGTTGCACTATGTATGCTATAACTTTTCTTGAAAAAAAGGGGTACCATACACCAATATAATGAAAACAAAAAGACTTAGACGCCATAAGAGCTGTAAAGATCTCACACTCTACAAAAACATGTTCCCATGTCAAAATCATGTTCCTATTTCATCCTATACAGCCAACAGCACCGTTCACCCATCAGCTGAGTTACAACCTCTACCCAAGGCATGAACCACTCTGTTAGCCAAACTCTTTCATTTCTCTGCAGTCTCTCTTTCCCTCCACTGACATTATTGCTCCTCAACTGATGCCTTGCTTTGTCAGTGAGAATAAGAAAATAATAAGCATCTCATACTGAAGTCTGAAGCATTTATGGTGACATTCAATTCAATTGGGCTAGGCATAACTGAAAAACAGGTAGTCTCCGCTGTACCAAAGAAATAGGTCGCTTGGGATGGCATGAACCCAGGATGAGATGGGGTCGATATAGTCTGTGCAGCTGGTAGGTTTGGGTTAGTCAGACCAAGATCGTTTTTCCTTTTTCTTTGTGGGTGTTTTTTCATGCTATTTTCATTCTTTGGCACAAGTGGAGGTATTTTCTGGAGTGTAAATTTCATAGTTATAAAGAAACAAACTCCCGAAAAATGTTGCTCTAATTTAACTAAACATAAATATTCCACTTCATCAGAAGAAAATGTTCTGTTTCCGATGCTTATTGGAAAATCAGTTGGTCTTGAATTTAGACTTAATCTATATTAGTACCTTCCAAAGATGCATTGTCCGGTCCCGTGCTACAGTCAGAAGTCTATCTTTATTAAATGCATCCATGGTCAAGATTTCATTCTGATGGCCGTATAGGCAGTTCATGTATGTTCTGTCTTCAGCATTCCACTGCATTATTGAACGGTCAAAAGAACCGGAGAACTCTGATGAATCCGGCCCAAAAGCAAGGCATGATATTGGCCCCCGATGGCCGCTGAAAGCCTGCGAAAAACAAACAAAATAATATGCAGTCACAATGTTGAATGGGGGCAAGGTAGATAATTTATAAGGTCTCTTGACTAGTCCAACCTAATCAGCTCTCCAAACATATCTCAAAATTGCAATCAGTGATTACCTGTATGTGTTCCCGTGAACGAACATCCCATAAATGGATATGACGGTCCAAACCACCACTCGCCAAGTAGCGACCATCTGAACTGACAGCTAAAGCTAGTACATGCTTACTTCTTTTAGCTGATAGAGGTGGTTTAGCATGATGAGAAATCAATAGATTTTCACTTGGCCATAAATACTTCTCACTTTTGCCAGTTTCAACATCCCAATGCACAATGACTCCATCTTTTGATGCTGAAAACCCTTTATCACTATCCTTGGATAAAGCAATAGCAGTTAGAGGTTGTCGATGCTTCACAATGACCTTAAAGCCATCCTTGGGCTCTGGTGGTAAAACCCTGTGATGGTTTTGGGAAGTTTAATTACATGTACAAGTTCACGTTCAAAGATAATCAGCTGTACAAATAGAGTTCCAGAGTTGAATTCAAATAGATATGGCCTGTTTTATCGTGTCCTATAGTAAAGGCTTTCAGAACGGAAGCTGGGTTCAATTAAAAGGCCATCATAGCTATAAAAAAATAGATAAGTTACCAAACTACATTTCACAAGATTGATGAATAGTGATTGTGTGTACCAACAACTGCGTGAAATAATTTCATCAAATGCATCTCCAAGCACTGAAGATGCATGTAAATACCAGACACTGCTACCCAAAATAGTTGAAGGCACAATAAGAATCCAAAAAACACGTTACGGAATAAATATACTAGATAATGGCTGATAGCTGGTAACCACTAACGAGACGGTTACTGACCGGATTCTGGTATCTTTCCAAATTCAAATTACTACAATCTGAGTGTACTTCTGCATGCTTAGCATTGTATTTACTGGTCCAAACATACATGTCAGCCATATGTTTGTCCAATCCCTGGGTGCATTAGTGATTTCGTTTAGCCTCCGTTTGGAAGTAGATATTGAGGTGTAGGAATTGGCATTGGTTTTAACCAGCCCCAATACAGCTGTTTGGTAGGCGTAGGCATTGGGGGAGAGAATTGGAAACCAATACCACGAGATATTCGGCAACACTAGCGGAACCCCTCCCACGATTCGGACCCCCACACCTCCGTATTGGGCTGAATCGGCCGCGCCTCCTCGCGAAAAAAAAAACAGAGGACGACGGCGTGGAGCTCCCTTCTCTATCGCCGCCGCCCTCAACATACATGTCAGCCATATGTTTGTCCAATCCCTGGGTGCATTAGTGATTTCGTTTAGATTACTAATTGAAGAAAAAATATTGCCCCAATCCTACCACCAGATATCAATCACCTCCTTGCCCAACTCCAAAGCCAGGGTTGCAAAGGGGTTGCTTCAAAGGGAGCTATAACCTAGGCCATAGATAAATAGCAGCTTCCTACTCCAATCACTGTCGCGAACCAAAGGAGGCTCCTTTCCTCCCGTTCCAAACTATGAATTGTGGCTAGTTGAAAGCAATCCCGAGGTATGCGTATACCTTATCATGGAGAGCCTCAAAGCGCTAAATATCAACACAGCAATGGAGACAACTTAGAAACAAACATCAGAGGAGACCTCCGGGGAAAAATGTTACTAACCTTGCGGCAAGTTCCCTCCGCTTTCTGCCACTCTCCTCAAGCTGCTTCCTCTGCAGGATCTCCGCCACCCGCCTGCCCCCGGCCTCCTCCTCATCCTCGTCCTCGTCGTCCTCCTCCTTCTTCGCGGTCTCCGTCAGCTTCTTCAGCACCTCCTTTGAAATCCGCACCCTCTTCTCCCAGGCCGTCTCCTCGTTCTCCTCCTCCTTAACCCCTCTCATCCCCATCCTCATCAACGGCGCCGCCGAAAGCCACCGCATTGTCGTCTCTACCCTCGCTCTCGATCTCCTCATCGCGGCCCCCGCGGCGGCGCTTGGGTTCGGACTCGAAGAAGGGGTCCTCGTCTCCGCCGCCGCCACGGCGGGAGCCCGAGATGGGTTTGGTGGGACGCGAGGCCCGCTTGCGGGGGCGCGGTGCCATGGTGGCTAGCGGGAAGAGCGAGGGCGAGCGCCTGCTCTAGGATTTTGGGGTAGGCGATGCGGTGTTTCGCCGCCGCCGCCGCCGGTGCACTAGAGTTTGGGGAAGCGCGGAAGGGAGCGGCGGGCGGCGGAGGGCGAGGGTTTAAGGGAGGATGGGGGCTGTTGCAGACGAGACCAGGGCTTACCTGTCTCGGGCCGATGGGCCTTGCAAATGGTGAATAGGGTTTGGGCCGATTTTCTTTACGGGCGGGCTAAACAAGGAAAAGTATTTAAGGTCCCTCATGTATCGCTGTAGTCCAACTTTCAACCCTCATGAACACAACCGGGTATTGCTCATCCTCAACTTCAAAAACCAGTTATTTTTCGTCCTCCGTCTGTTTTGATGGTAGTTTTTCTGACATGACGACACATCAATCGTCCTACATGGCACACCGTCAGTCTTGAGGGACCTAAATTGAACTATACTGATGGTTAAGGGGTCAAATATACTTTATCAAAAATTATTACAAATAATTTCTCAAAAAACTATCTAATTTTCTGCCCAGAAATCTAGTTGCCTTTTAGAAATTTCATATAAAAATTATTTTACCTCAAAAAATGAAACCGAGTTTGTTTTTTCTCCTAAAATCATACTCTATCTCCTAGTGCGTAGCTTAGAGTTATTACTTTCTATAGTTATCTACACTAATATATTCATATATAGGATCAATTGACAGTTATATTGTCATCAAATGGCACAACATCATTTTCTTCCTACGTAGTCTAGGCCATCAATTTTGACTAATTATAATAGATGAATGGAGCATATTCGAGCAAATAAACACACAAAAGGTCATAGAAAATTAAATATTTTTTGTTATTTGCTACGAGATAGAGAAAAATATAGAGTATGATTTTAGGAGAAAAAGAGAATAAAATTTCTATGTTTTTTTCTAAGATTATATTAGATTTTAATATTTTTAGTTACATAATTTTTCTTATAAAATATTTGGATAATATTTTGATAAATTATTTGTATAGTTTTTTAAGTGTATTTGGCCCCTGAACTACCAGCATAGTTCAATTTGGGTCCCTCCAGGCTGACATGTCGCCACATAGGATGGTTGATGCGTCGCCACGCCAGACAAAACCACCATCAAAACAGCTGGAGGACAAAAAATAACTGATATATAAAGTTGAGGAATAAGTAATACGGATTACATGGTTTTCTACTTGAGGGACGAAAACCAGACTAGAGAGATACATGAGGGACCTTAAAAGGACTTTTTCCACTAAACAATGCCCTCCAGGCTGACGTGGCAATAAAAGGGCACATATAGAGGTGAGCAAACTTTGTAGCAATAAAAATGAGAATCAGGTGATCTGCTGTAAGGGTCCTATATATTATCATCAAAGGGCGATGAAAACCGAGTGTTGAGTATCAGAGAAATACTACGCTTCATTGTTGCTCTCATCGATTGGGCAAACTGGCAAATAGAGTAGGAGAGATTAAATATATATGAGATGTTTTACAAAGGCTGAGGGATACAAGAGATACCAAGAAATACGTAGTACTATGCTTTATTGTGGCTCTCATCTATTGTGTTGCTCACACCTATTGTTTTAAATGATCAGTTGACACTAGATACAAATTACAAGGGATACGAAGTGTCCTGGACTCCTGGGTCCGAGCTTGGGTGGATGGGTGCTTGACAACCCCTAATGTTGACAACCAAGCAAGTAGTGAGTATAGGACTAGCAGAAGGTTTTCATGGCTGATAGACGAGAGGCGAGGTCGACCTCGTAGGGAAAGCCTACAATTTCGCACTCCATGTTAACCCTTCGCATCTCCTTTCTCTCCACGTCAAGGTCAAGGACGATGAGTCGCGTCTCGCACTCTAATTTCTCCGGGTAAGTCCAGCTCCCGACGAAGGGCCTCAGCAAGACTGCGCCGCTCCTCGCGCCTGAGCCCGCGAAGTCGATCGATGACCACCGCGATTGCGGCACCTCCGGCACCAGGGCCGGCAATGTCGGCTCCGTGTCGATCACGGCGTGCTGCACCCAAACGGCGTCGGCAGTCAGCAGCCAGACGGATATCTTCAGCTTGTCTGACACAAGAAAGTTCAGTTTCCCATCCGGCGTCGCCAGGAGGAGATTAGATTTCCCAACTCCACCACACGGCGCCGGGAGCTTGATCGACCCTGCCGTCGCCGTGGCAACGTCGTAGGTCAGGATGTGATGCCGACAGTTATAGCCGTCGTTCATTAGCCAGTGGATCAAGCCGCCGACCACGACGGCACCTACGTCGTATTCTCCATGGAAACCATCAGACCACTCCGGGCCAGGATGGCGAGCAATGGCGACAGGGCCCCATCTGCCATCGGCGACGGCGCCGCCCGAGGACGACACGGTCTGGACCCTCACATACCTCGAGCCATCAGCATGCGTGCTAATATCCGCGGCGAGGAGGAGGAAGGAGCAGCCGATGATGCCGTCGTCCGCGGCGGTGAGCAGGGCGTACGTGCACGCGGAAGCACGCTGTCCAACGTCCGGCGGACAGGGGAAGAACGCGCGGCTGCCTGTCATGGGGTCGTACACGCACACGTCCCATCGTCCCCCTCGTTGTCTGGCATGCCGCCGCCGCCGCCTGAGCACGACGAGTCCGTGGCGCGACGTCAAGGGCGCGTAGCGGCCCAGGAGATGGGCGGCGGGCCGGCGGGACAAGAAGGGCGCGAGGTGCTCGTCGGAGAAGGACGCCGCGGCGGGCGTCATCGGGTGCGCCAAGGAGAAGGGCCGCATCGCCGCCGTTTCGCCGATCTCCTTGTCGTAGGCGTGGAGGAAACCGAGGATGCATGGAGGCACAAAACCTCCGGCCGCCGCGTCGTCGTCGCAGGCACGACGGATGAAGGCTGGGCTGCGGATGTCGCGACGGAGGGACCTGCAGCACGCGGCGCATCGGAAGAGTTGCAATTCGTGTCGTACTCGATCTGCTATTTTACCTGTATAAGCGCTTGTATCTCGCATAGTAATACCAAAAAAAAACACGAGCGATGCCACGCGCAAGCGCCGCCGGAGCCCCCTCCGGAGACGACGACCGACCCAGCAGCACGGACACTCCCGGGCGACCTCCTGCTCGAGATCGTCGCGCGCACGGACACCGCGACGCCTCTTCCGCTGCGCCGCGTGCTGCAGGTCCCTCCGTCGCGACATCCGCAGCCCAGCCTTCATCCGTCGTGCCTGCGACGACGACGCGGCGGCCGGAGGTTTTGTGCCTCCATGCATCCTCGGTTTCCTCCACGCCTACGACAAGGAGATCGGCGATACGGCGGCGATGCGGCCCTTCTCCTTGGCGCACCCGATGACGCCCGCCGCGGCGTCCTTCTCCGACGAGCACCTCGCGCCCTTCTTGTCCCGCCAGCCCGCCGCCGATCTCCTGGGCCGCTACGCGCCCTTGACGTCGCGCCACGGACTCGTTGTGCTCAGGCGGCGGCATGCGACGATGATCACCAGACGCAGGAGACGATGGGACGTGTGCGTGTACGACCCCATGACAAGCAGCCGCGCGTTCTTCCCCTGTCCGCCGGACGTTGGACAGCGTGCTTCCGCGTGCACGTACGCCCTGCTCACCGCCGCGGACGACGGCATCGACATCGGCTGCTCCTTCCTTCTCCTCGCCGCGGATATTAGCACGCATGCTGATGGCTCGAGGTATGTGAGGGTCCAGACCGTGTCGTCCTCGGGCGGCGCCGTCGCCGATGGCAGATGGGGCCGGGCCCTGTCGCCATTGCTCGCCATCCTGGCCCGGAGTGGTCCGGTTTCCATCGTGGCGGATACGGCGTAGGTGCGGTCGTGCTCGGCGGCTTGATCCACTGGCTAATGAACGGCGCCCATAACTGTCGGCATCACATCCTGACCTACGACGTTGCCACGGCGACGGCAGGGTCGATCAAGCTCCCGCCGACGTGTGG
>OAMR01000297.1:169445-183707 GCA_900205405.1 Echinochloa crus-galli | reverse complement strand
CCACACGTCGGCGGGAGCTTGATCGACCCTGCCGTCGCCGTGGCAACGTCGTAGGTCAGGATGTGATGCCGACAGTTATGGGCGCCGTTCATTAGCCAGTGGATCAAGCCGCCGAGCACGACCGCACCTACGCCGTATCCGCCACGATGGAAACCGGACCACTCCGGGCCAGGATGGCGAGCAATGGCGACAGGGCCCGGCCCCATCTGCCATCGGCGACGGCGCCGCCCGAGGACGACACGGTCTGGACCCTCACATACCTCGAGCCATCAGCATGCGTGCTAATATCCGCGGCGAGGAGAAGGAAGGAGCAGCCGATGTCGATGCCGTCGTCCGCGGCGGTGAGCAGGGCGTACGTGCACGCGGAAGCACGCTGTCCAACGTCCGGCGGACAGGGGAAGAACGCGCGGCTGCTTGTCATGGGGTCGTACACGCACACGTCCCATCGTCTCCTGCGTCTGGTGATCATCGTCGCATGCCGCCGCCTGAGCACAACGAGTCCGTGGCGCGACGTCAAGGGCGCGTAGCGGCCCAGGAGATCGGCGGCGGGCTGGCGGGACAAGAAGGGCGCGAGGTGCTCGTCGGAGAAGGACGCCGCGGCGGGCGTCATCGGGTGCGCCAAGGAGAAGGGCCGCATCGCCGCCGTTTCGCCGATCTCCTTGTCGTAGGCGTGGAGGAAACCGAGGATGCATGGAGGCACAAAACCTCCGGCCGCCGCGTCGTCGTCGCAGGCACGACGGATGAAGGCTGGGCTGCGGATGTCGCGACGGAGGGACCTGCAGCACGCGGCGCATCGGAAGAGCGTCGCGGTGTCCGTGCGCGCGACGATCTCGAGCAGGAGGTCGCCCGGGAGTGTCCGTGCTGCTGGGTCGGTCGTCGTCTCCGGAGGGGGCTCCGGCGGCGCTTGCGCGGTGGCATCGCTCGTGTTTTTTTTTTTGGTATTACTATGCGAGATACAAGCGCTTATACAGGTAAAATAGCAGATCGAGTACGACACGAATTGCAATGGGCAAAGATATGTATCAGACTTCTCATTTAGGCCTCAACATGGACCTTTTCTGTGGCGGCAAGGCCCACGATACGCACTACCGGCCCAACATAGACCCTCTTCCCTTCGCTTCTTCCCCTCTCGGTGGACACTGGGGTCATGTCAGAAACTTTTGATTTCCAGGACAAAATGTGAAGGAACATGAAGCGAACACGATTTAACTAGCATTGTCTGATGACAGCTGAAGATTTGTACAAACTTTACTTATATTAGACTGTAATCCTAATAATTGACACAAAATAACATAGGCGACTTGTATTTTTTCTGTCGCGACATGAGGCGCTACTGCTACCATTTTATATCCACGATTACTTGTCACTTTCTCGCTCAGTACTCGCCGTCCTGGACGCCGCCTCGCGCCGGCTTGCCATCGCCGTCCTCCACCTTGGCCAAGGCGGACTCGGCGGCGAGCGCCTTGGCCGTGTCGTAGGACGCGTGCAGGCCGACGAAGAGGTAGTAGACGAGCAGCGCCGCCGACCATATCCCGAACCGCATGAACGACTTGGAGTCGATGGATCCCAGCAGGAAGACGTTGATGGCGATGGACGCCGACGGCAGCCACGGCACGAGCGGCACCCCCCACAGCTTGGGCGCCCTCGCCTGCGGCACGAACGCCCACAGGCACGCCGTCGCCGCGAACCACGCCGGCACTGTCACGGCGTACGGCACCCACCCCTGCACGTCCACGCCCCAGCACGTCGCCGTCGCCACCGACGCCGCCAGGATGGCGGCGATGCACGCCGCCAGCTTGTTCCGGTCGGCGTCCGTGGTCTCCCCGGCGACGTAGTAGCGGCGGACCAGCAGCGCCACGGCGACGAGCATGAAGATGAAGAGCGTGGAGATGGAGAGGAGGTTGGAGAGGATGCCGAGGTCGGTGAAGAAGGCGATGATGGCGGTGGCCACGAGCATGACCACGGTGGCGTTCACCGGCGTCCCCGTCCGCGGGTGCACCTGCGCCAGCCACGGCGGCATCATGTGCGTCCGGGCGATGTGCGTCAGGTACCTGGCCTGGCCGACGGCGCTGACCAGCAGCACGGTGGTCATGCCCTTGAGCGCGCCGAAGGCGACGATGTACTTGGCCCAGTCCATGCCCCGGCCGGCGAACGCCACGGAGAAGGGCGCGTCGGGGTCGATGGAGGTGTAGGGCTGCATGAGGCAGAGCGTGACGGCGAGTACGCAGTAGAGCGCGGTGGTGAGCGTCATGGCGCCGACGAGGCCGATGGGGATGTCGCGGGCGGGGTTCTTGGTCTCCTCGGCCATGGTGCTCACGGCGTCGAAGCCGATGTAGGCGAAGAAGAGCACGGCGGAGGCCGAGAAGATGCCGCGGACGCCGAAGGGCATGAAGTCCCGCATGTTGGCCGTGTCGGCCTTGGTGAGCCCGGCGACGATGATGAAGACGATGACGGCGATGTGGACGATGGAGAGCACGTAGTTGAAGCGGGAGGTGCCCTTGGTGCTCACCACGGCGAAGATGCAGACCAGCGCGATGACGACGACGGCGATGGGGTCCAGCTCGGAGTAGTCGGCGGAGAGCGACGACGCGTGGATGCGGAAGTCGCTGGGGTGGTGGTTCAGCAGCGTGGCGAAGTAGGACGTCCACGACCGCGCCACCGCCGCGCCGCCGATGCAGTACTCCAGCAGGATGTTGCCCGCCGCCACGAACGCCATGAAGTCGCCGAGCTCCACGCGCAAGTACGCAAAGGATCCGCCTGCAATATACATTAATTAATCACGAATGAGCGCGATTGACATCGTCTGCATCTGCAATTGATCTCTCGAGCAGAAGAATCACTGATATTTGCCAGTCCGCACTAGCTTCATCTCATCCAACACACCCTACCTTGCTAATCTAGCTTCATGGATTTTCAGACTGCAAACCAATAAAAATGTTGCTAAAAAATCAATAAAAATGCATAGGCTTAATATTTTTCATATAGCAGAAGATTTTGTTTTTCTTACCAAAGAGTAGAAGTTGATTTCAGATGGCGATTAGTATACTAGCTAAGTGATCGAGAACTTTGTTGTTGTACTTGAGCATAGTTTTCATACATATCATCTCTAGATTTAGAGAGCAGGAGATTCAACCGTGATAATGTGATATGCTCGCAGGCTTGTGATCGACTTATTTGAAAACGTTTTCCTAAGAAAAAAGGCATTTAAAAAAAACAGAGTCGCTTATCCACCATGACAATATATAAGCAGCAAGAAATGGTCAGTATATAAACAACCGGGCTTGCGAAACCATATGCATAAATATGGCCTTTTTTTTCTCAATGCGACAAGCAACTAGTAATGCTTTCTCATGCTGAAATGTCCAGACTAATGAATTTTCTAATTGTTTGAATTAATCCAACCTAATGACGCACCAAGTTGAAATGAAAAAATGATTAGAAGTGTACACACATATATATATCCCCATCGAGCAAATTGCAACTGATGAGCGATGCAGTCACCAAGTCAACAAAATACGGTGACTTTCTGGTCTTTCTGCTTCAAGAAGCAGTGTCTGTTTTTTTTTTTTTTGAAAGGAGCAGTGTCTGGTCAAAGTAGAGAATTTTCGTCACAAACGTTCAGAAAATTTCGACCAAATTGGTTGCTTGCTATATTCTACGAGACTATGACCTGCTGATGTGAAGTACGAACTGATTGCTTACTCTCTTTTTTTAACTCAAGGAGAATTACAATTTTTTATTTCACAGCTAAAGTATTTTCTCAGAGCACAAAATAATTAAAAATGTAATTCTGTTTAGAATCTCAAACATTTTCTAATCTTCCCATGTGAAGGGGAGTCTCAGTCTGACTCTGATCAACCGGATAGGATCACGAAGATACTATATAAAGCTACAGTTGCTCACTGACCATTGACCAAACCCAATACAAAACGAACAAGTAGGCAATAATAGCCTAAGAAGACTAGTAAACGCTGCCCCACTGTACTGGAAGTGACATGGTGTACTGATCGAAGTTATGCTGGCATGATCCAGCAACCGGTGTTATATTCAAGAATTATAGCGACCTTATTTCTGTCATCAGCTTAGTTGTTCATACAAAATTATGGTGATTAGAATTGGATGGACGATGAGGGCTGAACCAGATGGGATGGTCGTCATAATCACACACTGCCAGCCGAACAGTACTTCCCATCATTTTCTTACAAATTGGAATCTTTCCATTTGATCACTCCCCATGTTTAGAGTCTTGTAAAATTTTACATCAATTTCTTCCAAGCTGGAATCTTCCCACTTGATCATGCTACATATTTAGACATTTTTGAAAACGGCAGCTTCTAATTTTCATAGTAGCTGTTTAGAATCTCAAACATCTTCCCACTGACTCTTCTAATTTTTTAGACGCAGGAGAATCTTTCCATTTCATAGTAGTAGGTATTTGTCCATCGACCCTTCATATACTCTTTTATCAATTTGTATATGAATATATGATGATGAAGTTGTTTTTCCATCAGCTAATCAACTGCGTAGTTTTTTTCCCCTTAAGCCGGGAGCTGTTCGCTCTTGAGGCGCCGAAGGAAACGAACCAACAACTAATTAACACGCATATCATGTGTAATTGACCTCACGATTGTGAGTCTGATGCACGAGAGAGAGAGTGCGTACGTGCTGCGCAGCGCGCGCCCGTACGCCGACCAGCTCGAGAAGGACTCCTCCGGGAAGAAGTCCGCCTTGGTGCACGAGCACCCGCGCTGCCGCCGCCGCACGGCTCCGCCGTTGACGCCGTTGGCATCGCCGCCGACCGCCATGGCCGTGTCTGTGTGACTGTGTCTGCCGGCCGGCTTCTTCTTGGTTTTGCTTGTATGGCTTGTTTGGCTCGCAGCTTGCTTCGTGGGCTCCGTGTTTATACAGGAAGGGAGAGGAGGAAATGGGGGGTGTGATTAAAGGAGTGATCAATGGACTTTGATACGTGACGGGCGGTTTAAATTTTACTGTAATAGGAGAGGGGTATAATGAGAAAGCGCCGAAATGAGAAAGCCGCGGGTTTTCTAGCTGGCAGTGAGATGGCAAGAGCTATAAGAGGGCACAACTCTCTGCTACAAGTCTACAACACACAGCATGAAGCGAGCCAAAGTAAACCTGAATCGAATCGAAGCTGGTGGCATTTAACGAAGAGATCGAGAAACCATATCAGAGGAGAGATAATGGCAAAGCGTGAAATAAACAATCGACGGCTACATACTAAGTGTTTGGTGGAGATGATGACCCGGAGAATCTTTTAACTCGAGTGACATACCGATCCTCCAGCTTGAGCCAATTCACTGCTAATATATATACCAGCACAAACCTTTTCTTTTTCAACGACAATCGTCCTCAGAACCCTGAAATGCTATGTTAGGTAGTACAACCAACATTTGAAAATACACATGCCGCCAGAGATAATGACACGATACGAATACGGGCTGTGTTCAGTTCCAAAAAGTGTAGGAGAAAGTTTGGAAAAAATGTCACATCGGACACTGTAGCGTACTGTAGCACCTTTCGTTTGTTTGTGGTAAACATTGTCCTATCATGATCTAACTAGGCTCAAAAGATTCGTTTCGTCGTGTACATCAAAACCATGCAATTAGTTTTTTATTTATCCACGTGTAGTGTTCCATGCATGAGGAGAGAGATTTGATGTGATAGATGGATAGTGATGTTTGGAGAGAGAATTTTGGGAATTTTAGTGATGGGATGGGGAACTAAACACAGCCACGATCATGTGAGACACCTCTGTATGTATCACCAAGTCAACCACATCTCTCCAATCCCGCGGCGCGATCATACGTATATTCTGCTCCAGCATACAATAAACTAGTAGGTACATTTTTTTCTAGTAGTCGCATGCATCCAACGCAGCATTATTATTATTGTTATTACTATTCGCCGATGCCTTGCAACTTGCAAGCAGGATGAGGATCATCGTCCAACGAGAAGCCAGCTCGAGCTGGGTGTTGTGGAATGTGGAGTCAACTCCCCTGTTTGGTAACATATGGGAACGCACGCGAGCGCTCACACTGACTTGCTGCTGGTCAGGAATTGGGGGCTTGGCGGGGCCAATTGGCGCATATCAAAGACGATATCATGGCGGCGGCCAATGCATTTGGCCGGGGCATGGGCGTAACCTTGATATGCTGATCAGCTGATGAACAATGCCTTGTGCTACGGTGTTGCTCCCCAGGAAACCAGACGCGGCCGAGCGATTTAAAGCTCCTGTCTTTCGCCCATAAAATGGATCCAAGGGCCCCGTTTAGTTCTCTTCAAAACACAAAAATTCTCTCTCCAAACTTCACTATTCACCCAGCACATCAGATCTCTCTTCTCATACATGGAACACTAAATGTGAGTAAATAAAAAAACTAAGTGCATAGTTTTGATGTATACGACGAGACAAATCTTTTGAGCCTAATTAGATCATGGTAGGACAACGATTACCCTAGGACAAGGACCTGCCGCCCCAATTGCACTGGTAGTCTGGTACAGTACACAGTTTCGAACTTTCTATCGGAAAGCTTGGCTGCTATCCAAGGGTGCGAAGGTGGTTAACCTCAGATTACCGCCGCAACTAGCAGCACTGATCAAGTACGTTCGTTCAGAGAGTAGAGCGGTTGTTCTGCTTCGGAAGAGGAGAATGCATATGCCGAAGATCATCCTGGACTGCGTTTCTTTCCTCCTGCAAATAAATTTCCAAAGGAAATCTTGTATGCATGGAGTACTAAATGAAGTCTATTTGTAAAATCTATTTAGGAATGAGTGTAACTTTGTGCGACGAATCTAATGAGCCTAATTAATCCATATTTTGCTACAGTAATGCTATAATAACTATTCTTTAATCATGCGGTCAAAGGCCTCATTAGATAGGTCTCGCGAAATAGTCCAATGTTGTAAAGTTAATTTTGTAGACTGACTTTATTTAATACTCTTAATTATTAGTCAAAGAGGGTGGAAAAATGTTTCCATCTAAATATTTCCACCCAAAGAAACACGGCCCTGAAACCACTGGATATATCTAAAGCATCTGTACCTTCTGTTGGCCGTTCTTGATCGAGCTGTTGCAAGCAATGGGATTTGCATTAGTAAAAACCTACGGTAATTTTGACGTGCATATAAAGATAACACGTGCGAGTGACTAGTTACTTTTTTTTCTTTAACAAAAGGATGTTTTTTTTTTGAAAAAGGCATGTGTTTCGCTCTGGCTTCTGCGCGAGACATGCACTGAATTGTTCGTCATTCCGTGTTGATTCTCTCGAGTTTGTCCCAATTCATCTTGGGACATACTGTATTTGGCTACACTATTGTTCGGCCGGATGATTTCTAGTCAATCAGCAGTGTTTTTCTCTCAGCAGAAATCAGCATCAGCCAACAGTATTTTTCTTTCATTAAAAACCAGCGCAGCCACTAACCAAACGAACAGGCCGACTGATTAGCAGGTTGCACACCCGAGACACCTTGGATGGATATGGATATGATGCCCCTAAAGTACGTCCGGTCAACCATCTCTCTCTCCATTCCAAATCCAAAGGTTTTCTTGATGTGATAGGCAAGAAATAACAAATCATTAAAAAAAATTACTTCGCGGTGTTTCATATTTGCATCGCAGGGTTTCACACCTTGGGTGGATATACCCGACCCACAGCAGATGGCAGCAGGCGCAGATAAGAAGGCTAGTTCCTAGTCACATCATTAAATTTCTAAAAATTCTCTCTCCAAACTTCACTATTCACCTATCACATCAAATTTGTCTCCTCATGCATAGAGTACTAAACGTGGGTAAATAAAAGAATCAATTGCATGGTTTTGATGTACACGACGAGACGAATCTTTTGAGCCTAGTTAGGTCATGGTAGGACAATGTTTACCACAAACAAACGAAAAGTGCTACAGTGTCCGATGTGACTTTTTCACCTCACTTTTCACTCTTTCATGAACTAAACACAGGGGGATGCATGTGCCCATCAACTCGTCCATGTCCCCCGTCGGAGTACGCAATGAACATAGCATTGGTTACTTGGCTAATCGATCCCTATAACCTGTCAGTTGTCACCAACGATCATCGGAGCATTTTCTGCAAAACAACAAACGATCGCCGGCAATTGTAATGGACAGACGACGGACCGGTTCCCTTGGTGACAAAGGAGCCGAGCAACACCTGTTCGAAGAATGCTTATTTGAGTATTAACACCTGCCTTTTGGAAGTCTGCAGTGTGTAGTGAGTGTAATGGTAATCTTTTTTTTGCGAGAAGAGTGTAATGGTAATCAGTTGACAGGGAAAGAAAAGCAAGAAACCAGAATCATTTCTGTATGTATATATTTGTCCATTGTCCTTAGCTGGTAACAGCTTCTAAATAAGAGATGGCGACGGAGGAAGTTAAGGTATCAAGACATCGCAGCAGTCACTCTACGTTCCGGTAACCAAAACAGGTACAGACGGGCGACGACCTGTACTACGACTGACGACGACGACCTGAACTTGTGCGTTCACCCAGGAACCACGTGATGAAAGCCAACTTTAGCGCCGTTTCACACGTCGAACGAGTTTCACTGACACTTACACAATCTTTAGGACCGGTTCCCTTGGTGACAAAGGAGCCGAGCAACACCTTTGGAAGAATGCTCATTTGAGTATGATACCCGGCCTGGTCTGCAATGTGTAGTGTAGTGCAGTACATATACGCTAATCTCAGTTGACAGGGAAAGCAAGAAAGCATCATCGTGTATGTATGCATCTGTCCACTGTCATTAGCTGGTATCAACTTCGAATCAAGAGATCGATATGGTGCCACATTCACAGTGGAGAAAAAAAGTAAAGAAATGGAGATGCCAAGATATCCCAGCATTCGCTCTACGTTCCAAAGCAAAGTACGCATCGTCTGACGATGACTGAATGACTGACTGACTGAGCGACGACGACGACGACGACCTGAACTTGTGCCACTCACCCAGGAAGGCAGGAACCACGTGAAAACCAATATCTAGCGCCGTTTCACATGTCTACCCAGTTTCACTGAGACATACGGAGTACTTATCCAGTAACTACTGCATAATCCAAGACGTGCAATTCTGCCTGAAATAAGATTTCCAAGATTATGGATTTTTTTATGGGTTCATAAACTGCAGGAGTTGAGATGCACAAAAATTAGAGTGTGGCTTCCAGTCGCTTCAACTATTTGATTCACTTTGCCTAAGAACAAGAAATTGGTAGTATTTGATACACTGGCAACTGTAATATATAGAATACATTTGATCTGTCCAGATTCCAGAATGCTTTGCTTCAAGCAACAAAATGCTTAGCAGGTCAAAGATTCTTTCTCCGCAGTTTGATGTCACTTTTAGTTAAACCGAAGACTTGTAAATTCCACGCCCATTTGCACATCCCGCACTCACATCAGACAGGGACAGACACCGGCTTCACAAGTCAAAATAAGCAACTGAATTCTGCAGTGTCTTTAGCTCCCTCTTTCTCCGGTTCACACCTCGTACTAGTCGATCAATGGACTTTTGTATCTGAACATTCTGCAGAACATCAAACTGTTGCTGTCAGGGAGAAGCTCATCTCCAGTTCATGGGAGCTCACAGACCACAATACTGACTGGTAGGCAAAGGCCATTGCTCTGTGCATAAACATATGTATAACGCTAACAACTGACATGTCACAGATCACGGTTACACTAACAACTGCAGACGAAGTCCTTACAGTTACAGCTACTGATCACAGCTGCTACTTCAGTCAAAACACGGGAACACTTCCGGTTCTCACCCACGGACTCAAACACTGCACTTCAGACGTTTAGCCTAGCAGCTACAGGCAACAAAAGAGGCAAAAGCGATTAAACACCGGGCTAAAATTACAAGGTCAGGCCGCGAAGCCGGAGTCTCCAGGACTTCACTTCAGGCATCCGCAGCCAGCTGCTTCTTCTGCTTCGTCACCTTGGCCTGCAGCTTGTCAAGCTTGGCGCTCATGCTCCGATGCTGCTCACTGACGGAGCCCTCCTGGGCACTGCACATCTGTGATCTCACCTTCAGGCCGAGCCGCCGGGGCACAACTCGGGAGGCCCAACCACCACCGCCACCCTTGCTGCTGCGCCCGCCCAGCTTCTCAATCTCCTGCCGCATGGTTGAGCACTCCTTCTCCAGCTCGGCCAGCCGCATTCGCATGTTGTCCATGCCCACCTTCAGAACCTGGTTCTCCCGGACGGCTGTGGCCCAGCCCCCGGCCTCGCCGGATGTTGCAATGCCGCTCCGCAGGGGTCTGGACCCCTCGAGGTTGTCGGAGACCAGCAGGCACCCGGCAATAGAGGTTCTTAGCTGGAGCTGCTCGAAGAAGAGGACTTGCACCACCACGCGCAGCGGCAGCCTCTCATTCTGGGCCGCGTGGGTGCATGCTTCCAGGGAGAGCTTCTGGCAATCCAACAGCCGGCAGAGCTGCTCCCGTTCAGCTTCTGATAGCCATGAGTGTGCCTGTGAAAAAGGAAAGATATAGCATTTAGCACTTCCAAGCCTGCAAAGATAACTTTTCTATACAAGTCATGCAGACATTTCAGTAGTTCTCTGTCCAATGTTCATTTTACAACAAGGCAAATAAAGAATATAGCAGTACAGCTACAGTTTGTGAAATATAGTAGCCTGTAGAATGTACCTTCAAGTATATATCAATGGCACGGTAAAGTCCATCATCCAATGGTCGAGCATACTCAGGGACAGCAGAAGCCAGAGCCTGGAATTTAGGAGGCTTCAAATTGATATCTGGTGCAATCTCTGCAAGATAGCCATCAATTAGCTTGGCCACACTTGTTATCGGTGTCAAGGATGGGGATGCCATCACATCATCCAAGCATGGGGACTCAGCGCCATTAGCCTGGTCCATTGCCAAGAAGTGATCAAGAATCCTGTGCACACACTCAACATTGTACAGAGTTTCCATTGTGTAGGAGAAATTTGGCAGAAGTAGATCCTCCAGAGTGGCGTGGTCCAGTTGCATGCCAATTCGTTTCTCCAGGTTGGAGATGCACGTGGGGCTGGCTTTCAAAATCATAGCTGTGCGAAGAAGCCCAAGCAGAACTTTGGTCGATGCTATACCCTTTTGGACAGGCAATAACCGATCAATCTCCTCGAGCAATTTTTTCTGTTCAACCTCAGAAAGAGTAGCAGTAGCTGTGCCCATGCTATGATGCCTATTGAGTCCTGGGAGATACTTCTTCACATAGCACGTCAAAGAACCAGCAATTATCTCAGGCCAGATGCCTCTAGACTCCATGGTGGAAATTAACCTCTTGTACATGGGGAAACTCAATGATGAAGCATCATCATACCACCAGTCTACATTGAAGTTTCTGGGCCTTGCACCCGTGCTGATCCCATTCCACAGTACACTGCCACCGGGGCTTTGCATGATGCCATGTTCCCTTATTGGCCATCCAAAGAGGTTTGGATCAGTAGTAGCTTTGGATGCTAACGACTCAATACATCTCTTCACAATCTGAAGGTCTTCAGCATGAGGGAGTAGGTCATCACATGTTTCCAATGCAGTCAAGGAATCTTTCCAGTTGTGGAGAACTACTTGGTTGAGGAACATTTCTGACTGTGCAATCAGGTTGTCCTCAGCTACTTCTTCAGTCATTTCTAGATGCTCAGAGGCGCATCGTAGGTAGACAACATTTGCAGGAGAAAGCTCTATTTTCACACCATAGCAGAACCTTGCAACCAGCTCAAATGACTTGGCAGCCCCAGGAATGTCATTTAGTTTGATGACACATTCTTCTTGGTCTGAGTTTTCTTCAATCGATCGTTCGAGAAAGGCACTTTTTGAAAGCAAAGGGAACTGCAATGAGATAGTCATCATTAGGGACAATACAGTCAACATATAGAAAGGTTCAGTCAAGGCACACAAGCTAAGCAGAGAGTAAAAAGTTTCTAACTATTTTCACATTCTTTCTTAAGTGCCGCTAGAAGCTAATTACCCAGAAAACACGGCAGTCAAATATAGTAAATATAGTATGATGAGAGGATTCAAATGAAGGTACTGTTTATTCCTCCAACACGATTTTGATGGAGAACTTTAGCAAGGTACACAAATTTTAGAAGTCCACCCATGTACTTTCAACAGTTTTTCATAGCTCTTGACTGAAACAAATAAACTTTAAGCAGTTCCAATTCTAGGATTCATTAACAGGATGGGCATAATCAACGGGTTATAGGCATCCACAGGAAAAAGCATAATACCTTGTGAAGGTGAAAGGACATATCCCCAACCTCCACAGTAACATCACTAGGAAGTCCTGTTGTGCAGAACCTAGGGATTCACAAGCAGAGGAACAATCAGACTCAGATAAATTTACAGCATATAAGTGCAGTGAGAACAACTGTAAGATATCTTTGATGAGGCTTGTTGAGGTCACAAAAAACAATGATGTGCACACCAGCAAATGACTAATGTCAATTTCAAATTATTTTTAAATCCTACCGACAAACATCTCTAGAGGACAACGTCGGACCTATTGCAAACTCAAGTGCAAATATATAGAAGTACGTTTACAACAGCTTTCTGACCCAACAAAACACAATATACCATCCAACAAATTAAGATAAGAGGCATAGATTATGTTAATGTATATTATCCACGAACACAGAATCGCCTGTGATCCCTCTGGCTCTAAGCACAGGCACATCATTATAATTGTTAGCAATCAGCTGGAAGTTGAGTTAGAGATTTAGACTGCCCCACGAAACCAAGTCCAAGGGCACGTTTGGTTCTCTGTCCGACGCAGACTGGCTCGTACCAGTCGCTGCAGGCCCGTCAGGGCCAGGCTTCTCACATGCAGCTGCAATTGTTTGGCTCCCGTATCTACACAGCCAGGCCCCCATGAGACCGTGATTGGATGGCTGTATATCTGCTCCCATCTGTTTTTTCCCTCTCTGCACGATCGCCAAAGCAGCTCGCGCGCGCATCACGCCAGCCAGGCTCGGCAGAAACGGAACTGATTTGCGTTTCTACAGAGCCAGGACAGATGGTGCCATTTGCATCGGCCGAACCAGGCCCAAGCTAGCATGCAGGTAACCAAATTGATGAAGTCTGCATCTGGTGAGCCTGGCCGAGGCATATCAGGGCAACCAAACGCGCCCCAAATATACCCCGAGTTAAATAACTCCATGATGGTTACATCTGCCTCCATTATTAGGTACAATAAGATCTCACTGCCAACTAATGTGATGTGGATCCATGAGACCCACCCCATAAACTATTTAAAAAAAGCAGTCAACTCTAATTAACTAGAGTTTCTGTCGATATAACATGTGGCTAACTGCGCCCACCATGCTTAAATGCATTTAGTATGAGCAATAAGGCACTCATGTAGGGCAGGTAACCACCAAAATGTATGAACCCATTTTATTGTGCTTGTAAAGAATAAGATCAAAGAGCTCTGCCAGTCCACCATTTTGCAGTTGGAAATTGCAGTAGGTGGCCTATAGTAGGCTACAAGCAAACAGAACAATCCAAAGCAAAGTGCAGCCAAACTTTGAGTTCTGAATTCTGACACTTTAAGGGCCCGGTTGCACAGGGAGGATGGTCTAGGAATATTTGAGTTGTAGTTCAAAATTTGAACTGAATCCCAGGGATTTGGATCCCAGTGCCCCTCTATCCTAAGAGCAAGATCCTCGCACAGAGCTCTTGTACCCTACGACCAATTTAAACCACCAAATTGAACAAACGAATAGCCCTTGCTCCCAGATTTCTTCTGCTTCCATACTTGGGCGAGCAAAAGAACAAGGGGAAACAAGACAAGCAGACACCAATTATTTACGAGGATATTTACTGCACAGATCAAATGCGAAACCACTAGAGGCAACTCGGGATGCACGGACACTGAAGAACAGAACAGAACAGAAGGCAACAAACAGCCAGCAAGGCCCAAAAATCAGAAAATGCCCTCGCCATCTGAAATTAGCATCAGGTAGGTTCGGAGCGCAAGGTAAATGCATCTCCGGAGAAGCCGCGCCGCATGCCCGACGGCCGTGCGGTACGGCCAAACTGGTTTGACCTGTGACATTGGGACGGAACCGTACGAAATTCACACCAATTTGAGCAGGAAACCCACCCGGAATCCCCCGAATTTGGAGGCATCGGGGCAGGTAAAGGGAGGAAACACAGGCAACGGAGCCAGCCCAATTATCTTATCGCGGCCGCGGGCAGGAAATCGTCCGCAAAAACCACTAATTCACCAGCAC
>OAMR01000297.1:124662-150317 GCA_900205405.1 Echinochloa crus-galli | reverse complement strand
GGAGGAGGAGGAGGCCTGCAGGCAGGCGGTGGGGGGAGACGGAGACGGAGACCGGGAGAGGAGCGGAGGTGGAGTGGAGGAGTAGGCGGCGGCTCCTTGAAATGGGCAGGGCAGTTTCTTGTCCTCACCCTCGTCCTCCCTCTACTCTTCATGTGGGTTTGAGTGCGCTTAATTAAGATCATTAAGAATCACGCCCAGGCTCTCTCACCATCATCACCAAGGAGGAGAGGTGCTTTTGGTTTCGTGAGGAGTAGTACTAATACTTGTTTAGGGCAAAGGAAGATAAAGGTGTCAATTTTGATTGTGTGGAACAGCGGCAACGGGCAACTGTGCCAGGCCGAGGAAGTGAGGAGTGGATAATTCGTGCAAGGTTAGAAAGGCCGAGCAGCAACGAACGAACGAAGAAGACAAAAGGAAAGGGCAGTCCGTCCCAAAAGGCTGACCAGCTGAGCGCCGTCGATCAGGTCAACAGGCTCCTGCCATAAAGCGGCAAAGGGAGACAGTGTGCGCACAGCACAAGAAGTGCAGAGGACGGCAAGGATTAGCAGCGGCGTGGATGAGCATTTCCTTGATTATTACGGCAGCATATAAACAAAAATAAAATGAAGACGAGAGAGGGATTGATTGGGAAAAATCAGAAAAGAACAAATTTTTATTTCCTCAACGGCAGATGCGTGCGCCGTGCGCGTGCTTGGGATCTGGGGGGTGCATGGGCGTGGCGTGGGAGTGTGGGCGCCGGGTGGAGTAATTGAGGCCGGGGGCATTTAAAGTTCTGGAAATCTGGGGCCGCGGGCACAGAGATTCGCTGCAGCCCACGCAGGTTTGTTTACGCTTGGGCAGTTGGGGTTACTGCGTGGATTAGGTGTTGTTTAGATCCCAAATTCACCTTCCAAATTTACTATATAAAAAGAAGATTCCCCATCACATCAAAATGTCATAACATGTATGGAGTACTAAATGTAAATAAAATCAAAAACTAATTGTACAGTTTTGTTGTGCTCTGCGAGACGAACATTTTGAGCCTAATTAATCAATTTTTCATAAATACAAACGAAATATTAAAGTGACGCAATAATTACGAAATGACCTCAAACTCCCAAATTCAACCATCCAATTTCAACGTATCCTCTCCGTCTCCTTCACACGTCGCCGTCGGAGCTTAAAAGTAGGGTTCCAAAGGTTCCTGTTCCTGGGTGGACAAACAAGCTGGTGCTGCCTGTCCCGGATTTGCCACTGTATAGTGATCTTTTCTCCACTGAATTTCCATCTCACTTTTATTTCAAAAAAAATCCATCTCACTCAAAAGCTGTATAAAATGTTTACTTTTTTAGAAAAAAATAAGATTTAGCAAGAACACGGTTAAGTAGGAGTGAGCACGTGTCTTTTCATCGTGTTTTAGAAACGTGCATGTTGTTGTTCCTACTCTCGCAATTTTTTTTAACGGATGGCGAAAGCTTACGCTTTTCCAAATTTTTATTAGAAGAAGAGAGTTGACCCTGTTAAGGAAAACCGGGCCCGAAAACCATACAACTTCGGTCCAAGACCGTATAACTGGAGAGGTATCATACCATCTTAAACAACTTCGGTCTATCGACCGCACAACTCAAGGGTAAGAAACCCCGAACAACTCTACAACTCCGGTGGGTTGGATTGGGACATCAACCAGCACCGCACAACTCAACTGAAAACAACCCGGTGGCCTGGATTGGGGCATCAGCACACACCGCTCTAAGCAACTCAAACAACTCTGCTCGGTCGTAATGGGACATCGACACGAGCCAACTCTACTCGGTCGGATTGGGACATCGACACGAGCAACCAAGCACCACTTCCACTAACTGAAGACTCTCTTCTTCTCTACTCTAACGCTCTCTTTTTTTTCTTTTTTCAACTATCTAAACTGAAAGAAAGAAAAGAAAAACAGAAAAGGAAGGAGAGGGAAGAAAGCACTCTCACGATGCACCATCGCCGAGCACCAAGCAGGAGGACCTAGGCAGCGGACTCCCGCCGGAGAAGCTCAACGTCACCTTCAGGAAGGGCATGACACCAAAAGCGCCATTAACGTTGCCCCATAAAGAGAAGGGTTTCCCCCGCTTCATCTATGTGGCGGAAAGAGAGACGGCCGGCGCCACCAACCACACCTCCGTGGTGCTGCTGGTGGGCCACCGCACGGCTGCAGCCAACTTCACCACCATGGCAACGTTGAGAAAACAGGCCGTGCAAAAGCCGCTGTCGGCCATGCCACCACGGCACCACCGAAGCATCGCTGCCTAGGAAGACGGCACGGAACAACCAGCTACACCATCATGGCGTCCCTGGTGTCCCGTCGTTCAGGCCATCGCTAGCCACGCCACCGTGATGTCACTAGCACCCACCCAAACAAGCCGCCGCTGGCCGCGCCACCATGACGCCACCAGCACCATCCAGAGCCGAAGCCGCCGCATGGAGCAGGTCCCCATGGCCGTCCGGCCCCCTTCGTCAACGCCACCGTAGCAAGCAGCACCCAGCGGCTGTGCGCCCGGGCAGATCCGGCGGGCAGGGAAGCAGATCAGGCCGTCCCCAAGACGGATCTGGCCGCGGCCGGCCGGCAGCAGCCACCACGGCGAGGATGCCGTCGCCATGGATGCATCTGCAGGAGAGTGAGGGGGAGAGGAAGAGAAGGGGGGAGAGGAGGAGGTGGCGCCCCGCCGCCGCCTTCCTTGCGGCCGCGCGGGGTTCCGGCGGCCACTCCGGCGGCGGTGAGGGGGAGGGGCGGCGAGGAAGGGGTGGTGGCGCGGGGACGCGTCGGCTTCCGCCCGTGCCGCTCCGAAGGGGAGCGACGCGGGGGACCTTTTGACATGCTAACATGGTACCACCAGCTCTTTGATGCAGTGTGTGGACAAAATAGGAACATCACCTCATCTTGGCTTTGTCAGTGTTACTATTATCCATTCATTTCGAGTCAGATCATACTAGCATCCCTGTCGCAAGATGTACCAGAAGTGTGTGTTTGTAACTTGTAAGATAAGTGTACCGTGTACGGAGTACGTGCCGTGCATATGGATGCGAGTGACTTTGTGAAAAAAAGGTAAATGTCGATCGAAATTGATTTTATTGTAGTGTGAGTACGTAGATTTTACTTATATACAAGCAGAAGAAAAATACTTGTAAAATACACGCATTGTAGTGTTGACAACATCACTACATCTCGGCTTTGGCACTGTTGATAGCGGTGGGTAAGCCATTCCGTTTCTGATCGTACAGTATCTCTATTTCAAGATAGATGACGCCTGGAATTGATTCGTGCAGCCATTCCGATCTTTTTAAGGCATGCAAGAATTCATAAACACGTATCAAGTAGAAGTAAAATATTTGCGAAATATAGCTCGTATAGGTAAATTTGGGGACAAAGATTCATTGTTACGGAGTATTAACAATTGGGTAAAATTGCATAAAATACTCCCATAAATTACCTCAAGTTTGACATTGCCTCATATAAGTCATTTTGTTACAAATATCCACCCAGCACGTGTAAACTTAACCGAGTCAACTCGTTTTCATTATGACAGAGTCACTATACGCCGAGCTAGCACAATCAAACCTTTTTTTTTAGAATTAGCACAATCAAACCTCTAAGTGCTTGCATTAGACTCATTTATCATTTTGCATTGAAATACTTTTTACAAATAAATAGTGAAACCCTGCGTGGAAAAAATTAATCTCTCATTAGCCATTCTTTTTATAGATTATCCAAAGGTATCAAAATTATACTCTTACGAGTATCTAATGTCTATAAAAGCCACATTGATGGCTCACAATTTTTAAAAACATGTGGAATCAGTTATGTTTATGCGTAATGTAATTAAGTGTGCGAGTAGGTATTTGCATCAAAATGACTTATATGGGTCATTGTTAAAGTTGAGGTGATTTATGAGAGGGTTTATACAGTTTTACCTAACAATTGTTTCCCTGCATGTCAAGTACGTTCACTTTATTTAATCTAGAAGTTACTCTACTATAGTACTACGTACCTACTACGTACAAAAATTGTCGCTAGTACAAACCTATGCCCATGTGGCTGGTACGGGATGCCTAATCTGAGCTTTTCCACAAAGATTCTGGCGAAGCAAAAATTGTAATCAATAGCTAAAGTACTATATACTATATTAAACGTATCAGTAGATCCGGCGCAAGTATGGTTGACGTGGTCCATCGTATCAAGTAGCAAAAGGGGCCGTTTATTGTAGTGACATACACGCATAGCTAGCTAGCTGGCGACATTTGTCCTTTCACAGTAATACAATTGGACCTTCGGTAATTAAGTAGATCGTGGAAATTACTAAATAAGTAGTCAGTGCGGTGTGAAACTCTGTTTTTTATCAAAATTACGTTAAAAAATCACTCTCAGGTCAGTCTCCATTTCCCAATTGGCCACACATGGCGAAATGACAATTGTTTTTGTTTCTGTAAAGTGCATAGGGGTGGCGATAATTTACAAGATGACTGCAATCATAGTGTTACTATGGGCCTATTTAGTTTGAAGGAGCTTATAATAAGCCCATCGTATGGAGAGGCTTATAATAAGCCTTAAAAAGTATTTGGTTTTTTGGACTCATATAGCGAAAAATGGGGTGATCTTTTGGAGCTCATATAAAATAAGCCTAAAAGCCTTTCATAATTCCCAAAAGCCGCAATGGCTGCTTTATAGATAAAGCAAGGGTACTGGGGTTACCAGTTTTACAATGAAGTACACGACCCAAGACGACACCGAAATTACTGACCCGTAATAGTGCCCTCTAGACGACACACCAGAGACTACCAAGGGCAACTCTAGGAGGAAGACCTAAAACGCATGACTCTATTACAGAATCTGCAAGGGTCGGCCCGCCACGGGGTCCATAGCGTCATCGCCACGGTCGAAGGAGAGTCCTCACAACAACGCCTTCAGGAAGGCAAAGGCGCCGAGTCGGCGCCAGCGTCAGGTTTTCACCTCGAAGATCTCCGGCCGGCGTGGCCCCTTCCCTTCGCACGCGGGCGCCGTGGTGCGGCGCCTCAAGCCGCCGCGGTGCCGCCGGGGCCGGCGCGGCGCTCCCGGCGCGGGCGCACCTCCCGGTGCCGGTCTGCCTCCGGATCTGAGGAGCCGGGCTCGTCGCGGCGTCCGGCCGCGGCGGCTCCTCGCGCGGGCCGCCGGGGCTCCGGCGCCTTCCGCCGGCCGCTCCTGCCGTGGGCCTCGGCGGGGCCGGCGCTCGTCCCTGCTGCCTGCCGACGGCGCAGTGACCCATGGACGGGTGGATCTGAGGTCCGGTCCACGGATCTGAGCACTGGGCTTGGTGGCGGCGTGCGGCCGCGTTGCTTGGGGTGGTGGTTCTCGATGCAGGTCCTGGACGGAGCGGCTGGCGTCGGTGGTGCAGTGATGTCATCAGGGCCGTCGTGGTGGCGGCCTGGTGCTGTGGTTGCGCCGGGCGTGCTTGCTGCTCCGGCCGGGGGGTGGGCCTGGTCTTCTCCCTGACGGTGGCAGCGTCTGGGGAGGAGTCGGTCGCACCCGGGCTCCGATCTCGTCCCCCTTCCCTTGGCGCCGCCGGCTAGAGGTACGGGGGTGAGGTTGGAGGCCTCGGTCCATGGCGTCGTCGTCCCCGGTGGTCCTGCTCAAGGTGCTTCCCTCTCGGCTGTGTCCCCGATGTTCCCTGACTCCGTTGTGCAGGGCTCATGTAATCCTCGCCCCAATTGGAACCGTGCGGTGGATTCCCAATAGGAGGGGATGAAGCTGGGAGCATGTGCCTCGCTGGTTCACTCGGGGCCGCCACCAATAGAGGGGGGCGCTCCCTGGGTCTTGGGCGAGACTATGGTTCGCCATTTCGGGTGGAGATGGTTGCCGGTTCTAGTTTCAAATGGGGCCCTGTAGGATTGGGTTGACGATGGCGTGGTTGGATTCAGTTGAAGGCAGTAGGTGTTGAGCAGGTGCTTCTGGTTCTTTGGATAGTGATTCGTCGGCGAAAGCTGTGGTCCGGCGGCCTTGGACCGGCGACGGTATTTCCCTGATGGGGCGTTGCTTGGGGGTCACTCCTCCTGGCGGTCCGCGGAGATCTTCGAGGTGAAAACCTGCCCCGCGTGCGAAGGGAAGGGGGCCACGCCGGCGGCGGCGCGGCAGCCTGCGAGCAGGGAGCCCCGAGGAGGAGAGAAGAAGGGGGGGAAGGGCCCCGCCGCCGCCGTCATCACGGCCGCGCAGAGGACGGCGAGCCGCTCGGTGGCGGCGGGGAAGTCGGGCGCGCGGTGGGAGGCTGGAGCGGCAGCGGCGAGCTAGGGTTCCGCCCGCGTCGCTCTCGCCCGAGAGCGACCGGGCGTCCCCCCACCCAAAGAGTATTTTTCTCTTTCATAATCACTCAAGCCAGTCACAGAAAAGAGTATTGTTTCGATATCAACATAGTCATCAACGTATTGCTTTGGCCGGTACTCCATAAGAGCTAGTAGGGAGTACATGTCAAATATAACAAAGCTCTAAAATTGTGAAGCCACGCCATATTTCAAGATAAGTGTGGCTTGTATACAATCATAAACTGAACAAATAAACATTTTGGCTCCCCACATTGTAACAATCCGCATGTCAAATTGTTATGATCCAGTAATCAGCTCCCTCCCAATTACTACAATCTAGCTACAAGCTGGTTTTCTTTTTTTTTTCACAGCCTACAAGTTGAAACAAACAAGGTCTTCCAACGATGACTGTCCTCGAGATGCCATAACCAGGATCATATTTAACCAAGATCTCTATTGTTTCCATCTCGGCGATGACTCTCGGCCGCAACATTCCCGAGAACAAATCAAGGCCTTCAGCGCAAGCAAATGTTTGTCCACCACCCCCGACCCGACATGTTCACGCCACGCATCGCACCGCACCCCGTACCACATGGGCCGGACCTCGGAGACGGGGGAGCCGTGTGCGCCCTAGCGTAGGCCGGCGTACGTGGCCGCCGCCGCCGCGCGCGCGCGCTCGCTTCCGCGTGCCGTGCGGGAGCCGTTGCCCGCCGGCGCGCACGTGCTCCAGGGTCAGCGCTCCGAGGCTGCCGCCGCCGTGCACGGGGGCGCGCGAGGAATAGCGAGCAGGTCAGCCAGATACCCATTGGAACGCCGGGCAAGGTGTACATGTACCAGCAGCGGCGCGGTTGCTTGCCGTTTGGTCCACGCGCGCGACGGCTCGCGCGCTCCCATGCGCTCGCGGCGCCGACGGGCACGCCGGCCGGCGCCACCCGAGCGGGCGCGCGCGGTCGCGTTCCCATGCCGCTTCGCCGCCGTCTGTTCCACGCGGTCCACGGAGCGAGCGGCAGGGAGCGTGCACTCTCCTGTCACAGTCACAGCAAGGACGGAACGATCTGAAGAAAATGGGGAGGGATCGGCTGGACGGCCGGGGCGTACACATTCTGTTCCAAAGAACGCCGGCACGTGACGGGAACTCCTCAACTTTTCCACGGCGATCATTTCCATTTGGCACCAGAAAGGGGACCTATCACATGCCGAGGAGGAGCAGATACTGTCATGCAGGGCTGTCCGAGACCACAGGGAAAGAGCGTGCTGCGTGCCCCACTGACGTGTTTCTTTCCTCCCGGGAAAAAAATTTCCAAAGGAAATCTTGCATGCATATGCATGGAGTATTAAATGAAGTCTATTTACAAAACCCATTTAGGAAGGAGTGCAACTTTGCCCGACGAATCTAATGAGTCTAATTAATCCATATTTTACTACAGTGATGCTACAGTAACCATTCTCTAATCGTGCGGTCAAAGACCTCGTTAGATAGGTCTTACGAAATAGTTCAATGTTGTGAAATTAATTTTGTAAACTGACTTTATTTAATACCCTTAATTATTGGTCAAAGAAACAGGAAAAAATTTTCCCAACTCAAAGAAACACGTGCGATTGCCATCCCAGCCTGTCTGAATCCACCAGCTGCAGCCGCGGACGGGATGGCTGCTGGTGGTGGGCCGCTTGGCTCCACCGCAGGGATCCTCGTCATCGGACGAACGCTTTCAGCGCCCGGTCCGGCTGTTGGCAGGCAGCGCAGCAACGCCGAGGCTGTTGACGCACAATGCGACCCTCCAAATCGTCAGCGAAACATTTGACATTGGCGAAGAGATAGTGGAGGGAAATGGGGTCGCAAAGCTGGTGCTGTTGCCGGTGACCATATGCGTTGGAGCTCACATGGCTCTCGCCCAGTAACAGGAGGTGATACACTGATACATACAACCCACACAGGACAGCTGCTTTTAACCCAACAGCGGTAACAACAGTAAACATGTACAATTGAACGCATTACACAGGCATGTAGTAGGTGGCATCTGCGGCGACGCTGGTCCTGAACAGCCCAGAGTAGAGTCAAGCCTGGGCCATCTGCGAATGAACACCAAGGCGTCAGAATCTGATGGAGATGGAGCAGATTTCTTTCTTATTTGTCAGATCAACAAATCTATCATGGCAGAATCAAACGTCCATGGTTAGTAATTTTACTTTCTAATTTATGTAAAAGTGCCTATTCGATTCACCTCTTATCATTTTGTTTGTGATAGTACAGCTGTCCAATATGGATCACATGCTCAAAATAATGTAGGGAATTCAAATGGAGAAGTTAGCAATTAAAGCAGAACCATGGACGCAATGCGGTTGCTTTGTCCAAAGGGCTCAGTGGACACTCTTATCCTTTGAATCTAAGCACGGATCATATAACTATACACAAGAATTATACGCCATATATTGAGGATATACAGAAAAAAAAAGCAATGAACTTTCAGACCGAAAAGCTGTTCAATACTAGATTACTTCTGCAGGTGGTTCACTGTAAGAATATGCAGACATTGTGCAGTGGAATAGTTATTCTACAAAATACTCCCTCCGTCCCACAATATAAGGACCTGAAGCGTTCAAACTCAAAAAACAACATTGAGATGAAATGACCTCTATACCCCTCATTTTACACTACCCACCAACTCTCCACCCACTCACCAACCACTCACCAACCCATTTAGTTTTGTCTTATTCTTCCAGGTACTTATATTTTGGTACAAAATTTGAACCCTCCAGGATCTTATATATTGGGACGGAAACAGATAGTAAAATCAAAGCAAGTTTCTTTGAGAAATGTCAGAAACGGTTATGCACACAGATGAGACGTAAGGAGGGAAATTTTCCAAATGGAGCAGCAGTTCATATATTTGAAAACCATGACAACCAATTACAAATGGTAGTTGGTCATATTTATCTCATGAGGGGTTTCAAAATTGGACGTCTTAAACCTAAAGGAAATGGAACCTAGAGAAAATAGAAATCAAATAGGGATGTAACGGGAGCTACCATGTAATCCATAGATGAAGAAATACTACAGTAGCTAGCCTGCTACAAACACTAACCGAAGTCTGTACAGCAGTCTTCCTTTGTTTTTCAAATATTAGTATTAAATAGCATGCATGATTTAGCGCAAGAACAATAAGAAAATAAGTTAAAATGAATATTTTTCACATCTTGTCTTAAGTGCCTTTACTATTTACAACAACTATTATTATTGATACCTTTTTTTTTCCTTTTCCATCCTCAATTTGTGGCTCTCATTGAGTTGCATCTCTACTCTACTTCTACTTGCTTGGAACTGAAAGATTTTGATATTTTTGGCATATGTGCGTTTGGAAATCACAATATTCATTGAACAAGAGAATAGATTTATGAAAACTTGATCATTTCAGGATTTTCTTTTATGCTACCAGCAGTTGCAGAAGGGGTTATGAAACCGGATTCTACATGTGAAAGGACAATATGCCATATAACAAAGAGATCCATGGACTAGAACTATTACCAATTTTGCAGCATTTCTGTTCTTCAATGTCAAAAGTGCTGCTTCAGCAAAGGCTTGTGCAGCTTGGGCATCTGCTTCTGCAGCCTCTGCTTCTCTCGCTGCTGCTTCAGCTTCTGCCATGATAGCCTCTGCTTCAGCAACTGCACGAGCAGCAGCCGCTGAAGCTTCCTCAGCAGTCATGGTTGCCATTCGTGCCAATTCAGCATCAACTTGAGATCTCGTAAGGGTTTTACTATCATTGCTCCCTATTTTGACAGGCTCTCTTTGCACATCTTCCAACAGAAGCATTTTGGGGCTTCGCCCCTCTGAATTGGGTGAGCTAGGTGCTATCCTGTATTTCCGATTCACCTGCAATCTCCCAAGGGTCACATGCCAAAATGCTCTAGATTCTTAGCACCAGTAGTAACTATTGTCTAGTCCCAAGATAACAAATAGCCCATTTTCATGGTGTAAAAAATAGCACATTTTGATTATTTCGAAGCAAGAACTCAAGAGTTCAAAGATGAGTCATGAACACCACAGAAACATGCCATTTTGCAAAGTACAAGCAAACTAGCACGGCTGCAGTTCGGCAAGGATTCAACATGAAATTGAACACTAAATAGTATGCAAAATTGTTTGCTATTACTATGCACAACATTATAGTAATGGCCAACGATATATTGACGGTGAATGCCTGAATAAGTGCTTGAACCTTTTAGTATGGCATGTAAGTGTTCACATATTCCGTATCATAGGTATGTTGGGAAACCTTCATATATACTGTTTTCACAAATATGGCATGTATAACTATTCATAATGATTATGAAGGTTTCATAATTAACCCACTCGGTACAGCATAGTAGCTTCACCTACACCACCACCACCACCACCACCACCAACACCCCTAAGGCATACCTTTATCAATTTGCCACTGGTGGCCAAGTCCTTCAGTTTTGCAGATAGTAAGTGATCAAAATCATTAGGTGGCCAATATTGTTCCTACAAAAAACCAGGGTAAGAAAATGTCTCTAAATGTAGCAAATAATAGCAACCATGGCCCATTCAGAAAAACCAGTGGAAACTGGGTAGATCTGCCTAATCTGATTTGTGAGACTATGTCAAAGATACACATTGAATCCATGTACAGTACCTGCCTGCTATGTAGAACATTAAGCTAACCAAACTCAAATGTATACAGAATGAGAAAATGAACACTTCTTTTCTTGAACGTACAGGAGAACTACGCATCATTATATTAAGTAAAGGAGTCTAAGACGACTCATACCATGTAAAGCGCCCACCAGGGCCGCACTAGTTACATGAGAAGCAAAAATGAGGGCTAATAATTACATAAATGTGGATGAAGGAGGGAATAGCGTTATACATTATCCAGCATTAGGAATGCTCGTTTGTAAGCATACCGTTGAACATATAGATCTATTTCTGAAAGGAACAAAAGAAGGATCTGTACCTCTATGTAATTAGCAATAGTAGTTCTGTGAGACCCCGTAGGCTCATTTAAGCTCTTTACAGCCTCCAATATAATATTATCTAGTCTGCAGGAAAGTTATTAAACTAAGATGGAGCATCCAAAGTATCTAGTTTTCTATTGAATACACAGACAAAACGCACTAAATGCCAGATTTAAGCATTACACTGATACATGTACCTCGAGTGAGATTTCTTTGGATTTGATATATTCTGTGCTTCACTAGGCATTGATGCTATAGACTTTTCATCAACAATCTCGTCATCAATATCAGAAGTAATTGTGCCGATTGCCATGGTGTGATCATTATTCTTGGGAGCAGTTCGTGTTTTCTTCACTGCAGTCTTTCCCTTGTCACGAGAACTCGATGTACCGACAATTACATTCATGTTGCGCCATTTGTCCTAAGTAGTAATTAGTACAATTGAAGAATGCAGACTGAGACTGAACATAACATGTAGAAATTTACAAATGACTCATAGTTTCAACAAATAGAGCATGCGGAATGCCATTCGCTAAAACAAGGTTAGGTAAGAAGAATAAAGCAAAAATTGGAACCTTGAGGTCAACATTTGAGCGGTAGCACAAGGTGGAACTAAATTCTGGGTCTTTCAATATCGTGCGCCATTTTCCAACTCCATGCCTTGCTATTCCAGCTCTAAGAGCAGCTTCTTCCTCAGATGTCCACCTCTGTTTTGGAGCCCCCATGCTTAATAGTAATCTCCTCCAATCAGTACAATGCAAACACGACTGTGCACCTTCTCAGATGAATTCAATCCATGAGAACATTGTGAATACTGGTAACAAAAAACCACAAGGAGTGTCACTGCCTATGGCAAGCATTGAGTATTCTGAAAATGACCATTGTAAGAATATTTTTGACAAAAAATCCAGCATATGCAAGAAATATAAAACACATACGATTAATTCTTTTCATGTGTACAACATCCAGCCATTCTTGGCTGAAACAAAACCAGGTTCATACTACAACTTGAATATACCGAAATAATAGGGTAGAAACAACACGCAAATCTGTACAAACCTTTTTGAAATACTGTACAAACCTAGAAATTAATAAACAAAAACATTTGCCATAGGGTACCTCAAAGGCTCCATCATCATTCACATCAATTATAGTAATACATATTACCTGCTAGTCCAAATGGTAAGCTCAAGAATGGCCTATGCAATTTTGACCAGTCAAAGCTGCATAGGCTCTCCAAGTTAACTTCAGACCTACTTGTTTCTAAGAAATAATTCCAGCTAAAACATGAAAAGTGGCAACTGGTGGGTCAATCTGTCTTCCTGAAAGCTTTGTGCATTTATACTTTGATATATGAGAAATCCATTGCAGTGATGTCATAACAACCTAAAGAACCCGGAGGACTATTAGCGCACAGCATAAAATGTTTCTTTGTTAGCGCTGATAAAGTGCCTATTATTTCTGAAATATGCATGAAAATAAAATTGATCCAAGTAGCTGAAGCTTTTGTTAGGGTGGCTGCCGTAACAAACTAAATAAATTATCAAAGCAGATGATGATGAGCATCCAACCTATTTTGCTCTCATCATAAAAAACTGGAAATGTGATTTAGGCATCTAAATGACTAGTCTGAGTAAGACCAGACAATGGACTCACGTAAGTGCCAGCATGACTGGTCCTGGCAAGCAGACCAGTATCACTAGACCATGTTTAATCCATGTTCTAGACATCCGATCAAATCAAATTAATATGTGAAATGGGAATGCTAAACAAAAAGAAGAAATGGTGAACAGTGGACACTGACACTGGATACCTACAGAGCCATTGGAACACTTTCGGCACTCAATACATGTAGAGCCATTGGAATGCTCTTGCCAGAAACCAGGATACTGTTTCAGAAGAACTTAAAAAGAGTTTAGCACTTTATTTTATTAGAAACAAACGAATTTAGCACTTGACCCAGAATAAAAACGGAGACAGTAGGAAAATTTCAACACTGTAATGGCACAGCTTATATATCAGTGAGTAATAAACATCAAGCAGATGAACCATCTCAAAATACAGAACACTGTGTGCACAGACCACAATCACAGAGAATTTTTCCAAACATAAATCACAACGAATTCGAAACGGTCTGCCTTTGCATTCCCATCACAAAACAGTTTCGCATATAAGAAACATAAAAGCCGCATATCAAACTTAGCACAGCACAAGCCGGGGACTAGTGTATGTCTCCCAGATCCGCTAGTATGTGTATCCAGATCCAGGGCGAGAGTTAGCTTGGTGCAGAGGCGCACCGAGCACAGGATTTTTGCGGAAATTGAAGTTTATAGCAATCAAATATATGGTCAGATCCGAATACATCAGGGTTTTGGGTGCTTGAATTCGCACAGGAGGAAGGGGGTAGGCGGGCATACCTGTGGGATGCTCGTCGCCGGCGACGCGCCCTACGACGCCTGGCCAAGGGTTGCCGCCAAATGGTTGCCGCTGGGAAGGAGAAGGCCGAGAGGCTCCGACGGGAGACGGGTGAGAAAGGAAGTGGAAAGCAGCTGAGGAAAGAGGAACACACGAGTCGGGCCGTCCTGGGCCGGAAGGCAGGGGAAGGCTGTTTTTTCTCAACCGATCCTCCAAAAAGTTACCAAACTTGTAAACTTTAATTCGGCCTATTACATTGTCAGCTTAACTTTTCTCCGATATGAACTTTCAGACTGCATAAACTTCAAAATTGACGAATTTTTTCTAAATACTAGCACCCTGTTGGTTTCCGTCTCGTTTTTCAATCGCTTTTCTAAGATTGTGATCATGTCAAGATTCGTGCCGGTTTAATTGGATTGGCGAAGCGTGCGGTTGTTTCTTGGGCCGATTTAAGTTTCCTCGGTCGGCCCATTGTTGATTTTGTTTGTTCGCCCAGGCTGCTGATCGTTTTCTTTGTAGTTTATCCGCCACGAACAGGCACGGCGAGAGCGAGCTGCGAGACACGGCATTTGTGTTTCTGCTCCCTCGAAAAAAAATTTATAACGGAAATCTTATGTGGAGTATTAAATGAAGTTTACTTGTAAATCTTTTTAAAAATGAGTGTAACTTTACGCGACAAATCTAATAAACCTAATTAGTCCATAATTTACTACAATAATACTACTACGGTAAATTCTCTAATCGTATGGTCAAATGTCTCATTAAATTTGTCTCGTGAATTAACCCGATATCGTGAAGGTAGTTTTATAAATTAATTTTATTTAATATCTTAATTATTGATTAAACAGGAACCACCAAAGAAATATCGCCGAGCACTGGATGCCGTGGGCGCGGTGTGCTGCAACGAGTCAACGTCGGCGCCGACGAACACCGGCGCTTTCCCATTCTCGAGCTCGCATCCCTGTGGAATTTTCGTGTAGAAGATCCGGGATAAACTCATCCGCAGAAAACTGGCGGACCGCGCCGTCCCCCCCTCCCGCGGAGGATCACGTGCGCCTCACGCCCGCCTCTGCGGTCACAGCTCAACTCCCGCACCCCTCGCCGAGGTATTCAGAATTTCTACTCTTAAATTTATGGGTTATTTGGATCGGTACCATTGCAATTTTCGAAAGTTAGAAATATACCATTACAATTCACCTATTTGGAAACATATCATTGCAATTCTTTCATACTTTGAACCGTACCATTATATACGTCTTTGATTCCATTGATCTTGTCTTTGATTCCTTTAGACCCACCGGATACCTCTGTACTTTCGTATGGCCTAAAATACCCCCTGCTACCTTTCCTCCCCCACTCGCTGACGTGTGGGACCCGGACGTCAGGTTCATATCGAGCTCTGGCTAGCTCCACGGCTGGTGAGGATGGGAGCGCCGTGCCGGCCGGCTGCCCGCCCACCGCCGCAGGGCGCCGCGCTTGTCTGCCGCCGCAGCGGCGTTGCTCGCCTCCGCAGCGGAGGCCGAGATTGAGCGCGACGCCGCCGGCTCCGCCTAAGGGGAGGTCGGGCACGCGGTGGAGTTGCAGCTTCGACGTTCAACGGCGAGGGAGTTAGAGCAGGGCCACGCCGCCACGCTAGGCCCGCCCGTGCACAGGGCCACGCCGCCGCCACACAGAGCTCCTCCACCGCCGCACAGTTGACCAGCCTCGAGGCCGCCCGTAGCAATCTGCCCTCCCAGGCGCCCTGCAAGAGAGTGAGGAAAGGGATGACACATGGGACCCGCACGTCAATGAGACAGACAAGGAAAGACAGTGCGGTATTTGGTCCATACGAAAGAACGTGTCAACCATATACACCTGCCAGTGGGCCCGATGGCGCTGCATACGTACATAATGGCATGGTTCAAAGAATGTCAGAATTGTTATGTTACTTCTCCTAATACGTGAATTGTAATGGCGTTTTTCAAAACTTGAAGAATTGTAATGGTACCAATCCAAATAACCCTAAATTTATTATGTAAAATAAAGATTTTCATCACATCAAAATATCATAACATGTATGAAGTACTAAATGTAGCTAGATAAAATATAAAACTAATTACACAATTTTGTTGTATTCTGTGAGACGAACATTTTAAGCCTAATTAATAAATTTTTAGACAATTTTTCACACAAATAAACAAAATATTACAGTGATACAATGATTAATGATTATGATGTTACATCGTACTTCTAAATTCATCCGCCAAAACCAACGTCTAAACACGGCCTGAGTGACCCTCTCACCTCCCCGGCTCGAGTGACCCCCCTCAGCTCCCCGGCTCCCAGTCGCGACTCCCTCCCCCTCCCCCGACTCTCCTGTGCGGCACGGCGGCGCGCACAGGATTCGGCGGCGCCATCCGCTCACAGGCCAGGTCCGCGCCGGCCCAGAGCAGATCTGCCCGCCCGACCGCCTCCGCCTCCTCAACCCCCTCCCCCTGCTGTCCTCGCCGAAGTCGCCGCCCGTTCTGCTCCGACGTGCCGACGGCCCAACACCTCCCTCCCAACTCCGTCGCCGGTGTGCTCCTCCCTCAACGCCTACACCTCCCTCGACGACCGCTCGCCTGCTATTCCATCGATCCCGCGAGGTCTTCGTCCTGCATCACTGCGAGGTCCCAAGGTATGAAACCCTAACCATCTTGGCTTGGGGTACAAGCATTTACTCGGACACCATGTCCCCTTGCTGAGCCAGACACCCATCCCAACTTCCAGGTGGTATTTTCCGTTTCCTGAAAAACTCCCGAACTGGATACTCACACCCGAGGTGGACAACCGCACCCGAGTCCATGCAACACCGTGTACAGGCATACAAAAAACCAATAGATTAGATATGCTACATGGATGCATGATATTTGACATATTCTTCCTATCAATAGACCTCATATTCATACGTCTGTAACAGTCATCGCAGTTTCACACTTTCACTGTATGTGTGTTCTTTTATCTTTGCTCGCTAAATCTTAAGTAGCTATTAACATTATATCGGTATAAATGTCTAAGAGGAAGTAATTGGTGCCAACAAGCATCTTTCTTCCTGGCATTGTGCATGTGTTCTTAGATTAGCAGCCTCTCTATGAAAATTGAAAATTTGCAGCCTGGTGCAGTGTTATACCTGCCCTACCAGTTAGCACATAATGTAATACCAGTCTGTACTGAACTTCAACTATTTATTGCGGAAATTTGAATTGCAGATTGCATGTTAGTGGCTGAGTTCTATAGTGTCATGGTTGGAAAATGTTGCTTCAATCCGCTGGATGAAATGCTTTGTGTAACACATCTTGGCATCATTAGTATTTATCTCTATATGGCCTATAGAAGTATGGAAATAAAGCCCTTCCTAGAACTAATAACAGATATTGATACTAAATGCATGGCCTGTGTGTATAAGTTATCTTTAGACCCTTCTATTACGCTACTTCGAATATTGCTATAATTCTTTGACATTGTATGCTCAACTCACATATTTTCTTGAATCAAACTTTAGGTGTACATGCATTGCCAATATGTCTAGCTCTAATCAGATGGGTTCTGATGGCAAGTTTGGGAGAGGTAAGCTATTTGGTTACTATTTTAATTCATCTTCAATTACTAAAGGAGGAATTCAGAGTTCCAGGCTATATTTTGGCGTCTCATGTTGGATAGATTTCCGAAACAGTTGGGTTTGGTTAAGCTAACTGATGAATAGCTAAATGAATAAAGGAAATGACATACTTATGAATATATTATTTTGTACTCTGTATATGATAAGGAAATTCTTATCTGTTTCTCAACCTTGAGTTAAAGTACATTTTTATAAGTATGTCTCATTTGCAAATATTGTAGTGATTTGTGCTCTTGCTAAGGGGGTGCCTTGTTAGGTTCATGCTCTTGCTATCCTCTATAACTCTGTAACTGTTGAGTGTTGGCTAATACCTTTTGACAACGCATGTGAAACTTTCTGTAACTTTTGACTTCAACATAATCAACTTGTGGCCCTGGTGGTATTTGCAATGGATTTAGTCCACTTAGTCCAGGAGATCTTGATTCTTGACTATAAGGCATTCTTTTAATTAGGGCATTAGCTGTTGATCTGTCACACCATGTATGCCATTAGTATCTTTGGTGTTGACTTATAAGTTCATAAGGACCATGTGCCTGGAGTGATAAGGTTCTACTCTCTTCGTTTCATAGTTATATGATGTTTAGAACAAGAGCTTGTCCTAAACATCGTACAATTAAGGACGGAGGGAGTAGTATAGCAGTGTACAAATTAAGGCTCGCTTGTTGACTTCTTTATTTCCTAGAGCAAACATATTCATTTCATCTAAGTATTTTTTTGGTTATGATATGCATATCGTCACCTTTCCCCCCCTTTATGAATCTTAGTATAACTGCTCACTGGTGCACTACTACCAATATGTTCAGTGGTACTCAGCATATATCAATCTTGACACTGAGTCTCTGAATCTTTGTTATTCATTGCAGTGGCTAATGACATTTTTGAGTAAATACTGACCCACCATGATTTATTTTCATATTTCAGGTCCTCGGGAGCTTAGTGGTGCTGTTGACTTAATTAGCCGCTACAAGCTGCTGAACCATCATAGTTTCTTTTGCAAGAAACCTTTGCCATTGGCGATTTCGGATACAAATTATCTTAACAATGTTGTGGGCGACACAGAAATTCGTAAAGGAGAAGGGATGGAGTTGGACCAACTCTGCCAAAACAATAGTGAGAAGACTGCTTACATTCAGCCCTTTGACATGGAAACACTGGGGCAAGCATTTCAGCTGCGAGAAACTGCACCAGTAGATTTGCCTTCTGTAAGATATGTTCTGCTGGAATTTTCATGTCTTTAGTTGCATTGACTCTTCCTTACTGAAGTAATCTGCACTCGAAACAGGATGAAAAAGGTACACCAACCATATCTGGAAAACCAAAGATCAAATCCAAGGACAAAGTAAGGAAACATAAGAAACACAAAGAGAAAGACAGAGACAAGGAGAAGGAGCAAAAGAAACACAAACATCGGCATAAAGATCGGAGTAAAGATAAAGATAAAGATAAGGACAAGGAGAAAGAAAAGAAAAAGGACAAGAGTGGGAATCATGAGTCAGGAGGTGATCATTCCAAGAAACATGAGAAGGTTACCCATCTATCTTATTTGTTTTAGATACGGGCTTTGTCTGAGCTGAAGATTCCTACGCTCTAATGTTTTCCTTGTATTACTTCAGAAGAGGAAGCAAGAAGTAACTGGAAGTTCAGCAAGTGTCCAAAATCACAAGAAAAGTACTGTACCATAAGATTTAATCAATATTTCATAATTATCATAGCATATTTCCTAATATTACATTTATGTTATTGTAACATTCAATGTTTGTTTATGACAGCACAAAAGCACAAAAATCAATGAAATATGTGATGGGCTTCGTTAATTGCCAGCCATGCATGATTCTTTATTAGTTCAACTCCATTTATGCTGTTGATGAGTGGCTCTGAAGTCTTTATTTCAATATCACTTCCAGCAGAGGTATGTACTCCTTGAATTCTTGCAATCTATTGCTTAACTTATTTGGATGTGCTTAAATGCCTGCTATATATAACTATATTTGCATGACTTTGGGCATCTTGCTCTTTTTTCCTAGTGAGCCTTGAGAGCACATAACTACAAATTTTCCTTTCTAGCAGGTCTTTGCACTTTGGAGCTAAGATCACCTGTTTTTTCTTTCATTTTAGTACCTAACAAAAACATTTATGTAACCTAATTGATTTCATGTTGCTAAATTACTATGGCAATCTTGATAGAATCACTATTGAATTTTTAGTTTGTTTCAACTAAGGTTTTCAGCATGGAAATTTTGGAAATTTACTTATTTTTAAAAATCTGCTGGTTATAGTTGGCCAATTTCCACCTTCTGTTGAATCTTGGAAGCAACAGTACCTTTGTGGACCTTTTTTTTGCGGGTGAGTTCTTTTTTGGACATTGTTGTAAATTGAATGTACATTCATTACTTGGTATAAGCTGACTGGAAAATTAGCAGCCTTAGTTTATTCCACTCCAGTTAAAGCTTGGGCCCGAGTGCTGGATTCAGTTGGTTTCATTGTACAAACTGTGTGTGTATTGGCATAGATTGATTAGTGCAGTGCATGACATGTTATTCTAATCAAAATAAGTTGCTTATTCATTTTCTGGGTATATTTGCTCACAAAGAAAACCCAGATAGCAGTCGATCATGGGTGCTGAATTGTAGACGAAGAGACAATACTGTGCAAAATAAAAAAGTGCTGGTGGGGTGATCATTGATTTAGAATCGCCATTTTTTTGCAATTTCCTGTCTTCATCTTTCAGGGTTTTAAATTTTCTTTGCAATTGCAGTGTTAAAATTTCTTTACAATCGCTGTGTTAAAATATCTTTGCAATCGCTGTGTTCAAATTTCTTTGCAATCGCTGTGTTCTTCACATATATCATGCTTTTGGAAGAGTTGTTTTGCACTGATCAAATTGAGAAAAGTTCTCACCTTTGCTTTTTTTAGGGGTAGAGATACAATGTGGACATGCAGTGAACTTGTTAAAGAATAATCGTCCATGTTCCAAAAAAACAGAAACATCATAATATGAATCTTTATCTTCCAAAAGAAAGCATATATTCTTGCTTTATGTGTAAACCTGCCTAATCTTCTTATGCTGTAAATGCAGTTACCACAGATGGAAAGTTCAACGTTACGCTGCTCCAGAGGAAACAAAATATCCATTGTGATGGAATGAGATTTGTATATTATTCCTGAGGAGCTTGAACTTGGCATATGGAGTTGTAAATTATTTTCTCGTCGTTTCAGCTTATGTCCATTAGCAATTCTTCAGCGTTGCATGTACGATCATGTAATTCAGACAACAGCAGAGCCAAAGGGTGGTCGGTGCTTCTTATGATGCCGCATGTTAATTGGGATGTAGCAGAGAAGGCTGTGGATAAATATCCAAGATCCAGAAAATTGTTTACAGATAACCTAAGTAGTGGTATGAATCATCAGTTGGGTGAGCTTTGAAGTATATTCTTCTAGTTGCTGTAGTCAGTGGTTGAATCTTCTTAACTCACAATACGGACGCGAGACTGTTACTGTTACGGATATAATATGGCCTGATTGGACTGGTTTTATACCTTTTTATCACACTAGACCCTTAGGAACATCTAGCTGATCTTGGAATGCAGGTAAATGCATCTTGAGGTCTCTCAAACAAAATCTGACCGGTTTGCCTTGTATCAGTTGTGTGGTGTTGTCCAGTGTCCGCCACCTTCTACATGGACGAAGGTATGAATACTGCACAACTCACTACTGCTCGTACCACCAATATAATTGGATAATTTGTTATATAAAGATCTAAAACTTTTGATAGACGATAGATCCATCAGTTATTGAAATATTACCCCTTCTAGCAACTCCATCTGTTAAGCGTCATTTTTCGTCAAACTTTTTGACTACTGATGGACCTACCGGTCATGGACTACTGATGGACCTACCGGTCATGGAAATACTACCCCTCCTAGGATCCTCTCCTCTCTCTAGTGTAGTATAGAATCGTTAAGTTCACAACCAGTATGGTCTGTCTTCGATGCAAGCTTCTGTCCTTTGCTTTCATCCCTAGTGCTAGCCCTCAGACACAGCAATACTGAATAGGTAGGGTAGTACAAAGCAGTTTAATACATAAAACTAACTCTAGTTATTACAAAACACTGAATAGGTAGGGTAGTACAAAGCAGTTTAATACATAAAACTAACTCTAGTTTATTACAAAGAGTAAATCCTCAAGGAATCCCATGTAATCAAATGTCCGGGAAGCTCATGGACAATTGCACAATAGGCCCTGTACCTCATAAGCTGTGCTTGTTATTTCTTGCAGATTGTGGATTGTATAGGCTGTTAACCTCCCTATCTTAGTCCAAATATCCGTATCTATCTAGCTTGTGTTTGCCCGTTTTTGCTGTAGTCTTAGTCCGAGTCGTGTGTAAACGTTCTTGCCCCAGTCCTCTGTTTGGTTTCCACACTTCGTTTTTAGATATTTGGTTTTGTCACATACCCTTCCGTACACCAACTTCTTATAGCATAGTGTAGAGTGCCAATAATTCTACTTGAGATGAGAACATACACTGGTTCTTAATAAATCATATCGTCAGAAAAAAAAACCTTTCGTGCATGCCTGTATGAATGCTCCTCTCAGCGTCAGAGGAGGACAGCCACCACCACGCATGTTTTGTGTGTGTGTGTCAGCCATGTGCCCATGTCATTAGGTGGCCACCCATCGCTCTGATCCTTCTCTTAATGTGCGCCCAACTAATAAGCAAATTAAATAGCCTCCTCCTAATGATGGGAAAAAATAATCAGTGGTGGAGACAATCTTGCCTGAGATTCACAGGATTCCACTTAGATATAAGCGACGCCTGTAGGGCTCTTAGGTGATCCATCATACGCAGGGCATCTGCCCCTGCTGGGGCTGTCTCCCTACCATGCTAGCGCGAATATTGGCGACCCTGTCTGCAATGCATCGTTGCATCTCTCTCCAGCTTTACTTGTCTTTGGAGAGAAGCTAGCATCCCGTAAGACATGCATCTTCATGGATTAGCTTGGTAAGTTAATGTATAGTTTAGCACTTTATTAATTTAACACTGTGTGAGTCATCCTTCTGCCTAGCTGCTAGGATGATGGTGCCTATGGATCAGCCATGACAAAGCAAGATCGCATGTGTTCCAACTGTAGCTGCTATGACTATCAGCCACCTGGGCTTGTATCTATCTATCTTAGCATTTCGAAGTTACTGCGTGATGCGTGCTTGATCTGTTAGTTACTTCTTTATGAGCTGTGTCAGTGAAGCCTGTCGGAATCTTTTCTCCTCTCAGGGAGTGGGGGAGAGAGAGCGAAGAGGGTTTTGTCAGATAAGCTAGGCAGTTTGGCCATGGAGATTATTGAGCTAGAGGCAGACAGGATCACAGGGCAGACAGTGATGCATGCAGCTCCAGGCATCAGTCGCAGGGCTGCTGCTTGGACTTTTGCTCAGAAATCAAGGGCATCTCTTCTCGTTTACCTCATTCCCTGTGCGTTCAGATTGTCTCCTTGACTTTGATCAGCAAATGATAACCTTATGATTACACTGAAGATCATTTTTATGTCTTTTTTTTCACACACCCATTTTTACAGATACTCTAATAACACATTTAGGAAAACAGCAAATGATGATTACACTGAATATCATTTTTATGTCTTTTTTTTACACACCCATTTTTACAGATTCTCACACATTTAGAAAATTCACCCCATGGGGAGAGATGTCCCCAAGGCATTGTATTTTCATCTGTATCATGACTAGATATAATCCTACCCCGTTAGTTCCTCTACTTAAACAGAGAAATTAGAAAATTGGGGAATAAATACATCTTCTGTTTCAGTGTCAGACACAATAGTATATATCAGGGGGGGACAGACAGTGGTCCATTAGGCAGAAGCAAATGTGCATCATTCCTTGCCCCTCGAACCACTGAACCGTGGGCCCTCGATGCCCACAAATAATTGGACCAGAACAATTAGTTATATATATAGATGTTCTCTGATTCCTTTGCCGAGTGACCGACTCATCCGCGCTTGCTTTCGAGTGTGGATCATGTGGACATTTTCCTTTTCTGCCCCCTCACATAGAAAACCATTCCAAATTTGTTTCCTTTTCCATGAAAAGCAGTCAAAAAAGAAAGTTAGATGGACCCAAAAGCTTGATATATGTGCACCAGAATTTGATTGACAACTAGAACTGAAAACTTTGTCAAGAAAGATCGATAATATATATGCAGTGCTGTACAAGGCTATAGATCAAGGCCATGGCCATGCGTGTCGCACTAGACGGGTAGATCATATCTTTGGCACGAAGCAACTTTGGAGATCATCTAGTTGCCAACTCTGCCATTACTTTGGTGTACTTTTTGTTGGCATTCCGCCGGACAAATTGGAGCCGAGGGTGTACTGATGCTGTTAACATAATGCACCCTCTAATGGTGTAGGGCTGCATACAGTGTTGTTTAGGGAGCCCTAGCTATATGTGACATGTGGGCTAGCTTAGGTGCCTTTGAAAATTTTGGTGAAGTGAGCAAGAACAAGTGATCTCTCTCGATCTTGATATATATATAAAGTATATGATCCCCTAGACACAGGGAGAGTTAGAGGCTAATAATACGTGATCTGAGCTCTTGTCACCTCACCATCCTCTTGTTGATTTCTACTACTGGAGAAGATACAAAAAGTGGATCGCTTTGCCTTCATCGCACTTTAGTTCCTCGTTTGTATCTTTTCTCGTGTCCCCAAGAACACTACGTGGACATCACAATTCCACTCCACCAATTAACTAGCTTGGCACTATGTGCCAGTATCAATCCAGATGAGATTGTATTGCAGCATCCACTTATCTCAAGCATATGCATGTAGCATACTTGTCCTCAAAAAAATAAATATAAGGTGGATGCAGGGGCTCTTGCAACTTGGCACAGCATCAGTAGATAGATCTATCTTGCAATTTGAATGCATGCATGGGGGCACATATAATCATCCAGCTGATCGATAAGGTGCACTAAGCGCAGAATATGCCACTTAATTGGTCGGTCAGCAGAACAAAATATGAGCGCAGCACGAGAGTGACCGCACAAAGCCGTGCACTTCGTAAAAGGAAAAATATGCATGCGCGCTTTACCATATTGAAAACTGTGTATCGAATTTTTCTAAAATTTCCTCGCCGGCGTGCTTCATTCGTCACCCTAGTTTTTGGACCTTTCTCATTCTTTTTATTGCAGTTTGTTTAAGTTCGAAATCATAAAGACACGTAGTGCCATGCCATCTATAGGGATTGAAGCTCTCATCACTCGTACTAGCATTATTCAGTGTCAGTCCTCAGTGCTTCATGGATGCAGTTAGAATTTGGCGGATTTCGCACATCATATCGGCACATGTTACCCGCACAAGTTTGCATCGAATCCATGCATATCTTTTATGCACAGCATTCTTATCCTGCTACGGCTGGAATGCGACGACCTCCTATTTGATGCGCCGTGTTCGTCGCCTAGCTCCGACACACATACACTTAACGCCGTCGGCCGTCGACCCGCGCCGCGCGCGCCACCGGCCGATCACGCACGCACGCACGCGCGGACGATCGACAGACACACACACACATGAGAGATGTTCGAGCCGGCCGGGGACAGGAGGAACCGATGCCCTGCCCGTCTGCCGCGGCTGATCCCGGCACCACTCGCCCCCCAAATGCCCCCGATCGCGCCCGCGCGGCGTGGCCGGGGGCACAAATCCCACCCGCGCCGCCGCCTTTATTCTCCCCCCGGCACGTACTGTGCGGCGCGCCCGGGCCGGCGCTTTCGCCAGATTCGATCGATCGGCCACCGCGCCGCTGGCCGGCCGCCGGTCGCTGACGCTCGCGTCGCGTCGCGTGGCGCGGCGCGGCATGGACATGGATGGGACGAACTGGCTGGCGTAGGGTAGGATAGGGATCGCCGGATGGGCCTGCCGGGCGGGGGGATGCGATATGCTCCCGGCCTGGCACGGGCATATATCTCGGGACTGTGGCGGCCTGTTGCTCGCCACTGCTGGCCGCCGGGGGGAATCGATCGCTTTGCATGGGGCAATGCCAATGGCGTGGCGTGGCCGGAATTCCTGGGTGGTATGGCATTGGCGCGTCGCCGACGACGTGCGGTGGTGGTGGGTCGGATTTTGGATCCTCCGTTGCGTTTGCGGTCGACCTTCGTGGACTTTTTGTCGTCCCCGATATGATGTTCGTGAGAATCCATCGTACGATCCATATCAAATGCTCGATCCGTGACCGGTGACCGTGACTCCGGTCGATCAACCCGCGTTTGATAGCTAGCAGCAGGAGGTGTGGACTGTCTCTTATACACATCTTCAAAATAATGTAGGG
>OAMR01000297.1:85354-123069 GCA_900205405.1 Echinochloa crus-galli | reverse complement strand
GACAGGATCACAGGGCAGACAGTGATGCATGCAGCTCCAGGCATCAGGCGCAGGGCTGCTGCTTGGACTTTTGCTCAGAAATCAAGGGCATCTCTTCTCGTTTACCTCATTCCCTGTGCGTTCAGATTGTCTCCTTGACTTTGATCAGCAAATGATAACCTTATGATTACACTGAAGATCATTTTTATGTCTTTTTTTTCACACACCCATTTTTACAGATACTCTAATAACACATTTAGGAAAACAGCAAATGATGATTACACTGAATATCATTTTTATGTCTTTTTTTTACACACCCATTTTTACAGATTCTCACACATTTAGAAAATTCACCCCATGGGGAGAGATGTCCCCAAGGCATTGTATTTTCATCTGTATCATGACTAGATATAATCCTACCCCGTTAGTTCCTCTACTTAAACAGAGAAATTAGAAAATTGGGGAATAAACACGTCTTCTGTTTCAGTGTCAAACACAATAGTATATATCAGGGGGGGACAGACAGTGGTCCATTAGGCAGAAGCAAATGTGCATCATTCCTTGCCCCTCGAACCACTGAACCGTGGGCCCTCGATGCCCACAAATAATTGGACCAGAACAATTAGTTATATATATAGATGTTCTCTGATTCCTTTGCCGAGTGACCGACTCATCCGCGCTTGCTTTCGAGTGTGGATCATGTGGACATTTTCCTTTTCTGCCCCCTCACATAGAAAACCATTCCAAATTTGTTTCCTTTTCCATGAAAGCAGTCAAAAAAGAAAGTTAGATGGACCCTAAAGCTTGATATATGTGCACCAGAATTTGATTGACAACTAGAACTGAAAACTTTGTCAAGAAAGATCGATAATATATATGCAGTGCTGTACAAGGCTATAGATCAAGGCCATGGCCATGCGTGTCGCACTAGAGGGGTAGATCATATCTTTGGCACGAAGCAACTTTGGAGATCATCTAGTTGCCAACTGTGCCATTACTTTGGTGTACTTTTGGTTGGCATTCCGCCGGACAAATTGGAGCCGAGGGTGTACTGATGCTGTTAACATAATGCACCCTCTAATGGTGTAGGGCTGCATACAGTGTTGTTTAGGGAGCCCTAGCTATATGTGACATGTGGGCTAGCTTAGGTGCCTTTGAAAATTTTGGTGAAGTGAGCAAGAACAAGTGATCTCTCTCGATCTTGATATATATATAAAGTATATGATCCCCTAGACACAGGGAGAGTTAGAGGCTAATAATACGTGAGCTCTTGTCACCTCACCATCCTCTTGTTGATTTCTACTAGTGGAGAAGATACAAAAAGTGGATCGCTTTGCCTTCATCGCACTTTAGTTCCTCATTTGTATCTTTTCTCGTGTTCCCAAGAACACTACGTGGACATCACAATTCCACTCCACCAATTAACTAGCTTGGCACTATGTGCCAGTATCAATCCAGATGAGATTGTATTGCAGCATCCACTTATCTCAAGCATATGCATGTAGCATATACAACTTGTTTTCCAAAAATAAATATAAGGTGGATGCAGGGGCTCTTGCAACTTGGCACAGCATCAGTAGATAGATCTATCTTGCAATTTGAATGCATGCATGGGGGCACATATAATCATCCAGCTGATCGATAAGGTGCACTAAGCGCAGAATATGCCACTTAATTGGTCGGTCAGCAGAACAAAATATGAGCGCAGCACGAGAGTGACCGCACAAAGCCGTGCACTTCGTAAAAGGAAAAATATGCATGCGCGCTTTACCATATTGAAAACTGTGTATCGAATTTTTCTAAAATTTCCTCGCCGGCGTGCTTCATTCGTCACCCTAGTTTTTGGACCTTTCTCATTCTTTTTATTGCAGTTTGTTTAAGTTCGAAATCATAAAGACACGTAGTGCCATGCCATCTATAGGGATTGAAGCTCTCATCACTCGTACTAGCATTATTCAGTGTCAGTCCTCAGTGCTTCATGGATGCAGTTAGAATTTGGCGGATTTCGCACATCATATCGGCACATGTTACCCGCACAAGTTTGCATCGAATCCATGCATATCTTTTATGCACAGCATTCTTATCCTGCTACGGCTGGAATGCGACGACCTCCTATTTGATGCGCCGTGTTCGTCGCCTAGCTCCGACACACATACACTTAACGCCGTCGGCCGTCGACCCGCGCCGCGCGCGCCACCGGCCGATCACGCACGCACGCACGCGCGGACGATCGACAGACACACACACACATGAGAGATGTTCGAGCCGGCCGGGGACAGGAGGAACCGATGCCCTGCCCGTCTGCCGCGGCTGATCCCGGCACCACTCGCCCCCCAAATGCCCCCGATCGCGCCCGCGCGGCGTGGCCGGGGCACAAATCCCACCCGGCGCCGGCGCCTTTATTCTCCCCCCGTCCCCCGGCACTGTGCGGCGCGCCCGGGCCGGCGCTTTCGCCAGATTCGATCGATCGGCCACCGCGCCGCGTACGTCCGCCGGTCGCGCGCCCCTGGCCGGCCGGGTCGTCGCTGACGCTCGCGTCGCGTCGCGTGGCGCGGCGCGGCATGGATGGGACGAACTGGCTGGCGTAGGGCAGGGTAGGGTAGGGATCGCCGGACGGGACGACGGGATGGGCCTGCCGGGAGTGGGGGGATGCGATATGCTCCCGGCCTGGCACGGCATATATCTCGGGACTGTGGCGGCCTGTTGCTCGCCACTGCTGGCCGCCGGGGGGGAATCGATCGCTTTGCATGGGGCAATGGCGTGGCGTGGCCGGAAATTCCTGGGTGGTATGGCGCGTCGTCGGCGACGTGCGGTGGTGGTGGGTCGGATTTTGGATCCTCCGTTGCGTTTGCGGTCGACCTTCGTGGACTTTTTGTCGTCCCCGATATGATGTTCGTGAGAATCCATCGTACGATCCATATCAAATGCTCGATCCGTGACCGGTGACCGTGACTCCGGTCGATCAACCCGCGTTTGATAGCTAGCAGCAGGAGGTGTGGATGTGTGATTGTGAAGCATCCAAATACGTACTGCAATGTCTGTAGTCTCATGTACACAAATGGCCTGAAAAATCACAGTTGAGGGTGTGAACTACTCAGTGTTCATCAGCCAATATAATGCTCCTTCCCTCTCGTCTCCGGCCACCATCGTTCAGGATGAAGGTTGGGGAGGTGGCATATTAGATACAAACCAACAAAATAAGCTTCGATCGAGAGGTTGAAGACGGCTTTAATTTGTTGACTGAAGAAAAGGGAAAAAGGAAAGCAAAAAAAAACAGCCTTACAGCATTGCCCATGATTGATTATTCTTCGCCAACTCTGGCCTCGTACGACAAGTACTAGTTTTCCCCCGGCGTCAGAATGCCCATCAGATCCCCAGCCGCGGGAACTCTGAGCAGCGAGCGAGCTGAGGCTCTGGCCGGCCGGCCGGCACCCCGCCGTTGCGCCATACCGTGGCTGCCTTTAAGTAAAGAGCAAGGACCACACTCTGGATCGGATTAGGATGTCCGGGCTTTTCCTGACAGACGATTAAGGCTACTGCTAATTCATATATTAAGGCTAAGCTTCTGCTGCAAGACGACTAATCATCATCAACTCCGACACGCCAGACTTGCGAGTTACATATAGGGTTAATTGGATATATGCCATTACAATTTTTCCGTTTCTGAGATATGCCATTACAATTCGTCTATTCAGAAATATGCCATTACAATTCGATGTTTGCTAGAGATGTGCCATTTTCTACGTCTTCTGTGGTTTTGGGCCCATCTGCAGGTCACCATATATTCGTATAGACCAAAATACCCATCATGTTCCTTTCTCTCCATTCGCTGACATGTAGGCCCAACATGTCATCCCCTCTTTCATCCCTTTCTTCCCCAATCCATCCGACTCGGTCTCGTCCTCCGTCGGCGCGTCGCTCCTCCTCCGCTTTCCTCCAGTGAAGTCGGGCTCCGGGAAGAAGCAGGCCGTGCGGTCTCCTCGCCGGTGACCGCGTCGATCCTCCCACGCCTTCGGTGCCGCGGATGTGCAGCGGCGGCGGCGGCGCGACACCGAGGCCGGACGAGCGGCGGCAGAAGCACGGGGATGGGCACGGATGGGCAGCGTCAGCGGCGCGGACGGGCAGCGCCGGCGGCACCGGAGCAGCGGCGGCGCGGCACCAAGGCCGGATGAGCGGCGGCCCAAAGCAGCGGGGGCGCGGCATGGAGGCCGGACGAGCGGCGGCAGAGGCACGGGGGTGGGCGTGGATGGGCAGCGCCGGCGGCGCGCAACTGGCGGCGGCACATACGGGCAGCGCCGGCGGCAGTCCGAAGCAGCAGCGACGTGGCACCGGGGCCGGACGAGCGGCGGCGCACCGAGGCCGGACGAGCGGCGGCGCGCCGAGGCCGGATGAGCGGCGGCCTGGAGGTTGAAGATGACGTCTGGGCCCCACACGTCAGCGAGCTGGGAGAGGAGAGGTAGAAAGGGTATTTTGGACTATACAAAAATACGTACATCTCTAGGTATGTCCAAAGGAATCAGAGACGAATCAAGAGCATCAAATACGTACAGAATGGCACATTTCAAGTAAACATCGAATTGTAATGGCATATTTCCGAATAGACGAATTGTAATAGCATATCTCAGAAACTGAAAAATTGTAATGGCAGATATCCAATTAACCCTTACATGTATATATATACGTGCATGCATTTCACCTGGCGCCTCTCGAAATCTTGGCGAAGCGGCGGCAGCGGCAGTCACCAGTCACCACGCACTCACCAGAAGCGGGCCCACCTCTGTCAACTTCGACTACCCTGCTCTCTTGCCTCCTTCCGATCTGCCGAGCCGGCATTGACTGCGAGAGAGTGAAAGGTGTGAATGAAGACGGACCAAAGAGGTGAGAAACGTGCACAGCCATATATTACCCCCACTCGCTTGTTGCTTACCCTTCCACCAGAAGTGATGGTTTTTAACACAAATGAACAAAATCCAAATGAGATGGGTAGAACCGATAAAGCCGAGCTACCATTGAATATTTCCGGCGGCCTACTAGCTCGTGTGTTGACTTCACTAATATGTCGTGAAAGTGAGGCAAGAGGGTGAAGAAACAGTCTAGATGGTACATAAGAGGTGAGAGGCGTGCTACATCCGTTTGGAAGTTGCTTTCCCCTCCAGTCAAAAAGAAGAAACACAATGTTTTGGATGTAGACATTCTAATTAATGATAAACATTTAGTGCATTTTCATCATCATCATCATCATCATCATCATTATTATTATTATTATTATTATTATTATTATTGTTGTTGTTGTTGTTGTTGTTATTATTATCGATCATATTTATAAGTTTATTCCACGGATATTGCTTTCCCCTGCGGCCAAAAAGAAGAAACGCAAAATGTTTTGATGTGACATTCTAATGATAACATTTATATATTTAGATTGAAATCATGAAAACAAATCTTAAATATATATCTGTATTAAAATGTTTTCACAATATAACAAAATTATTTAAATATGTTATAAATTTACTCCACAGACGTTGCTTTCCCTCTGATCAAAAGAAGAAACATCATGTTTTGGATGTATACATTCTCTTAATAAATTTCAGATAAATTGTATGTATATATTTTTATTAAAACATTTAATAATATAATACTATTATTAATCATATTTTATAAAATTGCTCGAATAGAAATAACGGTTAAAAATACAAGGAGAATGAGAGTGACAAAGGCGACGAAAACAAGCCTAGAGAGAAGAGAGACGTATATTACGCACTGAAGTCTTTCCAATACATTGATAGTGGGAACATGAAAAATCTTAGTTATGAGTTATGACCACGCCCGGTCTTGAAAGATAATTCATGATGTAATGACCTTATTGTATTTCACCAAATTATTCAAATGAGAAATAATAGTCAAAGCTACACTATGAGCTCCAACATAAATGAACTTGTGATTGGAGAGTAATCTTGCTGGGTGTTCATTGGATCATGCAACAGAGAAAGAAACAAATTTAGGAACTGTTCATCAGGTCATTGAAAATAAAGCTCCAGATCTCTAGCGCTAAAATGATTTGAACAAAACTAAAGCGAGATCTAGGGCGTAATCAGTGAAGCTAGCATGCCATGAAAGTTGGCAACGTTTAGTGTACCGGAGGCGTTTTTCTACGTGGGCACGAGGAACCTCGCGAGGAAAAAACAAGAGCACTAACAGGGAACCTTCCCCGTATGTGTAGACTCCGTGGCTACGTCACCTGCAACGTGGCACGTCCACGTGCCCGACACCAGCCAACACTGGCCCTGCAGGCTTCAGCGGCCGGGCTGAGCTGCTCCCATCTCGCTCGCTCGCTGGCCGGCTATAAAACCGCGCTGCACCCGCAACCACCTTCGCCGAACGCGCAAAGCTCCATTAGAAAAACCACAGCAGAAGACCCAGAGATCCACCGATCCGACGCGACGCCAGCGAGAAGCAACCGCAACGCTATATAATGGCCGCTCCGGCCTCCTCGCCCACCACCGCAGCCGCCGCGCCCGCGTCCTCGTCACCGCCCAACAAGCCTCCAAACAGCGCCGCCGCCAGCAGCAGCTCCACCATGCTCGAGCCGCAAGCGTCGCCCTACCCGGACGCCGCGGCGCCTGCGGCGTCCAGCGTCAGCTCCGCGAGCAGCAGCAGCAGCAGCCAAGCGGACCGGTCGTCGACGTTCTCGCTCGACTCCTCGTCGGCCGCGACGCCGTCGTCGTCCCCGCCGCGCCAGCACCGGGCGAGCGACGTGGCGTGGGCGCCCATCCGCGGCCGGGAGCTCGGCCCGCGGGACTTCACGCTGCTCCGCCGCGTCGGCGCCGGGGACATCGGCACCGTCTACCTCTGCCGCCTCGAGAGCAGCGGCCAGGGCGCCGAGGGCCCCGCCCCCGCGTGCGCCTACGCCATGAAGGTGGTGGACCGGCGCGCGCTCGCCAAGAAGGGCAAGCTGGGCCGCGCCGCCGCCGAGAAGCGCGTCCTCCGGCGGCTCGACCACCCGTTCCTGCCCACCATGTTCGCCGACTTCGACGCCGGCACGGACTTCTCCTGCATCGTCATGGAGTTCTGCCCCGGCGGGGACCTCCACTCCCTCCGCCACCAGATGCCGGGCCGCCGCTTCCCCCTCGGCTCCGCGCGGTTCTACGCCGCCGAGGTGCTCCTCGCGCTCGAGTACCTCCACATGATGGGCATCGTGTACCGCGACCTCAAGCCGGAGAACGTGCTCATCCGGGGCGACGGCCACATCATGCTCACCGACTTCGACCTGTCGCTCGAGTCCACGGCGTCGCCGGCGCTGGAGGACGCGAGGAGCGGGAGCGAGGACGCGGCGCCGGCGCCGACCTGCCTGCCCGCCGGCTCCTCCCACCACGGCGACGACGCCGCGGCGCGCGACCTGATCGCGCGGCTCCTGGACAAGGACCCGCGCACCAGGCTGGGGTCGAGGCGCGGCGCCGCCGACGTGAAGGCGCACGGCTTCTTCAAGGGCCTCAACTTCGCGCTGCTCCGGTCGTCGCCGCCGCCCGCGGTGCCGGGGCCCGCCGCGCCGGTGCACCGCTGCGACAAGGCCGCCGACGTGCAACAGCTGTTCGAGCACTTCTGACGTCGTCGTCGGCCGGCGTCCCCGGCCCCAAATCAAATCAAATCAAGCAAAGCATTTTTGTTGTGGATCGATGCGTAGCCAAGACCCGGACTAACCATCGAGCTGGGGTAGCCAGCAGATGCACGACGCCTGTGTTGACTAGCTAATTACTCTACTCTCCATTAGCGCGTACTACCACTGTACACTGCTGTTAATTACTAATCAATGGATTAATTATTTCAATTACCGCGCCAGTAGTTCATCCTTCAGAGCCAAGCTTATGTCGGCATGATACCATCCGATGAAGATGACGACTGAGCTGGACTGACAGCAGCATCGAGGACGACGGCTGCGCGAGATTATTAGCTGGCGCTAAGCGGATCTTACCGCCTGCTAAGCGCGTTCTAGCAATCTAGCTCCTTATCGAGACAAAAAAAAAATGGAGATGCAGTGCTGCAGCTGCAGCTATCGATCTACTGGCGCAATGCATGCTCTTGTACTACCCTGGAGCCTATTAACAAGGACCAGTGGGCGGCATTGGATTCAGAATGCGCGCTGGATTTGTCTGGGCTGGCTACTGCTGAATGCTGATGTATGTTTGTTAGGGTTGGGAGTTGTATGCAACAATGATGGCGAGGGATCTGAGTTGAGCTGTCAGTGAGATGGAGGCGGCGGGCTGTCTCGAGCTTGTCGAATGCCCAATTGCCCATGATGAACGCCGCGTGGACTCTCGAGATCCGGTGTTTCCTTGCAAGAACAAGCACGGGCGGTAGTTGTGTTCGTTGCTGAACCGGCAGCAGGGACAGGTAGATGGATGGGTAGGGGGAAGAGTAATCTAGGGGAATGTATGATTTGGAGCCGCACTGCACTTGCTGATATATCAAGTTCAGAGCGTCGAGAAGAACAACTTGCCTTGTGCTAGTGATTCATTCGACTGTAGTGCTATATATAGGAGGTGGGCGCCATTAGGGTTCATTCCACCGAACTTGGACTACCTGCTTCTGGTTATATTATAGTAGAACTCGACCGTAGTGCTTATCTTTCATCTGAACTTATATTAGCCTCTAAAGCTTGATCTGTACATTGAGAACAATGGTGATCCTTTGAGGCACCAATTCGCCATGCTACACTCATTAATCATCGAAGGGGAAATGTCTAAGCTCATGGGTGAAAAGGGTCCAAGAAAAATGGCCCTAGCTAGTGTTTGTTTGACTAGATATATATTTATATATTTTATAGGTTCCAAGGTTTGATTCTATGCCATCAAAGAAATGACTTAATTAAGTATCAAAAAAAAGAAATGACTTAATAATAGTTAAGGCTTTCAAATAAAAGATCCAAAAAAATTAATTGGAACAAAGTCTCGCGAAGAAATGGAGTAAAAATAGCAAAGACATTTTACCGACTAAAATGGTCGATTCGATCGGTGAGGGCAAGTATGGTCTTCAAATCAATCAGTGAAAACAGAAACTAGTGGGAGAAGATGAACAGGACCAATGACTCATTCTGTGAATCTGTGTAACAAGCAATGCATAAGTCAGTGTTAGAAGAGAAAGTGAAAGAGTTCTCTGAAATGACCGGCTCATTTAAAGTCACCATTGAACCAATCAATGATTTTGTAGCAAGTAGATGTGAGGTTAGACAAGGTTTGCACACCTCTTTATTATTGGTGCTTGCGCGCACGAAGAGTTTTAATTCTGGGGCTTGTAAGTATTGTAAGCCTCTCCAATCGTGTTTGTGCAGTGGCTGCCGGTAATTGCAAGAGGGAGGAGAGGCCCTTGACAATTTGTTGAAGCTCTACCAAGTAGATGCGGCAAGGAGCATCCTGAAGAGACAAGTTGGTGACTCACTTGTGTATGGTTCGAGATCGTCGATTATTCATGAAGTTACTTGACCAGATAGCAAGGCCCCAACGCATTCATTCTCTTGAGAGGAACTCCAACAACGAGAATTAGGGGGAAAACGTTGCTTTCCTATTCCTCGGGACAATTCGATATGCTGAAGTTTGCGTTCTCTACCCTTTAAATTTCACATTACTTCTTGTACTATTTTTCACATATAACATTCCTAGAATTGTTCATGTAGTTGATAGAATTGGAACCTAGGATGCAAAACTTTTATGCGATAGAAATAGAAACACATAGAAAAACTTAGTTATTTAGATATTTAGAAAAATTTGGAATGAGTTTTTATATGTTCTTGGGCCATAATTTTTAGAACAACTAATTTACTCCTTCTCTAGGTCCCTTCAGAGGAGCGAGCAGGTCTAGGCCCCCTCGTGGAACTCAAATTTTCTCTATAAAATTTAAAATTCAGTCAATTTTAAAAAATTGAAACATTTAGCACTGTTGTCACTCCCCTTAAACCAAAGAAAGAATTGATTCTCTAACCCCCAGCTCTATGCATATGTAGGAAAGATGGAATCTATAGACAATCAGTTTGTGGTTTATGGTTTGGCGGGGCAGCCGGTTATCTAGCTAGCAAGCAATGAATACTGCTGTAACACACAACTACCTTTTGTTTTCTCTCTTGTATCTCTAACGTTTGCTCTTCTCTAATGTATTGGGAGGGAGTCTATCAGCTGGGGCACATGCCCCCTTGTGGCACCACAATTTACACTTCAAAAATAAATATTCAACTAAATTTTGAAACAAAAATAGTACTATTATCCCTCCCCCAACCCAACCCCATAAACCGGTGTCTCACTTTTCTAAGTGATGGAGAAGGACTACCACATACCATAGAAGAAAGTATCTACTGATGTAACTGAATAAGAAAGTATAGTAAGACTGGTTAGTGTAGCTTATTTTTCAATATCTCAATCCATAAAGTCATAAATATTCTGAAAAATTAGAAGCTCGTCTTTCTGTGGTCTTGCCAAGAAGAACGTCCCTGTTAACTCATCCCACCAAATGCATCTTGACATGTTCTGCTTGTTCAGGTAGTTTCTTCTTCTCAGTTGTGATTGCAGCTATTATGTGTATATTTTACTCCTTGTACATGTGGTAAGATTTGTTTTAACACATACATATATGCTATAAAGAGCTAAAAGATTAGGTGTTTCTTCTATCCTCCCTCGTGTCTAGCATGGGATCCAACTGTCATGCACATTAGTCATTTGCAGTGTGGGATCCATCTGTCATATCCTGCAGCCCCATGAAGTGGGGGACCCACTGGCCATATACGGCGGCAATTAGCATCTTTTTACTATGCTCTCTCTCTCTCTCTTTCACGACAATTAGGCATATTTTTTTTTAAAAAAAAACACATGCCTGGAGTACATGCATCTCCACTAGTTCTTATAAACACCAAAGCTAATTTCTGACTGCTCCGATGGTAGCTGTAGCGTATTTCGAATGGGCGGGATTACCCTTGCAGCTACATGCTCCATCAGCCACACCAAGTTATTATATATATGTTCTGCTGTATGATGCATTTCTAGTTCCAAAAAAATTGCTAGTACTCTGAAAGAACACGTGGGGCTACTCACTTGTATGAAAAATCACTTGGGAATAAGTTCGTTGGTCCAACGAGCACTTAATGACCTTTCTTTTCCTCTGTTAAAATAGCCTCTCCTTTAGAGATGGATAAGAAGCATGCAACCAGTACAAACAGTGAAACAGAACAAGCTTTTTCCCATCTCCCGTGATGGATGATAGTGGCCGGCGGCCTCCTGGCTTGTAGTTGAGTTCAGCTGAATCCAAAAACCCGGGAAAAGGAAATACACAGCTCATTCGCAGAACGCATTTGTTCGCAACCAAACTCCTTCTACTATACCGTTTGTAAGAAACCGGAGGAATTGCGCAGGATGTATATATGCACGCCTACAGAAAGAATACTCAGTTAATTCCAAAAACGAAGCGCCATATATGCATGCATCAGCAAGGAAACAAACCCCTTTTTTGCTGTTCTCTTGACCGGGAAGACAGACATTCGCCTGCCGTGACAGGCTACCCATGCCCAACATCCCCTAACCAAGTCGTACACTGCTTCGCTGTTTCCATTTTGTAGCTTTGTTGCATGGGCGCTCGTATGGTACCCATCCCAGCGCCAACCACAGCACCGGGACAGTGGTGTATCGGACGAGTACGTACGTATGTACATGGCCCTGCCGGCCGCCGCCTGCAGATCCAAGGAACCTTTTGGTGCCATGCCATGCCATGCAATGCAAAAAGGCATCTGTTCAGAGGGCCCCACGCGCTGGGGAATAAGGCGTGGCGGGCCACCTTGTGACCTTGTCCGATCGAGAGCATGTCCGCGAGTGATGGGGACGAGGGGCTCGCAGCTGGGATGGACAGGCGCGCAGGTCCCGACCAGCACGCATATGCATGGCATCTCTCTGCGTGCGGCCGGCCCGGCCCGGCCGGGTGGTGGCTCACCGCTCACCTGCTGTAGGGTTAGTTAGGGTGGTCACTCTCACGGCGCGTCAACTGTCACGGGCGACGCTGCTGGCCAGCCTCGCGTGCAGGACCGATCGAGATCGAGGAGGCTCTTCCGTCGCGCGCTGGGCGGCCGCGGTCGCCGGTCACCACGCGCCTCGTGCTCGTGCTCGTGCATGGCGGATGGCGAGGCTGGCACCGGCCGGCCAAGAGCAAGAAGCGTCCTTATGCACTAACTGAACCTTTAAAACGTTACGTAATTTTTAAATGATTCAAAAATGGCGCAAGGTGCAGCTCTCACTTGCTACAAATTCCAATGTGTAAAGGAAACGTTTGCTATTCAAGCGTCAAAGTTTTCTTAGTTAGTGCATACTAAAAAAATTGAAGGAAACCTACTTAAAACTTACTAAAACTTGAGGGAAACCTACTACTAAAGTTTTCTTCATTAGTGCATAAGGACTCTGGAATGTTCACTGCAAAGACTGAGAAACCTGCAAGACAGGCTCAGCTTTTCGATCATATTACACCAAGATTTTGATGTCCCTCGCGACCCTCAATGCACTAGCTGTAATCTGTATTACACGGTCTCATTTTACCATGTCGTTTATGTAATTTGATATTGCAAAGTGCGAAAAAGACTAGCAAGGATTCTGAAAAGTTCACATCGCCCCTGAAAAGTGCAAATCACAGTACGCACTTTCGAGCCATATGACTGTTGAATCTGTGCCTCCTGAAATCGTTTCAAGCACCTTTGGCATGGGAGGCACATCAACCTTAATCAGACCCTCAAGAATCTGGACTAGTTCTCCCATAGTCATTCTGCGGGACTCGTGATCCTGAATACACCAACTGACCAACAAGCAACTGGGCAAGCTCTTTCAACCTCTTCCAGATTAATGTCATCGTGTATTTTTTGATCCATCAAGCACTGCGCATTCCCCTGATGGAGTTTATTTGCATCTTATATTGGGAAGTAGGTACTATCGCTGTTGTATTCTTCTCTGCAGTTTCTTCTTCCAAATATGATTTCTAACAGTACCATTCCTTATCTGTAAACATCTCCTTTTGATGAGATAGCCACGCCGCTGATCCATTCAGGAGCAAGATATCCTATGGTTCCTCTTACTGTGGTTGACTTATGACTCAGCTAAAATCCCTTCAAACGAGCTCTGAGAGCTTAGCTAGCTTTAATTTATCCGATGCATGCATGGGCACAAAAGGCTGCGTCGCCCATCATTAGCTGGAGTGGCGCAGCTGAACTCGCGCGCTCGATCGCCATGAGTGGCTAAACCCGAGGATGTTATATTTATCATCATGGCCTTCACGGACAATGGATTGTGATGTTACAGGGGCGTTTATTTACCGTACCACTGTCGCAGGTCCTACGTACGTATACGAATACGACCCTACGTACGTACCCATCCAGATGCCTCAAAGTCGTCAAAAAGACTTCGTGAATTGTACGCAATCGATTCCTCAATGCATGTCGGTGTTGCCATGCACAGAGCACAAAGCTAGTTTGCACTCCATATCTCATTGGTGTTGAGCTCATCAAATCCACTGTGGTGGAAGAAGGGAAGCATCGGTATTCCTGATTTCGTTAGTTGATTGAGGAGAGAACGTAACACCCGCATGCATGAAACATAAGCTTCTCTGCACAAATTTACACGCCTGCTTTCCAATATCATGGAAATCGAATGGGGGTCGAAATGGAGTTTCTATATATACAATCTCAATTGAATTGAACCTTATCTAGTATAAGATTGAAAATTTCTATAAAGTCCTCGCGATGCCATCATGAGAATCATGTAACTTGCACCACTTGTGTGTTTATCCTGTTCGAATGTCTTGGGTCCCTTAACTAGTTAGGTTATGGACTGCTGGCGAGCAACTAATTTGAACACACAGGTGGTCAGATTCCTAAATTCCAATGTTGAAGATCTGGATAAAAAGGGTGTCCTGTCCCACGTGCTGCTGCCCAGCAAATTCTGCATATCTTAAAACACATCTTGCAGCATTTTGCCAGAGTGATACCCATTTTCTAATGCTGTTTTATCTTAGCTTCACTCAATACAAACAGAGCTCTAATTTCTAAAGAAGGCAACAAAGCACCATCTTTGCAATCCTCTAACAGCAAGAAGCGTCCTTATGCACTAACTGAACCTTTAAAACGTTACGTAATTTTTAAATGATTCAAAAATGGCGCAAGGTGCAGCTCTCACTTGCTACAAATTCCAATGTGTAAAGGAAACGTTTGCTATTCAAGCGTCAAAGTTTTCTTAGTTAGTGCATACTAAAAAAATTGAAGGAAACCTACTTAAAACTTACTAAAACTTGAGGGAAACCTACTACTAAAGTTTTCTTCATTAGTGCATAAGGACTCTGGAATGTTCACTGCAAAGACTGAGAAACCTGCAAGACAGGCTCAGCTTTTCGATCATATTACACCAAGATTTTGATGTCCCTCGCGACCCTCAATGCACTAGCTGTAATCTGTATTACACGGTCTGGTCCCGACCAGCACGCATATGCATGGCATCTCTCTGCGTGCGGCCGGCCCGGCCCGGCCGGGTGGTGGCTCACCGCTCACCTGCTGTAGGGTTAGTTAGGGTGGTCACTCTCACGGCGCGTCAACTGTCACGGGCGATGCTGGCCAGCCTCGCTCGCGTGCGGGACCGAGATCGAGGAGGCCGGGGCTCTTGCATCGCGCGCTGGGCGGCCGCGGTCGCCGGTCACCACGCGCCTCGTGCTCGTGCATGGAGGGCTGGCACCGGCCGGCCGGCCGGCCGGCAGCTTTTCCCGGCTGGTGCGCGGTGGTCGCGGCCACGTTGCTTGCCGGGGGGCGGGCGCGCGGCTCATGCTCCGTGTCTGTCCATCGACGGATCGATCGGTGAGCTAGCGTGCTGGCTGCTGGCTCCCGCGACGACCGATCGAGACCAAATGGCCTTCAATGCGTGTTGAGGTTGAGGGAGGGTGGTGCTGTTGCTGTCTCTGGTCCTCCCTCCAGTTCACGGGCCGGCGATGCGATGCAACTAATTAAGTTGTCCTATGGCTAACTAACTTGTCAAGTGGTTCAAAATAAAACTTGCAAGTTCTTGGATAAGGAACGTCGTCAGAGGACCCAATAAGAACGAGTGAGTGAGTACTATATGATGGACGCACGAATTCTATATATCTTCAGTGTGAGTGGCGTATTCAAGATCTGGATGATGGATGATTCGAGCTCTGAGAGCTTAGCTAGCTTTAATTTATCCGATGCATGCATGGGCACAAAAGGCTGCGTCGCCCATCATTAGCTGGAGTGGCGCAGCTGAACTCGCGCGCTCGATCGCCATGAGTGGCTAAACCCGAGGATGTTATATTTATCATCATGGCCTTCACGGACAATGGATTGTGATGTTACAGGGGCGTTTATTTACCGTACCACTGTCGCAGGTCCTACGTACGTATACGAATACGACCCTACGTACGTACCCATCCAGATGCCTCAAAGTCGTCAAAAAGACTTCGTGAATTGTACGCAATCGATTCCTCAATGCATGTCGGTGTTGCCATGCACAGAGCACAAAGCTAGTTTGCACTCCATATCTCATTGGTGTTGAGCTCATCAAATCCACTGTGGTGGAAGAAGGGAAGCATCGGTATTCCTGATTTCGTTAGTTGATTGAGGAGAGAACGTAACACCCGCATGCATGAAACATAAGCTTCTCTGCACAAATTTACACGCCTGCTTTCCAATATCATGGAAATCGAATGGGGGTCGAAATGGAGTTTCTATATATACAATCTCAATTGAATTGAACCTTATCTAGTATAAGATTGAAAATTTCTATAAAGTCCTCGCGATGCCATCATGAGAATCATGTAACTTGCACCACTTGTGTGTTTATCCTGTTCGAATGTCTTGGGTCCCTTAACTAGTTAGGTTATGGACTGCTGGCGAGCAACTAATTTGAACACACAGGTGGTCAGATTCCTAAATTCCAATGTTGAAGATCTGGATAAAAAGGGTGTCCTGTCCCACGTGCTGCTGCCCAGCAAATTCTGCATATCTTAAAACACATCTTGCAGCATTTTGCCAGAGTGATACCCATTTTCTAATGCTGTTTTATCTTAGCTTCACTCAATACAAACAGAGCTCTAATTTCTAAAGAAGGCAACAAAGCACCATCTTTGCAATCCTCTAACAGCAAGAAGCGTCCTTATGCACTAACTGAACCTTTAAAACGTTACGTAATTTTTAAATGATTCAAAAATGGCGCAAGGTGCAGCTCTCACTTGCTACAAATTCCAATGTGTAAAGGAAACGTTTGCTATTCAAGCGTCAAAGTTTTCTTAGTTAGTGCATACTAAAAAAATTGAAGGAAACCTACTTAAAACTTACTAAAACTTGAGGGAAACCTACTACTAAAGTTTTCTTCATTAGTGCATAAGGACTCTGGAATGTTCACTGCAAAGACTGAGAAACCTGCAAGACAGGCTCAGCTTTTCGATCATATTACACCAAGATTTTGATGTCCCTCGCGACCCTCAATGCACTAGCTGTAATCTGTATTACACGGTCTCATTTTACCATGTCGTTTATGTAATTTGATATTGCAAAGTGCGAAAAAGACTAGCAAGGATTCTGAAAAGTTCACATCGCCCCTGAAAAGTGCAAATCACAGTACGCACTTTCGAGCAATTTACTTGTATATTTCAAGAACTCGCGCATCTATATGACTGTTGAATCTGTGCCTCCTGAAATCGTTTCAAGCACCTTTGGCATGGGAGGCACATCAACCTTAATCAGACCCTCAAGAATCTGGACTAGTTCTCCCATAGTCATTCTGCGGGACTCATGATCCTGAATGCACCAACTGACCAATAAGAAACTGGGCAAGCTCTTTCAACCTCTTCCAGATTAATGTCATCGTGTATTTTTTGATCCATCAAGCACTGCGCATTCCCCTGATGGAGTTTATTTGCATCTTATATTGGGAAGTAGGTACTATCGCTGTTGTATTCTTCTCTGCAGTTTCTTCTTCCAAATATGATTTCTAACAGTACCATTCCTTATCTGTAAACATCTCCTTTTGATGAGATAGCCACGCCGCTGATCCATTCAGGAGCAAGATATCCTATGGTTCCTCTTACTGTGGTTGACTTATGACTCAGCTAAAATCCCTTCAAACAAACTTTGCCATCCCAAATTCTGCAATCTTAGGAACAAACCATGGATCTAGAAGAACGTTCTGCGGCTTAATGTCGCAATGGATACGCATGACCATTGTGTTAAATCACCAGGTATCACAGAAACGTTTTTTCGAGAACATGCAGGAGAGGGCGCCATTAGAAGTTTATAACAGCGTTCCTTATTGCATTACGACCCACAATACATACCTTATTACAGGTCAATGAATATACGCAGACCATCATGAGCTAGTTGTACCGGTATTCCTTCTCTACAATCATACAGGTTTTCAGATCAGTCAAGGCATCTACAGAAAATTAAAGAGCAACATAAAGGTTTCAGAAACTAGGCGTACCTGTGAGACCATCCTGCCAACATCTGGTTTTCTCTGTGATGTTCAAATTCGTGGTTCATTCCAATCAACAGAGCCTTTTTAGGGCAAATCCTCTTGACAGCATCGAGACTCTACAAAGGTTAGTTAAAGTTAGCACGGTATTGAAGAGAAAAAAGTCATTGGATTCCCTGAGAACATCTTCATAGGCATGGGTGTAAATGCTGCCTGGTATGAGGCTTTGAGCCATTCTGTTGTAGGTTGACTTCATGAAGATGGATTAACTTCAGATTTAACCACCAAATTACCATAAAATTTTCGGAAAATATTAACCTGACTCAGAGTTAAATGGCAGCTGCGAGCATCTCCCTGTTGAAAGAACATGAACTCTGTATCATAAAGTTATTGTATTGTATGGAAGATTCAGGAAAGATGCTCTTTATTCAGGCAATGTGCATGTGGAGGATTACCGGCCCATGCAAAACGTTTGTTTCTAGAATAAGAAGATCAAGCTGCCCGGCACCAGACATTGAAATTGCTGTATGCAAAGATCACTTCAGTAGTGTGTTGCAGTAAAGTCGAGCAACTAAATAGGAACAAAGAGAATCCAACCACCGAAAGGCTAGGAATTCAGTAACTGATAATATACAAACGACTCTTTGTGGTTGAGAAAAATATTGGAAACTATTACTGTTGATGAATCACTGAAGTCCCTCTATAGATTTATGTGGTTTCCATTATTCCAAAGACGAATACATGCTTAGCAAGAAGCCATGAACTATTAGATGAATAGTCTGCTAAATTATCATGATCTTCCCAGTTTCTATGGAAAATTTTTAATGCAAGCCATCAACATTATCTTTCTTCCTCACTGAATTGCATTAATATCACATGATTTCCAATCATGCCAGTTAAAAAACATCACTAGATGGCAATTGAAAAAACACTTGTCCATAAATAAACATTCTACGATGATTATTTGAAATTTTGAACAGAGAATGATGGAGGACTGGAAAGGAGTACCCTGCTCAGTTCTAGGCAGAATTCTTGAGACATCGGATAAATATGCAACTCTTGCTTTCCTCCCAAATAAGAAGCCTAGACAAACATAGTCCTCTCCATGCATGACCTGAGCAGACAAAAAGTCAAGCTAACCATTCAGAGAGGTATAACTATATCAATGCAGCATTTCACAATAGTGACTCTTACTGGCAACGGCAAAAACTCAAGCTCTGATGCTACAAATGGCTTGTCAACATCACCCTCAATTATCTTCCAATCGAGTTGAGCAGGTACGGCAAAGTCATCACCTTCCTGCAGATTCTGTTTCACCAAGTTGGGGAATCTTGCTGCAACACTGTAAAAATTTACCGGTCAATATTACACAGTATATATGTTGTCCTGATGACAAATGTTATGTGGGCATTAAGTCCTTTTCAAAAGGAAGGATTACCTGTCCAGTGTAAATTGGGTGAGAAAAATAGGAACTTGGTCACTATCATTTCTCTGACTACTCGAAAGTGCCACCCAAACATCATCAAGACCTAAGACAGCATCTGCATGCTCATGAGTCAGAATAATCTGCAACGCAACCCCCCATGCCATTGATCATCAGGAATTTCATTTTATTGAAAATGACCACAATCTTTTTTCTAATGAAGAATTTAACATCAAGATCTCACCGAATCAATGGAAGGAATTTTGTGATGCACAAACCACCGGAGAACTTGTTCTCTAAAGGTCTTGCCAACATCGACTAGAATGTACTTGTGATCTCCATTGTCATGGCAGTAATCTATCAACAGGGAGGTGTTACACCTGACAGAAGACAGACATGTTGTAACATAAGCACTTCCAGAGGTTTACTTTGAGGAGCATTTAAATCCTTATTTTGAAATATACAATGCTAAAGCACTCAGAGTGGTGATAAAAGCTTTTTGGACAAAATGCAGTTAAAAGGGCCAAAATGCAGTTCAGATAACTCAACGACACTGGAAGGGAAAGCTTTTTGGACAAAACATTTCTGGCTTATACACGGTTATTTCGGTTTTACCGGTGAGAAACATGAGTACAAGAAATATACCGTGTATTTCAACTTTTCTTGGAATTTGTATAAATTTTATCAGGTATTTCGGATGCACTACGTATCATGCATGCTTACAGGCGTGTCCAGTAGATTTTGTTTACCGGTAATATTTCCTATAATCCGATACACTTGTCGATTTTCAGGGCAGGTTGGCCTCACAATCGAAGCCTAAAATCGGGAACTCGCTAGAATCAAGACCAAACATGATCTGTACGTATGCGAAGAGTGATTGGCTAATCCACAGGCCATGGCAGTTGGGCGCGCACCTGTAGTTGGGGTTCCGTTCCGGCGGCAGGGAGAGGGCCGTGGAGCAGACAGCGCACGGCGGCGCGGACGGCTGGATGAGGCACCGCGCATCGGGGAGAGCGCCGGAGCAGCCCGTGCCCAGAAGGATCAGCGATGACGACGACGACGACGACGACGGAGAAGCCGCCGCCGCCGTGCCCCCGGTTGGGCACGTGGGAGCCGGATTAGGGTCCATTCGCTGGGCAGATTTCGAGAGAGAATTTTGGGTTCTGGCTCTCCATTGCGCTCTACGGAGTATTGGTCTGGTTGCTTTCTTGCTCTCCTTCCCATCTCTTTCGTCAAGGCCTCGGTTTGTTTATTGATGCTGGGTGCTGCCAGCCCGGGGGCGGGAAGTGGTTTTCCTTCCGCCTCATTTTTGCATTAACCAACTTGTTCGCAATCTTCCATGGACGTGTTCCAAAAACAATGTTCAACGTGTTCAGCACCATGATTAGCATGGCATGATAAATAAAATGTCAACTAGCACTTGGTGAGGCTAAATGCCTCCATAACAATCATTTCATCAAACTTGTTTTCTAGATACTTACTACGCATCTAAATATACTTCCTCTAAAAAATATACTTCGTCTATTTGCTTTTATATAAGACTCGACTTAACTTGGAACATCCGAGTGTTCAATAAGAAATTCTCCTTTTTAGCATGGTTAATGTGCCATACTTTCATTCCAAAATGTAAAACATGTGCTAGTTTTATCCTAAGTGAAACTTTTCCATCTTTGACAAAAAAAATTATATATATTAACATCTAGAATTTGATGACGCAGATGTTGGTCAAAGTTAAAAAAGAGAGTTTAACTTAGGATAAAACTAAAATATTTCTTATTCTCAATATTAGTTCATGTATATTGAATTGCATGTGCTTTGAAAGATGTTTATAAGAGAACCATATTAATTTAACATGAAAAGTATATGCATGATCCTTTTCATGTAGAACCGTGGTCTTGGCGATGCTTTCGTCAGACCTTAAGTTTGAGAAGCAAAGCTAACTAAGCAGGTGTAAGAAGTGCTGCTTGAATGAAAGCTTGAGTTCTTGGATAGATGCTTAATGATATGGCACCTACGAAGCACCTTTAACCAAATTTTGCCTTGTGTCAGTAGAAAAAAAAGAAAAAAAATCTTGCGCTGTGAATGCCCTTGCTGTGTTCATTTGGAGACAACTGCATTATGTTTGGAATAATTTGTACAATCTAAGAATACAATGAGAAAAGAAATATTAAAAAGAGAAGGCCCATCACTACATTTTCTCCAATGTTAATCAGTAAAAAAAGAGAAAAGGTCCGTCATCAGTGATCAAGTACAGCCTAATTGATCAACGAGATGATGAACGCATACCCAAAAACCATCACCTCCTGGCTGGCACGTCTTCCTTTCTTGTGGATCAGAAGAGCCTGCAATGGAAGATCATCTCACCTTCTCCTTCCTCTGGCCTCCTCCGTCAATCCATCGATGCAATCGAATTTTTCAGGAACAAATCAATGGCGATCGCCGACTGGAGGTACGCCGACGCGGCGTGCTTGAGCAGCTGGTTGCGGATGTTGATGTTGGAGGCGTCGAGGTCGATCGCGTGGCCGCCGCCCTCGCCGAAGCTGCCGCCGCCGCTCCCGGGCCCGCCCTCGGCGAGCACGTCCCGGAGGCTCGTGTACTCCACGCCGCCGCTGCTCCCGCTGCTGCTCCAGCTCGACGGCCGGGACCGCAAGCCGGAGCGCGGGGGCGGCGGGACCTCGTCGTCAACGAGATCCATGCACCACAATCTGTGAAGCTACAAAACAAATGATTCTATTGGTGGCGATGAGACGATGATAGGATGATGGTATTCGCTTTTGTTATGTCATCAAAGGCTAAAGCTTTGACGTGGATAGGATAAGGATGTAACAGAAAGATTAAGCAGCTCTAGAAATGTGCTTATTTTCTGAAGGTTCAGCCTAAATGTAGGCGTATAGTTGACCAAGCCAGCGGTAGAGAAGTGCCACGTGGAGATGAAATGGGCCCACTCCATTTTGTATTTTGCATTCCGGTTGCAGATCTAGATGAGCTGACAGTGTACTTGCTTATTTTATTTTGGTTCGGTTTGAAATTAAAATTAGACCATTTGTTTTCACAAAATGTATTATTTACAGGTAGGAAATTGATATGCCTCGAAGTATTTCAAGTGGGAAAATGCTAGAAAAAATGCATGTGGTTTTCGTGCTAGGCGTACTTGAAATTTATAAACACGCGAGGATTTTGAATGGTATTATATGTAGACGTGTAATAAGTGCACACTCGATTGTAAAAAATAATATTCTAGAAATTTGACCAATTATTAGTCAAAATAAAATTTTGGAATTTTTTAAAAACGTTTGTGCCTTGTAGGTTTGATTTTGAAATAAGAGGTATAGTACCATCTAATTGACACTGTCCGGTCAGATTCCGTTGAGAGAACTCCTCTGTGAAGTAATCAGAGTGTTCATTTTAATCAATGCAATCTAATTCCAATCTCACTCACTTTGGTTTTGTTAGAGACTTAGATGAATGTATTATATATTATCATCACCTTGACCAACATATTTTTTTCCTTTTGTTTTTTCTTCAAATTAATTATCGATTGTTAAATTGTTCATCTGCTGAACTACATCTGTTTTCTATTGGAACTTGCCGTTACTACTTCACAAATTGTATACAACATTAAGAGTCACAGAGAGATTGATTTCGTCAAAATAAAAGAAAAAGGGAAGGGGAAAAAACATATGGCTTTGATGGTAGATTCACAGTGCAGGTGAATGCTTCCCCCATTTATTTATGATTAATCAAGGTACAATATCAAATTCCCTTAATATACAATGCAACAAGGTGCAGCAGAATACTACGGTGAGCTGGCGATATGGCCTACCGCCCACGAAAATGCGGTCATCGCCTCTGCTTGGAGGCGTGTCACTCATCCATACAAGTCTCGGCCACATCTGTCACAGACTGGTTTCTCTGCCTCTGATTCTGGCTTCTTGATCTCCTTCTGCATCTGTGGCAAGTCATGCTCCAGCACGTCACTGAGTGCCTTCGATGCTTCGGCAAGCTCCTCAGGACTGAAAAGCATACAATGTTTTCATCATCTCACTTGCAAATAGTAGATGAATATTGTCTGACGGGACCATGGTGAAGGTGAAGGGCTATACCTGATTGAAAGGGGAGGGGCTAATCGAATTATAGTGTCATGTGTGGGTTTTGCTAGGATGCCTCGCTCCTTCAACTTGATGCAGATATCATATGCAGAGGCAGGAGATAGTGCATCGTTGTTCAAGTCCACTGCATTAAGCAAACCCCTCCCGCGCACTTCTCTTATGATTTGCGGGAATTTCTTCTGGACCCTCTGTAACTGGTCCCTGAACTCCTGTCCTAACTTTGCAGCCCTGAAATTCCAAACATGGTTCAGAAGATAAGATCATCAAGCTGGATTTCAAAGTAGGAGATAATATTACATTACTAGAATTTCTTTTTAGAAATGACTGTACCTTTCAACAAGACCTTCATCTTTGACCACTTTCAGTGATGCAACTGCCACAGCACTAGCCAATGGATTCCCACCAAATGTACTGCACATGTCAAATATAACGCACTTCAGGAGCAGTACATAGATACAGTATTGCTATATAAAACCAACATAAAAATAACATTCAAACAGCCGAGGACAACCAATTTTTCTTAACCATATCACAAATTAGTTCGATCTGAATTGAATTAGTTTGCCTATATTTTTTTATAATAAACAAGAATAGAAGTAGCAAGATCTTTTCCCACCTTCCATGTTCCCCTGGTCTGATACACAACATGATGTCCTTATCTGCAAGAACTGCACTTACTGGAACAACTCCAGCACCAAGTGCTTTGCCTAGAATCTGGTAGACATGATATACTTAATCAAAAAACAGAAGTCGCATTTTTGAAGAAAAATGAAAATATCACCATTGGTAAGTAGCGTGATGAGCATAGATGATAGAAAAGGGTTACCAGAAAAAGAAACTTACCACCATATCAGGCCTTATGTCTTCCCAATCACATGCCAACATTCTCCCAGTTCTAGCTATGCCTGTTTGGATCTCATCAGCAATCATCAGAATGTTGTGCTTCGAACACAAGTCTCTGACAGCTTTCAAATAGCCATCTGGTGGGATTACTACCTGTGTGTAATAACACAAAGATCAAATTAACATTTGTGGGACTGAGAAATAAAGAATATTAACTTTACGTGACAGCAGTGATAATACCAAGGACAGGTTACAGAAAAGTCAAATTTAAACTATATATCTGTAATCGAATAGCTAGCAAAGTGTGATGGATTCATCCAGACCAGATGAAAAAGAAATCTGAATATGATAACCCAGCTGGTATTGGACAATTTTAAGCAGCCAAGTTCAGAAAAATCTAGAAATGGACCCATGTTTATGAACATTTGTATCCGAAATATCTAATCAGAAGTTCAGAATCATCAGATTTAGAGCTTATAGCATGATAAATACGTACCCCAGCTTCACCCTGGATAGGTTCAAACAAAAAACCGCAAATCCGATCTCCATGCTCTGAAACAAGTAGTAGTTGTCAACATGCAAAAACATGTAAAATAGTACCACACATGTGTTCCACAGTTATACACAGATCCATTACCTTCAAAGATTTTCTTCAACTCATCGATATCTCCAAAATCAACTTTAAGATGACCAGGAACCAAAGGACCAAAACCACGAGTTGCATCATTGTCACAGCTCATGGAAATGACACCCAGAGTTCGACCATGGAAACATCCACAGCAAGAGACAAGCAAGGCCTACAAAACAGCAAGCAATTTGGTAAATGAATGAATCTCTCACTTATCAGGATATGAAATGAAGGATTTACCAAGACATGGCACATGCCAAACCTGCACCAAAGGGAATTAAGAATGAAAATAATATATACATTTCCAGGTTGTTTTTTCTTCTATCAAACTTTTTGTTTATTTGATATAATGATATGAGATTAGTATTAGGGTTTCATGATATCCAAGTGACACAAGTAAAAGAAAACAGAGCAGATAAATAATTATACTAAAGCAGGGAACAACTGAAAACGGGTATATGTCATCACCATGCTTATAAATTAACAGGCTATGCAGGAACAGCATATTTTTAGCAATGATGGATGGAAACTCATCTAAAACGAGCCTACTTTAAAAGCCTCACGAGATATGACTTCAAGGAAACAAAAGCAAATTCCAGCGCAGAAAAATGCACACCACTACCAAGCCGAATAAAACACACCAATTTTTGTGGGTTCATACCTCATTCTTTTGTATCTTTTTCTTCTCATAACCCCATTTCCTAGCCAACTTGATAGCGGTTTCAACTCCTTCAGCTCCAGTATTCATCGGCAACATCATGTCATATCCAAACATGCTTGTCAGATATTCCGCAAAGATTGGGAATTTGTCATTGTAGAAAGCTCTAGAGCTGAGCGTAAGCCTTTCTGCCTGTTCTATCAGAGCTCTAAGAACTTTAGGATGGCAATGACCCTGAAAGGAATGGCAAACACTACATAGTTTGAGTATATAAGAAAGAAGTCTGCCAAGCAGTGCAGTATGGCAACTGAAAATTCGAACTTCCCTGTCTCTTTTGACAACAAATAGTTTCCACCCACAGGGTAGTTAATTCCTGATTTACATTGATGGATCAAAAGAAATCAGTAGTTTTCAGGAAAGAACCCCACCTGATTGACTGCAGAATAAGCAGAGAGAAAATCAATGTATTTGTTGCCTTCAGGGTCGACTATGTGTGAACCTTCTCCTTTGGAGAACACCATGGGTATCGGATGGTAGCTGCAGGCATTGAAATGTTAAGAGCCCAGTAAGTGACTGCATTGTCGAAATCAAATTCTTGCGGTAGCATTTAGAAGTTCAGAGGCTCGGAATAAACTTCCCACTAGTCAACAGAAAAATATACTCCAACAGGGCGCACATTCAAATTGAACCGCACCAGAATCACTCCCTTGCGCCGAGAAATAAAAGATTATGCTACTTGAAACAAAAAGTGCCATCTCAAAGAGGTTTCAGTCTCTAAGACAACATGCTAGTTTCTCCATTATGAGTTCAACTCAAGGATCAATCGGGCATTTTTACAAGTTCAATTCCTGGACGCAAGGACTACTATCCACTCCATTTGCCGGAGACACGGAACCGTAGCAAGGCAAGATGAAGGAGCCGTGCGTGGCGAACGGAAAATGGGGATTGATTTTCTGATCCAACCAAACAGAGGGGCACATGGCCACTTCAGCAATCAGCACAAGAATCCCAGGCAGGGCAAGCGCTGACTGAATTTCCGTAGTGCTACGAGTAAGATCGGCCTGGAGCGTTCTTCTCAGCAGCAGAGTTGTTGATGCTAAAAAAAAACGCAGAGTTGTTGGAGCCTCGGCCCTTCGGAGGCCAAGACACCAAGTGGGCTTTTAAGGGTCTATCAACAATCTCGTTATGGGCTGAATGGCCCAAAAGGCCGAAGCCTGCTGGAGGAAGCCAGGCGCCCACGCCGAACTCGCTGTCGGGGTCGCTTCCCTTTGCTGGGGAGGCTCGAGGCTGGCCGGGTCCGTCGCGCACGCGGGGCACGCAACCCAAGTCTATCGCTTTCGGCGCCGGATCCCGTGCTCGTGCTGCTGTTTGGGACGGAACGCCATCAAGAGACGTGGCGCGGAACGGAAAAGCGGAAATGGAGGGAGGGGATGGAGGAGTAGGCGGGAGAGCCGTGCCGTGCGGGACTCTCCGGCTAGTCGGTCGGTGGCCTATCCCCGCGGCTCCCGGGGCTCTCCCGTTCCCGCACGCCAGTCACCCGCGGCAGCGGCCGCTCAAGCGCGTGGCTGCTTGGCACTTGGCACGTTCCAGCAGCGTTACACTGAGTCCCGACTGGCAGGTGACCGAATCGGACTCCGAAATGCCACAGCAGAGACGAAGAGGAGCACAAATCATTCATAAAGCATCGCCCGTGTCAAGAGATTCCCTTTGGCAATTTCTTATCATTGAGAAAAGAAACGCGGTCATTTGACAAGTGCCAGGAGATTGCATAGCTACTAGTTGTTTTTTCTTTTGCGAGTACAAGTCAAAAGCACACACTACATGCACACGCACACTCACACACTCATGATAAAGTGAAAAAACATTATGAACCTCGGAGAAAACAAAGCTCTGATCACAACAAAGAAATTACAGCCGCAAATGTTTATCAAATAGTCGGGAAAAATACAAAAGCAAAAACATGTAACAATAGCCAAGTAATAACAAGTTGTCACGAGATCATGGACCGTGCACAATCGTGCACCACGCCGGCGTGCAGACCGAGAGATCGACCGGCACCGACTGATCACTGATCCACTCCTACCTTATTGCAGCTATAGCCAAGCTCTTGCCGGCGCCGCCCCGCGTCGTACGGACGGCGAGCACCCACGCCCGGCCTAGTCGAGGCCGAACATTTTCCTCATGCCGCAGGCGAACTGGAACACCTGCTCGGGCTCCGGCAGCGACCCGGCCACGCACTCGTTCTCCCTGGCGCAGCGCTCCGCCCACGCCACGAGCGCCGGGCACTCGGCGGCGACGCTGAACCCGCCGAACCTCTCGTAGGTCAGGAACCACGGCGCGAACGGCACCAGCGCCACGTCCACGTACCCGAGCGCGTCCCCGGCGAAGTAGGGCTTGCTCCCCAGCTCCGCCTCCAGCGTCTTCAGCACCGCCACCAGGTCCTTCCTCCCCTCCTCCACCGCCGCCGCCGCGCCCTTCGGCGACCGCCACACGCGCGCCGCGCACTCCGGCAGCTGCATTGCATCCATGGAACACGTGCTGATCAATAATTGTCAGATCGAGGCGATCGATGTGCACACAGAATCGTGAAGAAGATGACGACCTTGGCGTCGATGTAGGAGGCCCAGAAACGGGCGTGGGCGCGGGCGCAGGGGGCGGCGGGGAGGAGCGGCGCGCCGTCGCGGGGGAAGGCGTCGTCGATGAACTCGAGGATGACGAGGGACTCGCACACGGGCTTGCCGCCGGCGAGGAGGACGGGGACCTTGGCGTGGACGGGGTTGGAGGACAGGAGCAGCGGGCTCTTCTCCGCCAGGTTCTGGGGCTTCTCCTCGTACGCCAGGCCCTTGCGCTTGAGCGCGATGCGCACGCGGTTGCCGAAGGGGCTCACGAAGCAGTTGAGCAGCACCAGGCCGCCGCCGCCGCCGCCGCTGGCCTTGTCTCCCTCCATTGCCTCCCTTGAAAGCTTCGAGCTCGATCGACCAGGTGTGGCCGGTGATGATGACGCTTGATCGCTAGCTGATTACGGGAGCTTGCATTGCCCAGGCTTAGCTTCTCGATTCCGGGTCTATATATATTACAGGCTGTGTTCCTAGGACGTCGTGTAACTTTTCTTGGCGTTTCTGTGTGCCGCGAGGCCGGGTTAATTTGTGCTGCAAATCAACAAGATATTCTGATTGGTCTCGTCGATCTCACCATACATGTCTCCGGTTACGTCGTCGCCTGTTTGTTCGTTTCGCTTCAGAGTGATTCATGCTTGTCGAGGGGAGACGGGACACGGGAGAGCATCGACGCCGCCGCCTCCTCCGCGGATACACAGCTTGGGACGCCGCGGCCGACCATGTAGAATGTCTTGATGTGTGAACGGCGGGATGTTCCAAGGCCCTTGTCCGGTGACATGTGCATTCCCGCCATTTTTTGTCCTGCAGTGGATGGAGGTAAAGCTTAATTGAGTAGTAGACGGCAGCCTGCAAAGAGGTTGGAGGGGAAAGGCTAACTACATACATTTGGTTGTCGTACTATGATTATTGTGTCTTGACCGTCTGACGTTCGAGGACATGGTTCGTGACATTGTGTTGTGAGTTCCAACTTCCAAGATTTTTTTTCCCTAGTACACACTGCGCTGCTAAAATACCTCACGCGTCGATGAGGTCTAGAAGAAGGATCCAACAATAGGTGGCAGATGAGACACTTGCAACCTGGTAGCCGACGGAATTCTGTGACGGCTGTAGCGTTCTTCTCAGCAGCAGAGTTGTTGATGCTAAAAAAAAACGCAGAGTTGTTGGAGCCTCGGCCCTTCGGAGGCCAAGACACCAAGTGGGCTTTTAAGGGTCTATCAACAATCTCGTTATGGGCTGAATGGCCCAAAAGGCCGAAGCCTGCTGGAGTCGAATGAAACGATAAAGAGAGGAAAAAGTCCCATTTACCTCCCTGGATGATGAACCGAGTCGGCGGAACCTCCCTGGACTCAAAAACCATCCGTTCAGCCTCCCGCAATTGCCGAAACCGTACACGTGACCTCCCCGAGCGGTTTTGGAAGCGGTATTGTCCGACGTGGCGTGTCACGGGCCCACATGTCGCCGGCTCGCCCCCGACCCTCCACCGACGCCGCCGCCGCCCTCCACCTCCCTTGCCCTCGTAGCAGCGACGACGACGACGAGCGGCAGCGGCGGCGGCACCGGCGGTGCGCGTCGGCGTCGGCGGCGGTGGCGTCGCCGCTCGCGGCGGCCGCAGCGCGGGAGGAGCGGCGGCTGCGCCGGTCCCCGCCCGTGGAGGCGCCGCGGGAGCGTCGGCGCGCGCGGGAGCAGCCCAAGTGCGGGGACAGAGGACGCGGTGCCCTAGCTACCGCCGCACGTCCGTGCCCTGCACCTCGCCGCCAAAGCTCGAAGCCGAGCGTCGCCGCGCCGCCGGCGCCATTGCCGCCTCAAGTCGTCGCCATTCAAGCACCACCGGACGAACCGTCGCCACGAGGAGCTTCGCAGGGCCGCTGCGCACCTCAACCGTCGGTTGCCGCTAGCAAATCGCCGCCGGAGCAACTCCGTCCATGGAGCCCTCACCGCCGGCCACTGTCTCCGCCCGATTCGCCACCGTCGAGCACCCTCGGGACGCGACGCCACCACCACGAGCTTCCCCGCGTCGAGCCGCATCTACTCCACCACTGCTCGTCGCCGTTCCACCGCCGGAGCAACCCCGTCCGCATGAAGGCGCCGCCGTGGAGCTCGTGCCGCCGCGCCATCCGCGCGTGGAGGAGCCGTCGCCCGCGCCGAGTAGGCCAAGAAGATTGAGATGGAGGAACGGGGACGCCATGGACTTCTTCTACTGGCCGGCGGTGGTGATGCCCAGGCACGACGAGGTCGTAGGAGGGGTCGGCGGTAGCGGCGGTGGCGTGCCGAAGCAGCTGCGTCCACGCCAGGACACGCTGCTTCCGTGCGGTGTCGTGCCTGGGTGTTTTATCCTTTGTGCCACTGACATGAGGGTCCATGACACGTAAGACGGATGACATGGCGCCACGTCGGACAAAAACCGCTTCCAAAACCGCTCGGGGAGGTCACGTGTCCGGTTTCGAGAATTGAGGGAGTCTGAACGGACGGTTTTGAGTCCAAGGAGGTTTCGCGAACTCGGTTCAACGTCCAGGGAGGTAAATGGGACTTTTTCCATAAAGAGACGCCACGCGTGAATCAAATGGCGGAGGGTTCATTTCTAGGTTGCGCATGGCCATCATGTTCCATTATGCATTGGGTACGTGGCAGCTCCGATCCATTGCTAAAGGCATCGTAAATAGCTCATGTATACGAGCAAAGTTAAAGTATTATTAGTTAAGTAAATAATTTTTATGACATATGGCTTGCTGGTTACAAACCCTATCTTCTAGAATGACAATCATATGTTTTGCCGTGTTTCATATTATGTTGGGAGAAGCATTAGCCCATGCATATTTGACAATACATAAATAATTATATATTTTATTATTTTGTACATAAAACACTGCGTATAGTCACAAGTTGTATAAATTTCTGTTAACCAAAAATAGATAAAAAGTTTGTTTCAAGAGTTATGAAAGTGATGCAAATCGCCGCCGGAGCACCTCCGTCCATGGAGCCCTCACCGCCGGCCACTGTCTCCGCCCGATTCGCCACCGTCGAGCACCCTCGGGACGCGACGCCACCACCACGAGCTTCCCCGCGTCGAGCCGCATCTACTCCACCACTGCTCGTCGCCGTTCCACCGCCGGAGCAACCCCGTCCGCATGAAGGCGCCGCCGTGGAGCTCGTGCCGCCGCGCCATCCGCGCGTGGAGGAGCCGTCGCCCGCGCCGAGTAGGCCAAGAAGATTGAGATGGAGGAACGGGGACGCCATGGACTTCTTCTACTGGCCGGCGGTGGTGATGCCCAGGCACGACGAGGTCGTAGGAGGGGTCGGCGGTAGCGGCGGTGGCGTGCCGAAGCAGCTGCGTCCACGCCAGGACACGCTGCTTCCGTGCGGTGTCGTGCCTGGGTGTTTTATCCTTTGTGCCACTGACATGAGGGTCCATGACACGTAAGACGGATGACATGGCGCCACGTCGGACAAAAACCGCTTCCAAAACCGCTCGGGGAGGTCACGTGTCCGGTTTCGAGAATTGAGGGAGTCTGAACGGACGGTTTTGAGTCCAAGGAGGTTTCGCGAACTCGGTTCAACGTCCAGGGAGGTAAATGGGACTTTTTCCATAAAGAGACGCCACGCGTGAATCAAATGGCGGAGGGTTCATTTCTAGGTTGCGCATGGCCATCATGTTCCATTATGCATTGGGTACGTGGCAGCTCCGATCCATTGCTAAAGGCATCGTAAATAGCTCATGTATACGAGCAAAGTTAAAGTATTATTAGTTAAGTAAATAATTTTTATGACATATGGCTTGCTGGTTACAAACCCTATCTTCTAGAATGACAATCATATGTTTTGCCGTGTTTCATATTATGTTGGGAGAAGCATTAGCCCATGCATATTTGACAATACATAAATAATTATATATTTTATTATTTTGTACATAAAACACTGCGTATAGTCACAAGTTGTATAAATTTCTGTTAACCAAAAATAGATAAAAAGTTTGTTTCAAGAGTTATGAAAGTGATCAAAACAATTCTTTAACCATAAATCAATAAAAAATTTGTTTTAAGAGTTATGAAAGTGTTATGAATAAAATGTACATGCATGTTTATCATACAATTATTAATAAAATACTTTCACGACAAAAGCTCCTAATAGTTTGGCTCAAGCCCAATTTCAATTGTTTGGATTGATATATGAGTTTATTCACTTTGGTAGCAAATAGGCTAATGTACTATGGGTTTATAACGAAATAGTGCACAATGAGTTGAACGAGGTATTTCGTGACTCCCAACCATTATCGACACTTAGCAGATCACATGCATCGAATTGATGTTGGCGCTTAAGAGAGCTGTAGTAGGGATTGAGATGCAAGTAGATCTGTGTTAGAGATTGGGATGTAGAGGAAATCCTCGTTCTTATACGTCGGATGTGTTTAGCCGAGTAGGAAAGCAATTGCCTCCGTTATGACTTGCTCCGTACAGCGCAACACTATAAATCAAAGTCGTGCGAAAAAGGTCCATGTAATCTATATTCACACCTATTATGACTTCTAAATTTGTTTGAGTTATGTAACACATGCCATCCATATGAAACATTAACATGTATGGTTCCTTTTACTATGTTTGTAATAGTTGTAAAAAAATATGGCAGCGAGACGGTTAGTTAGTGTCATCATACTCATAACCCTCTTAGTGTTTTACAATCCTTCGATAAGCGGTTGATTTTATGTTTGATAGCTAATTGAGCTCGAACTTATTAAGTAATATACCCTAGATTCATTCATCTCTAAATTCTATGTGAAGCTCTGACATTTGTCTTTTTGATAACACTAGTGAACTAACTATATCCAAAATGAATCGAATTATTAGAAGCACGAAAGATTAGACCGTTCCTTTCGCTTCTCGTTAGCTGCCAACGACTACACAATTATGTCTGCCTTTCCTGACGGATGCATTAAAGCATTAAAGCAAGGTTGTTGAGAGAAATTATTGTTTGATTATTAGCGGTAATAGGAAATGAAGATTTTATTTAGCTATCAGGAATTGTTTACTAGGATTTGTAATGAACAAATATATTTTTTTTGACCGGATGAACAAATATATGTTATCCATTGCATATGAGATATATATACTAAGAATTTTTTTCTAGCAATGTACAAGATTGCTACAACCATGCAGATGCAGGTTATAGATAGTAACTGAATATCAGAGTCATTTCATAAATTGCATATGAGAGACCATTCATTATTTATTTGATAATTAGATGACATCATATTTTAGACATGCATTAGTCTCTTTTGAAGGAAAGACGATGAGTGCACATTTTTTATATTCTATTATTCATCTTTCAAGATTTCTCCTCAATTATGTGTTCCTATTTAAAAGTTTGGCTAACTATTAAAAATTATTTTGGTTATAGTTTGTATTGTTTAATACATATGCTATGCCAAAATATATACAAACATACCCTCAATACTTTTTTATCAAAAATAAAATTTATGTTGTTTTGTAATCATTTAAGTATGTGGACCATAAATATTGTCTTTTGGTGTTGACAAGATATCATTTATCAAGGAGGGAGATTACCACAATGTGGTAGTTTGTCGTGGCACCATATGCCTGCAATTATGTTGGCTGCGAAGGTTATGAAATTTCCATACGCAATCTCCCAAAAAAATTACATCTGCAAAGTCATAACTCTATGTTTTTCTCACTTTTATTTAAACATTTGTTTTTATTCATGATTTTTGTTATTTTTTATAACTTCAGGTTGATCCATGTAACTGGAAGTGTATAAAAACATCTATGTCTTTAAAAAAGGTGATGAACACATACATGTAGGGCGTGATTGGTAGGGGGGACGAGGCCGTCCAGCTCCCTATCCGGTATCCTTTCGTGCGCAAATATGCACTCATACTTGCAGCTTGCAAGCATGTGGTAATAAAGTGTCCGGTATTAAAAACATAATACTTGACCACCCGAACTGTATGGCATAAACTATGTATGTAGAAAATCGGTCTAGAACTGATTTGAGAGATGTGGTTTGGTTTGGTTCAGTTATGCAGTTGGATTGTTTTGGTTTAACTCTGGACCGAGGAATAATGGGTGGGTGATCTATGGTTGACGTTTTTACACGAATAGCTCGGTGTAGGTCTGGTGTGGTTTTGACCCTATTAGTAGGTCTATCCACGGTTCATTACAACATGCGTCCAAAAATCCTCAAAAAGTTACTCCCAAATACACTATGTAAAAAGAAGATTCTCCATCACATCAAAATATCATAACATGCATGGAGTACTAAATATAGATGAAATCAAAAACTAATTGCACAGTTTTGTTGTACTCTGCGAGACGAACATTTTGAGCCTAATTAATCAACTTTTGGACAATTTTTTGCACATACAAATAAAATGCTACAGTAGTACACTGATTAGGAAGTGACAACTTACTCCCAAATTCAACCTCCCAATTCTAACATCTAAACACCACCGAAACCATTTTGACTGATACGATCGACCAAGTGAATTATTCAAGCCGCATAATGCAGATCTGTGTTTGACTACGAGCACCCAATGCGAAAGATAATCCAACAAGGTAGTAATCACCATCTTCTTCGTGTGAATTCTTTCTTTATGTCCCATCTTCTCAAGTTGACCCATCATTGGGTCACAAGCTAGTTGAAGAAGAAGTCCTCTAACATTGTTGATTGTTGTGATCTGAGCTGTGGAATCAGGCAGCTCCGCGCGGGGAGCACAAGACCTAATCATTTATCGGGTCAGATCAGGTCGGGTCGGTTTTGGGTTAAGACAAAAAAACTCAATATTTTTCCTTCCGCCTGTGTCTGATGAGCCTTACCACTTGCCTAGATATTTTTTTCCGAGCCCGGTCAGCTCGGATAAGGTAAAACCTGATTTTCTGTGTACATTTATTTTTTTTTGTCTTAGATCGTGTTTTCTCAGGTTAAAAAATTTGAACTATGCCTTTCTTGGTTTTTTTGGAGGACCATAAATACCGGTCCAAGTCTGACCAACAAGATCGGGTCAGGTGGCCCATAATTAGGTGTAGAGACCACAATCAAGATTATGATGAACATGTCCAGGATCCCCCCTAATCTGTCCAACTCACATGGAGTGAACTGTTGTTTCATCTTGTCCAACACGTTGTCATCGTTCTCTCCTCTCCCCTATCAAGTTAAAAGCCGTGTTTGGTTTCCGGCCATCAATTGTCATGCTACAGTTTACGGCGGTGCCACAAAACTCAGTTGTTGTTTGGTTCCTTACAAGAAAATGGTGGCTATAGAAAAGAGCATAGCAAAATCAACACAAAGAGCAAGATTCTCACCATAGAGTCGAAAATCAACGCCACTACTGAGGCGGCGGCAAGCAACAAAGCACACCCAAAATACCAACACACTAATTACCAATCCACCGCTTCTTTGCTAGTCATCCATTTTTTGCTCATCTCATCCTATGACCCTCTCACCCTCTCGTGCTGCAACTGACTTATGACGATGTAAATGTTACCTCCAATGCATCAATTGTTATATATGATATTTTAGACAGACATGTAATAATCGTTTTGTTGTTTGTTTTGGTTATTCTAAGCATACGTATATTTTAATAACTAGAGAAAGTATATCTTTACCTAATAATAAGATAAGAAACAAATTATTCACGCGTTTTGCCCGTCGTTCCAATCCCGACTGATCTCCTATACATTGATAGAATACTAGTACTCCCCCGTCCAAAAAAAGACACTATAGATTCAAAATTCATCCCATAAGTCATTCTACTATATTTATTAGGTGCATGTGCATGCAATAATCAATTAGTATAAAATATGGCTAATAATTAGGAACAAGTAAGGTCATTTTATTTTTTTCTTAATCTGTCCTAAAATTTTTGGAATAACTTCTTTCTAGGACGGAGGGAGTATATAATACTATAACATGTACATGTACATGTATACAAATGTACATGATTTACCTACGTATATGCATGCCACGACATTGTATACATGGTGACTCCGACATACTAATATTACAAAGCCTACGCACTCTAAATTTCTACAGGGTAGTCTCCTGCTAGCTAGAATAAGTGAATAACTGATCAGGCCCCTGCCTCCTGCTCGATCTGTAGCCTCATCTCCCTGTTGAATCGCGCGATGAAATCCTCCACCCTCCTGTTCAGCTCCTCGTCGCTCAGCTGCCAGTACTCGCTCTCTTGATCTGTCGCCGGCTTGCTTCCCACAGTTGCCGACCGCCGGAGCTCCCCTTCCCTCGCGGCCGATGCCTCTTCCACCGGAAGGCTCCTGGTGCTTCTCACCGCCCTTGGCCATGGCTCTGCTGGCTCGGCTAGCGCGAAGCCTTCCTCGATGATCACAAGCGGGATGACCTCGCCATCTTCTTCTCCCTGCGCCTCCACTTCAATCGCGCAGTTCTTGGCGCTTGGCTCGATTGCTACCTCCTCCTCCTCTTCTTCTTCTTCCCCTCTCTGCTGGACGGGATGGTTTATCTTGGCGCTAGGCTCACTCGCTGCATCTTCTTCTTCACCTTCGGCCAGAGGAGGCAATGGACGGTTCAGGGAGTAGATACTTGCCACCGCGCTCGCCACCTGTCCATGGACGCGGTCACCGTTCATATCCAAGGCGAGTGGCTCGTCCTTGGAGGACGATGCCGGTGACGGAACCATAGCCGCGTCACTGTTGATGCCCTGCACGGCGGCAACCGGCGACTGGCCGGCTGACGCGCAGGAGAGGCCGCCGCCGGCGTCACGGGGATCGCCATCATCATCGGGCGCGGACTTGAAAAGGAGCGCGCTGGCGTCGCCGGAGGTGGCGACGATGGCGGCGATGACGCAGTTGGACATGAGGAACCAGAAGGCGGTGTCCCCGGCGAGCGCGGCCGGCGGCGGGCGCAGCAGCGACACGTAGAGCAGCGGCAGCGAGGCCACCAGCGCCGACACGGAGGCCCTGGCGATGGCCTGCCGCCGCGGCAGCATCCCCGCCACGGCAGCCGGGACTGGGAGCATATCGATCTACGTCGCTCGCAAGATTAATGCCACCACCACGATCGCCGATCGGCCTCAGCCGCATGCGTCGCGCAATGGCGACCTTGTTAATTAGCTTGCTGCTCGGGTGTTTAATTTGGTGTGTGGTTGGCTTGGGTGGTCGATAGCGTTTGTGTAGTCTGTCGGGTAACATGTAGCTGTCCTATTTATAGGGGTCTTGTGGTATGTAGGAGTGGCCACTGCTAGTCTGCTCGGTACCTGCCATGTAGCATTGCGTTTGTGATGTGATATTGTTTCGCTTACAAAACAGTGGCGTGCTGGTTTTGTCGTCATGTTGGGGCTTAATGATGATGGTTAGAGCTGGTGCAAGCGTGCAGCTAGCATGAGTGTGTCTGGACTCTGGAGAGTGCGAGATGCCAGTGCCCTGTAGAAGAGAAGTCGTGTGTTCCTCACGGTTGCAACACACACAGGTTTATTGTGCCATGAGGCAGAGGGTAGGGAGGGCGCGTGCGACCTGCGGAACAGGGCAACCCCGGGTGTTCGGGTGAAAAGGCTCCGGCGATAGCCGCACAGCGAGGCACCGTACCATGGGCGTGCGCCGGCGGCGGGTCCGGCCACGAATGTTGGTGGCTCAGCCTCAGCGGGCGGGCGTGTTGGTCGATCGATCTTGGGTCCCATGGATGGTGGTGCCCCCGCCGCGCGTGCCTTGCAAACACGCGACATTTGTACCCGTGCATAACACTTGGTCAGGTGTGCTAGGAAATTTTAAATTGAATTGCCGATAGTAACTAGTAAGTAAGATCGACACTGGTAAGTGGTAGAGTATAAGTGAATTGTCTAGGTTGTTTTAGATGTGAATAGTTCATATTAGAGCTTTCTTTCAGGTTATGTTTAATTGACTCGTCGACTTGTGTTTATTTGGAGTCCATTCTAATTAGGCTATAACCGAACTTTGTGCCAATTTTTTTATCGTCTTAATACAATGATACGCTACGCGTAT
>OAMR01000297.1:54134-79331 GCA_900205405.1 Echinochloa crus-galli | reverse complement strand
GACAGCTTGAAAAGGAGCGCGCTGGCGTCGCAGGAGGTGGCGACGATGGCGGCGATGACGCAGTTGGACATGAGGAACCAGAAGGCGGTGTCCCCGGCGAGCACGGCCGGCGGCGGGCGCAGCAGCGACACGTAGAGCAGCGGCAGCGAGGCCACCAGCGCCGACACGGAGGCCCTGGCGATGGCCTGCCGCCGCGGCAGCATCCCCGCCACGGCAGCCGGGACTGGGAGCATATCGATCTACGTCGCTCGCAAGATTAATGCCACCACCACGATCGCCGATCGGCCTCAGCCGCATGCGTCGCGCAATGGCGACCTTGTTAATTAGCTTGCTGCTCGGGTGTTTAATTTGGTGTGTGTTGGCTTGGTGGCTCGATAGCGTTTGTGTAGTCTGTCGGGTAACATGTAGCTGTCCTATTTATAGGGGTCTTGTGGTATGTAGGAGTGGCACACTGCTAGTCTGCTCGGTACCTGCCATGTAGCATTGCGTTGTGATGTGATATTGTTTCGCTTACAAAACAGTGGCGTGCTGGTTTTGTCGTCATGCTTTGGGGCTTAATGATGATGGTTAGAGCTGGTGCAAGCGTGCAGCTAGCATGAGTGTGTCTGGACTCTGGAGAGTGCGAGACTGCCAGTGCCCTGTAGAAGAGAAGTCGTGTGTTCCTCACGGTTGCAACACACACAGGTTTATTGTGCCATGAGGCAGAGGGTAGGGAGGGCGCGTGCGACCTGCGGAACAGGGCAACCCCGGGTGTTCGGGTGAAAAGGCTCCGGCGATAGCCGCACAGCGAGGCACCGTACCATGGGCGTGCGCCGGCGGCGGGTCCGGCCACGAATGTTGGTGGCTCAGCCTCAGCGGGCGGGCGTGTTGGTCGATCGATCTTGGGTCCCATGGATGGTGGTGCCCCCGCCGCGCGTGCCTTGCAAACACGCGACATTTGTACCCGTGCATAACACTTGGTCAGGTGTGCTAGGAAATTTTAAATTGAATTGCCGATAGTAACTAGTAAGTAAGATCGACACTGGTAAGTGTAGAGTATAAGTGAATTGTCGTTGCCACCGGAAGGCTCCTGGTGCTTCTCACCGCCCTTGGCCATGGCTCTGCTGGCTCGGCTAGCGCGAAGCCTTCCTCGATGATCACAAGCGGGATGACCTCGCCATCTTCTTCTCCCTGCGCCTCCACTTCAATCGCGCAGTTCTTGGCGCTTGGCTCGATTGCTACCTCCTCCTCCTCTTCTTCTTCTTCCCCTCTCTGCTGGACGGGATGGTTTATCTTGGCGCTAGGCTCACTCGCTGCATCTTCTTCTTCACCTTCGGCCAGAGGAGGCAATGGACGGTTCAGGGAGTAGATACTTGCCACCGCGCTCGCCACCTGTCCATGGACGCGGTCACCGTTCATATCCAAGGCGAGTGGCTCGTCCTTGGAGGACGATGCCGGTGACGGAACCATAGCCGCGTCACTGTTGATGCCCTGCACGGCGGCAACCGGCGACTGGCCGGCTGACGCGCAGGAGAGGCCGCCGCCGGCGTCACGGGGATCGCCATCATCATCGGGCGCGGACTTGAAAAGGAGCGCGCTGGCGTCGCCGGAGGTGGCGACGATGGCGGCGATGACGCAGTTGGACATGAGGAACCAGAAGGCGGTGTCCCCGGCGAGCACGGCCGGCGGCGGGCGCAGCAGCGACACGTAGAGCAGCGGCAGCGAGGCCACCAGCGCCGACACGGAGGCCCTGGCGATGGCCTGCCGCCGCGGCAGCATCCCCGCCACGGCAGCCGGGACTGGGAGCATATCGATCTACGTCGCTCGCAAGATTAATGCCACCACCACGATCGCCGATCGGCCTCAGCCGCATGCGTCGCGCAATGGCGACCTTGTTAATTAGCTTGCTGCTCGGGTGTTTAATTTGGTGTGTGTTGGCTTGGTGGCTCGATAGCGTTTGTGTAGTCTGTCGGGTAACATGTAGCTGTCCTATTTATAGGGGTCTTGTGGTATGTAGGAGTGGCACACTGCTAGTCTGCTCGGTACCTGCCATGTAGCATTGCGTTGTGATGTGATATTGTTTCGCTTACAAAACAGTGGCGTGCTGGTTTTGTCGTCATGCTTTGGGGCTTAATGATGATGGTTAGAGCTGGTGCAAGCGTGCAGCTAGCATGAGTGTGTCTGGACTCTGGAGAGTGCGAGACTGCCAGTGCCCTGTAGAAGAGAAGTCGTGTGTTCCTCACGGTTGCAACACACACAGGTTTATTGTGCCATGAGGCAGAGGGTAGGGAGGGCGCGTGCGACCTGCGGAACAGGGCAACCCCGGGTGTTCGGGTGAAAAGGCTCCGGCGATAGCCGCACAGCGAGGCACCGTACCATGGGCGTGCGCCGGCGGCGGGTCCGGCCACGAATGTTGGTGGCTCAGCCTCAGCGGGCGGGCGTGTTGGTCGATCGATCTTGGGTCCCATGGATGGTGGTGCCCCCGCCGCGCGTGCCTTGCAAACACGCGACATTTGTACCCGTGCATAACACTTGGTCAGGTGTGCTAGGAAATTTTAAATTGAATTGCCGATAGTAACTAGTAAGTAAGATCGACACTGGTAAGTGGTAGAGTATAAGTGAATTGTCTAGGTTGTTTTAGATGTGAATAGTTCATATTAGAGCTTTCTTTCAGGTTATGTTTAATTGACTCGTCGACTTGTGTTTATTTGGAGTCCATTCTAATTAGGCTATAACCGAACTTTGTGCCAATTTTTTTATCGTCTTAATACAATGATACGCTACGCGTATATCTATCTATACTATAAGGATCCTAGAGAATTGAAAACGTTTTCTACCAAAAAATCCACCCCCACCCTCTCACAGAGGCTCCACCTGTCAGATTTTTTTTGGGTGAGGGACGTGGGAAAGGTGGGAAAAACTTGATGTTCCAGGCGCTTTTAGTTCATTCTCCGCAAAACTTTTTTCACCCAACGTCCCGCGCGTACCCACCTCCGGCCAGGTGGGCCCCTAACTCCCCACGTGAACACAATTATCCCATATTGTTAATAGACAAAAGATTGAAGAGTTTTTCTCCATATAAATAAAGACCAACTAACTCGAAAAATAATGTGCCTTTAAATTTGAGAATAGCTAAAGCTCTATATACACACGTGCGTGCGCACGTGCCGCGTCTGCTAGTTTGAGAAAAAAATATAAGTAAATTGTCTGTTTTTTAAAGGAAACTTACATTTTTGACTTGGCTCTGATGTGTGCTGAGTTTAAAAAAAATATGCAGGAGCGCTGTTTATTGTTTATAAGAATCATATAAAATTAAGTTAATATAATAATTATGAGCGATTTCTGTGTTATACTTGACACTTAGTAGAGCGATTGGTAACGAAGGATGAGCGCCAGATTCGAGTTGCGTGATGGCACTACAAACCGAATTTATGACAAGAGGATGACGATTTTTTGACCTTTTTGCTCCTCTTAACCAAAAACTTGTGTATGAACACTAAGCTCTGTTCTTCAAAATTAATTGCCAAGGGTTTTTTTATACTTAATTGCTAAGGGTCTTGGTGATCGATAGCCGTTACCTTTATTTTGGTGATCAGGCATTATATAGGCATCTATTATTATCTTAATACAAGAGTGTTAAAAGGAGCCACCAACATTCGCCGAAAAGGCCAAGAAATTCCCACGTTAATCCAAAAAAGAAAAGGATATGCACCGTCGGATTTTATGAAGATCTAACGGTGTATATTTATCACATTAATCCAAAAAAGAAAAGAATACAAACCGTTGGATTTTATAAAGATCTAACGGTCTATATTATTCTATTAATAAAAAAATAATATATGTATTCGGATTTTATGAAGATCTGACTGTCTATATTATTCTATCCGCCGCCACCCCTTTGCGGTAGCTGCCGCCATGGGAGCCCGCCGCCGCCGCGCAGCCGTCCGTGGCCGCCGTAGGAGGCTTCCATCGTCGCCACGCGGCTGCCGCGAGAACTCTCCACTGTTGCCGAGCGGCCGTCAGTGGCCACTGCGAGAGTCCTCGCCGTCGCGACCGTCCCTCGTCCGTCGCCAACGCCCCCACGTGGCTGCCGTAGAAGGCCTCCACCGACGCCGCGTGGCCGCCGTTGGAGCCCTCCACCACCACCGAGTGGCCGTCCGTGGCCGCCGCGGGATTCATCGCCGTCACTGCGCGATCGTCCGCCATTAGAAGGCCGACCATCGCCGTCGCCCCCGCGGGAGCCCGTCGTCACCGCACAGCCATTCGTGGGCGCCGTAAGAGGCCTCCACCGTCGTGCGGTCGCCGCGGGAGCCCTCCACCGCCGTCGAGCGGCCGTCTGTGGCCACCACGGGAGTCCTCGCCGTCGCCTCGCGACCGTCCGCCACCGGGACGCCGTCTATCGCCGTCGCCGCCGCGGAAGCCATCCGCTGCTGGCTCCGTAGGCCGGCGGGGGAGATAGGTACCCCTCGCCGTCGCCGCCGTCACTAGAGAGAGGGGGAGATAGCTTGGGGGGAGTGGCGGCGTCGGTGAAAGAAAAGGAGAAAAAGAGATGGATGTCTCACGTGTTGGTAGTTGGCATAGAATATGAAATATAGAGGATAACATATCCATAAGAAATTGATATAGAGGGAAGAATTTGAATGACTAGGTAGGGATATTTTTTTAGGATGAGAATAGAGTACGATGAGTGCAGACAACCTGAAACCCCATGTGACCTTCCATGTTCCTCTATATAGGAGAAAACGTTCAACAATGAGCGGAGGACAACACGTCGATCTGCACGTGTACCTGGAGAGAGGTGTTTGGATTTAGGGCGTTTAACAAGGTTGTGAGCACAGCATTCGAGAACAATTCTCCCTGTCTGAAGGGAGTGAATCGTTGCCGAGATTGAGTACCATGGCCACGCTCAGCACTCGGAGTCTTTACCAACACAAGTGGAAGATCATCAAGCGGGTTACTACCCACGCAAACCCGTTTGATGGCTTTGTTAACGAGATAGTGCAAGAAGGAGCAGAGAGAGGAATAACAAAGCGGAGAAACTGAGGTGGTATAGCATTCAACAATGAGCGGAGGACATCACGTTGATTTGCACATAACTGATGAAAGTCGCTCAAATTGAGGGCGTTCACCAAGATTGTGAGGACAATGAGAGAAAAATTCCCATATCCGAACAGAGTGAATCGCTGCCGGGATTGATCACCATCACCACGGCCACGCTCAGCACTCATGGAAGATCATCAAATGGTTTGTCCACACTCAAAATCATTTGATGGTCTTCGTTAACAAGTCAGTAATAAAAACAAACAAAAATAACGAGACAAGAAATATTTATCATGCACAATAACAAAAATTCAACATCACTAATAAAAAATTATAAAAATGTACTTTATAAACATTCATGTAAAATATAAAAACATATATTAATTTTCAAAATATTTTTTTATAAAGTATACCCTTTTCTTTTGATTTGGGTTATTTGGAAAAATAAATGCATCACTATAAAATTTATAGTCTCCCATTGACGTTGTGTGCGGCATGCATAGTTAAGCAACTAATTTTAAATAATAAAAATATAAAGATTGGTAAAAGAGAAATTAGCTACCGCGCAAATTATGCGGGCCACCTTGGTAGTTACCTTTATTTTGGTGATTGTGAGATAACTGTGAAATTTTCAGGCAATCAAAACATTTGCAGATTGGGAGAAAGAAAAACAAAAACCATGATTAAACAGAACTTGGGTCGATGTTACACCACGTTGACTTCGAGTAAGCCGATCACCAAGCTAGTCACCCTGATTGCATCATTAGTATACACACATGATCCAACAGCTGCATGGACACACATGGACCTCGTGGGGACCGAACCAAGCACCTTGGCCCATCTGGCGCTACGGAAGATATCTTTGTTCTCAAGAAAATTAGAGCGCCTGACGTCGTTCTTACAGTTAACTACTCCCTCCGTTCTGAAAAAACTGACGTTTAGAACAGCGACACGGTCTTCAAAACACAACTTTGACCTCTTATTATTCTAAAAATATTTATCAAAGAGTGATGCATGTATACTTTTATGAAATTATTTTTTAAGATAAATCTATTCATATAGTTTTCACATTTGTAAAGTCAACAATTTAAAAATTATTGATGATTTATATTCCCAATGTTTGACCCAAATCTTGTCCAAAACGTCAGTTTTTTTAGAACGGAGGGAATACTCTTTTGCCCCCGAACAGCTGCAGCCCGTTCTTCAGCCGTGGCCGGCCAATCGAGCCTTGTACGGCTCAATCAATCGCCTGCGCTGATGGTGCTCAGGGCAACCACCTGGCACGCAACAGAGAAGACACTTCGGTGATCGGTGTCCCCCAGCCTGAATTATGCTGCGATGAGGGTGACTGAAATCGAAAACACCAGGCTTGATTAATTTGTCAGGATGATTGCTAGACAGCTAAGGGCGCGATCGGCCAAGTCCACGTAAACTGGAGGCTGCTGATGATCCAAACAGCATCAAGCAATGTGCTCGTGTTTCCGAACAATAATTGGAAATGTTTGGTACGGACTAATATACTGTGAATCATGGGCTCAAGACCCACGCGTACGTTGTGTGTCCAGACACAGGAACCTGCAGCCTTGTTTCGGCTCACTGCTGTTAGCTGACATGGTGGAGTGGTGGACACTCTGTGCGTATCTAGGCTATGATAGCTTTCGGATTCCACCATCGATGTCTTTCTGTCGTTTCCCTTGAGATGAAATCATTGGGTCATCCTTCAATCAGCAAGAACAATGAGTAGAATGTTCTTTTCAAAAAAAAAACAATGAGTAGAATGTACTTAACTTCACAGTGAGCATACCGTATTTGTCGTTTCTATACTGGAAATCATTGTCTTCACGATGAGACACCATTCGCTACCGGAAATCAGAATTTTTCCTGTGTGCTTAAATGTGTCAAGTGCTTGGTTGAGAAAAAATGAGATCTGCATGAAGTGAGCAACCAACGTTTGTTCCGTTAATCTCATAATAGGACGGTATTGTCGGTAAGCATAGCCATCCTGATTGCTTAACATCTTGAATTTTTGTACATCTTGATTGACGTGGCAAAAAAGAAAGTTGCCACGGAAATGACCGGTATTAGTCAACTATATAGAATCTCGAAAAGGAAAAGGAACGTACTGATCTACCCTAAGTCCCTAATCATGTTTTTAACCTTGCCTGGAGCCTGGAGGCTATTCCATGCCATTACAAATCACGGGACTCTAGAAGTTTGATGTGCATCATTCAACTTAAGGTTGATTTCCTCGCAACAAGTGGAAAAGCTGCTCGTTCAGCTATCCACACTGTCATGATTAAATTTTGACGACCAACGAGTTGTTTGCTACACAAGTTACCGTGTCAAAAAAAAAGACGGCAGGTGCCAGAAGCAAATGGAACATCGAAATGACGGCCAGTGGTGCGACAAAGTGAACTCCCACTGTCTGATTTCGATCGATAAGAGGCGGTTAGTGCTCGCAAAGTTGCGGTTTGTCCCGTCCTCTTGGATGTCTATCCCCTTGCTTCCCTTGTAGACCATGGCGCCACCACGTGGGCTGTTTGGCGCCCCGCTGCCGAAATGAAAATGGCGGTGAGCTGGCATACCATACTCCGTAGACCAGTCGAGGTTTATATTCTCGTCATTTATCTCCATAGATAAAAGCCGGGACCTTGTATCAGTCCTAATTCTAACTTCTATGGTAGGCAGAGGCTTTTTAGTCCCAGCCTCTAGTTCTAGTTCTAGTCCATTGGTGTCACTGTGACCCGATAGATAATTTCTTTGCTTTGCTGCTTGGTTTGTACTAACAGGTGAGCAAGATTTATATATAATAAAAAAATTATTATTCCATCCGTTTCATAAAGAGTGTAATTTAAATATTAAAAATCCACAAAAGAATATATTTTAGCATCAATTTGTCTTTTCCGTAGTGGGCTCAGTTTGGTCCCGCCGGCCCGGGGTCATGAGTGCTGGCGGGTACTTGGGCCAGTCTTATTACCCAATCTCTCCTTTTATGGGCCTAAACCTCGAAGCCAGCTGCGGGCCTCCTTGCTCCCCGATCTACTACTACTTTCTCTCTCTCTTAGGGAAAACGGGCCACGCTTACGATTTTGTGCGAACAGCCCAGGCAAAATAGTGCGCGAATGCATGCGGCGTCCAGAGAGTCCAAAGGAGCGCGTGCAGGTGCAGCGACACAGTTACTTCCCCGTCCAACCGGGCGGGGGACGAACAACACACATGTGGTCGCCAGGCGCATCGGCAGCGCAGCCCGCACGAGACAGCGAGCGAGCGCGCCAGAGACGCAGGCACGCAGCAGGGGAGGGGATCCACCGGTCGGATGCTCGGATCAGGAGGGATGATTCAGGTCTCGTCTCGTCTCGTGCTCCTGCTCTCGCTCGCTGTTGCCTCGTTGGCGCGCGCGCGCCCACGCCTTGCGAAACCCGCTCGCCGCCCCCTAGCACCGCACCGCACCGCACAGGCCGCAATGGCCAACCGGCAACCGCTGTTGGTGTTGGGCCGCCTGCACTGCGTCCCGGCTCGGGCAACCTGCCGCTGCCCTGACTCCTGCTCTGGCTCTGCTCCTCCTCCGCTTCCCACGCCTTTCCACGCACACACCTTTGTTGACCGGACAAGACTACGGCTGCGACAGTGAACCCGACGCGCGCGGGCTGTGGCTGTGGCCGAGCCGGTGCGTGTGCGTGGGTAAGCCCGCACAGTCGCCCGTCTGTCCGTCCATCCATGCGGGTACTGGAGCGCCACAGTCGAGTCGGTCGGATCACTCTGCCCTGCGCGGGCCAGGTTTTGCTGCAGGGGCTAAACAGCAGTACACGGGTCACTGGCTGCCGTGGTGCTGCCACTGCTGTTCGTGTCGCACACGTATACGTAATTACGTATACAGTACTACGTATGTGGCCAGGCCCGGCCCAGGCAGGCCGTCCCAAGGAGCACCAGAGAATAGTCGGTACCGCAGGACGCGATCCGCGCCCAGGATTCACAAGTTTTTGGGCCGCATAGCTTCCACTGTTTGAGATTCGTGCAATTATTATTAACCATCCGATCCCTTTCTTCCTTCTCCTTCCTCCCGACGCGTTCTTCCTCCGACCCGAGGATGGCCGGCGGTGGCCGGCGGACGGGCGGGAGCTGGACGGGGGCGGCTCGGCGGCGAGGGCGCAGCCGGCCGCAGGCGGTGGTCGAGGCCGGTGGCGGCGGCGGAGGAGGGCGGAGTTAGGTTCGAGGTTGCCGACGATGTTGGAGCTCGGGAGGTGCCAATAGCCTCCGGCCATAGAAAAGAAGAAGGTGGGGGCGGAGGAACGTCCGCGTGGCGCGGCTCGACTGGCGGAGGCGAGGCGGCGCGGGAACGCCGCCGCCGGGCGGCCGGACATGCGGTGGGCGGGACTGCGGCGCGGGGGCGCGAGCCCACCGGATTAGGAAGGATGGGCGTGCGGCGGGGTGGATGGCGCGGCGGCGGCGCGCGCGGCAGCCGCCGCCGGGGCTGGGGACGAAGGGCGGGCAGCGGACGAGGAGGCGCGAGGAAGAAGGCGGCGAGTCGGGGGCGGGCGGACGGTGAGGGGCGCGCGGCGGCGGGAGCCGCCGGCCTGGGCTGCGGAGGCGGCGACGGGCGCGCGGAGGAAGAAGACCGAGGCGGCGGACGTCGGAGGAAGAAGAAGAAGGTAGAGAGTTAATAGGCCTCGTTGGACTGTTCACTATATGTCTTATCTGGCTACCGGAAGTTGTATAGAGACCCCATCCGCGCCACCCGCACACACCGGGGACGTCGTGCCGTACGTTGCCAAGTAGCGTACCGCATACATACAGGATTACAGGTCGTACCTTGCACCGGCGCCTCTTATAAGCTCGCAACGGATGTACTGTATATGTCAGGTGCGTATAGGTATAGGTACGAGAACCTTCGCTCGTATAAGTAGTATGTAGGCTGCGGAGACGAACGGCGTGTATGTCCACGAACAGTTTTATACTTTTATCCACAGAACGCAACACCGTGTTGTCCGCATGCAGAATGCCACACTTCTTCGCTGAACTACGGTCAAGACATGGCTAGCAAGTCAAGGAGCTCACAGTTGAGTGATAAAGACCAGTGGTTGCGGGGAGCACACCATTTCATTAAAAAATTATGCTGTGGGGGTATTTCTCTACAGTTTTCTTTTAAAAGAGACATGGCTACACCTCTAACATTGGGCGTGCCAAACAGATTTTTTTTTAGAAACGCGTGCCAAACAGATTAAGACTAGCTTAGCGAGCCACAAATACACCCGCTGTCTATGGTCCAAAACCAAGGTTAGTGAGTGTATCTAGCTGCTTGTTGGATATACTGGATCCCTCTGCGATCGTGAGTACTACTGTTACCATGCCGTGCCTCTGCGCGACTGCGCCAAAGTACGAACGAGGCGCGTGCACGCACGCACGTACATACTCTAGGCGCCACGCCACAGTGTACGCTGAACGCTGGGCCCGGGGGCGCGCGCCCCAGGCGTTGGCGTTTGCGCCGTGTCTTCTCCCCGGCGTTTAATCCAGGAACTGAACACCACCGTCCGATCGCGTGTCCCACCACAGGGCACCTGCAAAGAAACGCCACCCTTTTTTCGTACGTCGCCTCTCTTGATCTGTCACTGCGCACGCTCGCTGCTCACACCCTGGTCACGTAGGTAGGCCCGGTCGGCACGGCTGACCTGTACTGTACGTACGTGGCGGCCTGGCCCTGGAGCCAGAGGCCTTTAGTTAAATGGCACTTTGATCTGGGCCATGTTAGAATTGGGAGGGTGAATTTGGGAGTATGATGTCACTTCGTAATCATTGCACTACTGTAGCATTTCGTTTGTATTTATAAAAAATTGTCCAAAAATTGATTAATTTGGCTCAAAATGTTCATCTCGCAGAGCACAACAAAACTGTGTAATTAGTTTTTAATTTCATCTATATTTAGTACTCCATGCATGTTATGACATTTTGATGTGATGAAGAATCTTCTTTTTGCATAGTAAATTTGGGAGTGGAATTTGGGATCTAAACGAGGCCTGGAGAGTACACGCATTACTGCATCGTGTCCATGCATCTACTCGTGCCCTGGTCTCGTGCAGGCATGCTGACAACGCACTCCCCGTTGTTCTTGGAGCCGGTGGCATCGTGTGTCAGTCTTGTCTATTGATCGGTCAGGCAGTCTTTCATCACCCAAAAAAAAATGGTTTAGACCAAAGACCTCTTGGGCCCAGCTTTACTGAAAGCACATATTGTTACTGGGTTACCAGTTTTACAAGAAAGAAGCTAACTCAACCAAGTTTATACCAAAGACACCAACACTCTAAAACCAGTAGAACACCTACTCAAGAACTACTCATCCAAACCACCAACTCGGACAAAAAAAATTACCAGAACCAACACAAGACTAATAAACTAATGATGTCATCAATGACCTTGCGCCATTTCAGATTGCCGCAATGCTGATAGCTGATTTTCCACTCTCACTATAGCAGCTTCCACCTTCTCCCTTGATGAGCCCTTGCCGAGACTCTTCCATCCATGCACGGAGGCAGCGACGGGGGCGAAGGGGCTCGAGCCCCCCTACTGCCCTGCACTCCATTGAAAAGAAGAGGAAAGAAGAAAAGAGAAGAGAGAAAAAATGGAGGGAGAGGAAGAAGAAGGGGGGCTGGAGGAAGGAGAAGGGGAATGAGCCCTTCCTCAAAGCGACAATCCTAGCTCCCCTTCCATCTCTGCATAAAGGAAAGGATTCAAAAAAGCACTACAAAAGGTGAGGAAATTACAGAGTTCTTAAAAACATAGTCATTTCTAACAAGCCACAATCCATATTATACATCCAACTACAAAAATGTTAAGTTCTGCTTCAGCTTGGGATCGATTGCTGAAAAAATTCTCCTGAAAGGAAAAAATACTTTCAGTGCAGCCGTGCAGGCCACCCAAAAATATCTTTGAAAAATTCCAGACAAACTGAGAAAGAACACACTCAAAAAGGATGTGGTCTGTAGTTTCAAGCCCATTACATAACTTGCATTCTATTTTTCCAGGCCAGTTTCTCTTAGAAAGTTGTACTGCAGACTGAATTCTAGCATTAAAAACTTGCCAGAGAAATATTCTAATCTTTAGTGGCAATTTCGCCTTCCACATATCCATCATCCTCACGCTGACAACTCCTGTATTTGCCAACTCTCTATACAATGATGAAGTTGAAAAATTTCCTGACTTCTCTAATGCCCAGCACACCGTGTCTTCTTCCAATGATAATGTAACACTCCCTAGCAAGCTTATCAGATCACCCCATTCCTCCACCTCTTTATGACCAAAATTCCTTCTAAAAGTCAACGCCACCTCTCCACTTTGTAACACCTCCCAAACTGTATCAGTGAACCCCATGCCTCCTGATTCTCTTGGACTAGCTATCCATTCCCATCTTGCCATACGGTACTTCTTTAGACCTGGTCCATGCCAAAAAAAAAAAAATGGTTCACCCGAAAAAAAGTTTTTAAAAGATTTATATAAACTCTTTAGTTGATCGTGTCATACCTCATAAAGCTAGGCCAGGTGACCTGCCTCCCTATCCCATTTCACTATGCCCCACTCAGAATAGCAAGTACGGGTACACTACACGCAGTCACGCTGCATGCACGCACCGATGGCTTCCTCCCTCTTCCCCTTATTCTCGCTCTCCCTCGTCGTCCTGCTGCTCCAGCTCCAAGCCGCCGCCTCGCAGTCGCAGCTCGGCGGCGACGGCGCGCCGCCGCCGCCGCTGCTGCCGAGGTCGGAGCTGGCGGCCATCTTCCGCGTGATGGCGGACCTCCTCGGCGACCCGACGTGGCCGCAGCTCCACCCGCGGCCCTGCACCGACACGCCGTGGCCGGGGCTCCAGTGCGAGCTCGCCCCCGACGACGCCCGCGTGCTCCGCGCCACGCGCCTCCACTTCGGGCCCGACGTCGCGACGCCGCCGTGCAGGCCCGGTGCGACGCTCGGCGCCGCCTCGCTCCGCGGCCTGCCCCACCTCAAGACGCTCTCCCTCTTCGGCTGCTTCGCCGGCGGCCGCCAGGGCGCCTCCGTCGAGCTTCCGCCGGCGCTGTTCGCGGGCGCGGCGGCGGCGTCATCCCTCGAGCAGATCGTGCTCAAGTCCAACCCCGGCCTGACGGGCCCGATCCCGGCCACGCTGAGCGGCCTCCGTAGCCTCCGCGTGCTCAGCCTCTCGCAGAACGGCTTCCGCGGCGGCATCCCCAGGGAGCTCGGCCGCCTCGCCGCGCTCCAGCAGCTCGACCTCAGCTACAACAACATCTCCGGCGAGGTAATCACACACTATAGCCACGTGCCATTATGCGAATAACGTCTGTTCGTTAACGTTGTACGACGCGCGCGGCCGCGTCAGCAGATACCGGAGGAGATCGGAGGGATGGCGAGCCTGACGATCCTGGACCTGAGCTGGAACGGCATCGGCGGCGGCGTGCCGGCGGCGGTGGGGAAGCTGCAGAGGCTGCAGAAGGCGGACCTGAGCTACAACCGCCTCGCCGGCCGCGTGCCGCCGGCGGTGGGGTCGCTGAGGGAGCTGGTGTTCCTGGACCTGAGCCACAACCTCCTCGCGGGCCCGCTGCCGGGCTCGCTGGCGGGCCTATCCAGGCTGCAGTACCTGCTGCTGCAGGACAACCCGCTGGGCACGGCGGTGCCGGCGGTGGTGGGCGCGCTGCGGCGGCTGCAGGTGCTGGGCCTGTCCGGGTGCGGGCTGACGGGGCCCATCCCACGGGCCGCGTTCGCGGCGCTGGCGAGCCTGACGGCGCTGTCGCTGGACCGGAACCGGCTGGACGGGCCGATCCCGGCGACGCTGGCGGCGCTGCCGCACCTGGGCCAGCTGAACCTGAGCCAGAACCGGCTCGCCGGGGAGATCGCGCTGCCGGGGGAGTTCGTGGCGCGGCTCGGCCGGCGCCTCGACGTGCGGGGCAACGACGAGCTCTGCGTCGGCAGGGGGCTGCAGGGGAGGGGCGGATACCTGGGGGCGCCGCCGTGCGCGGACGGGCGCGGCGGCGGCGGCGGGTCGCAGGAGGGATCCGGTGCGGCCGCGGCGGCGGCGGCCGATGGCGGGCGACGGGGTTATTATGGTTACCGTTACGGGCCCGTCGGCGTATTGGCGTGTCACGTTTTTGTGTTGTCTCTGGGGGTGTTGCAGTTAACTGTGACGTGATGTTATTTGGGGCGCTCTTCTGCGTGGTATTCTGTGCAAAATGGCTAACCGGATGAACGCGTGATTTTCTTGGCACGTAGCTGACCTTTACCGTTGTTAGCACCAACAACCCAAGCCCGGATCGCCTGATCCTGTTTTGCCCGAGTGCTCTCTCCTCGTTGCTCACAGTCACCGAAGCCAGGAGAAGGAAAAAAAAGGAACCGCTATTACCATGGTGAAAATGTGAAATACTCAGATGAATCATGGCTACCACCATATACCGAACCAAATATCTCATGGGATAGTCTATTTATCTGTCGACGGATTTTTAGAAGCAAAATCTGTCGAATTTTATGATGTTGCAGATGTTATTCTCAAATATTAGATAAGTTATTTTACCATGTTTCATATGGCTCAAACATAAAGTACTATGCAATATGTGAGAACAAATATTTGAAACGTCTAAAGATAGCATGTGCAATATTATAAAATCTGGCATACATTTTCCTCTAAAGCCTTGAAATATTTTGAAACATCATATAACATTATTTGCAACATTTAAGTACAATATGTGCAACATCAAAAAATTTGACAAAAAAATACGAACCGTCACAATACATATTCGAAATTTGGTACTAATACGAACCGTATTACACACAGTTAGGTTTTAAAGTCTCATCTATGTCAGGATCACAAATTCACAATACAACCAATATTCTACTTCCCTGTTCGATTTTTCTTGAGCAAAAAATTGAAATAAAGCGTAAACCCCTTATCCCACTTTGACCCTTGTCGCTCTCGCCGACTCTGCTCTTGCTCTGCCCCCACCGCTTGCCATTTCTCCTCGGCGCCGCCGCCGCCGCCGCCGCCGCCGCCGCCTCCTCCGGCCTCCACCTCCATTCCACCACCGCCACCCACATTCCTGCACCTCCGCAGCCCGCATAACCCACCCTCTCGTCGGAATACAGCTTTGCAAAACCGCCGCCTCTCCGCACCTTGGCCGAAGCAGCAGTCAGCCTAGCCGGCTAGCCCCAATGGCGCACCCCTCATCGTTCCGTGCCGCTACTTTCGCCGCCACAGCGCGGGTGGGGTCAGTCGGCCTCGGATCTGCCTGAGGCACGGCTAGAAAGCTCGCAGCTTTGCTGGTCTGCTGGCATTGTAGCGGTTTCCCGTTTCCGCGGCGGCGAGGAGCTTGCCCGTTGCTGCGGCGAGGCGGCCAGGTTCGGCTCGGTGGCTCCCCTGTGCTTTTGGTTCTAACTTGGTTTCTGTTCCAGGTGTACTGACTACTGAGCCCCTGTTCTTCGTGTGCAGGCAGGGGAAGGTGGGTTCGCGGAGCGTGGCGGCATCAAGAACGGCCGATAAGACTGTAAGAATTTAGCATGCCTTTTCTAGAATGGTGCTTTAGGACGCATACTGAAACAAGTAGTGCAACTGGATCTTGTTTTCAGAAGAATCAGTGAAACCGCCGCTCTAGGTTAGGTTTGCTTTCAGTAACTTGAGTTCAGAGTTCAGACATGATTAGGATTAGCAGTTCTGCAACTTTTGGCACCCTGATACGCAGATGTGAGTTGGAAGTAGGGAGTATGAAATCTGCACCATTCAGGAGCAAAGTATTGCATTCAACCTACTGTATAGCCGATGGCCTGATGCTTGCAGGTGCCATTTAGCACTTCAGCATATCCAAAGCCTAGTGTGGTCAAACTATGCCTTGGCCTCAGTTAATGACCAAGGTCCTGGTAGACAACGTTCAGGTCAAGCAATTGTCACCAAACGTACAGATATGTAGACACATGCATTCAGAAATTTGTATCATGTGACCTATCACCTATGAGGTTTCAATGTAAAAGTACAATGAGATAGAAATTGACCCATGCATTCATGTCAACATCCCAAATGCTGAGGCTTGTAATTTGTGCAGGCTTTGGAGTCTGTTGAAATGATGATATGCCAGAACATTCTGTAGGTAGCCATAGCAAGAAGTAGAGACTGACTGTCTGAGCATGGATAATAATAATATGACCTTGTGCTCTTGATTTCCATTTCGTTATGATCTGATTAAGCTTTTTTTTGTTATCAAGATGACTATGTCTGAATTTTTCAGAGGTTAAAAAAAAGGCAATGATGTCACCTTGTCAATATAAACCTGAGTACAGGATGAGGCTATTCTTGTGCTAAACTTGTTGCGAAATGTTTAAAATTGTTAAGATAACTTATTGATCATGCTTACCTCATTCTTTTCATAACAATGTACTCAGAGTTCTATCATAATGAAATTTTATAACATAGGATTTTTTGTGGTGCATCGATTTAAACTGTAAGATCATGCCTTTTGAACCATCCTTCCATGTCAAGGTATTATCAACTTCGTTTGAATGTGCATACACCTCATTAGCTACTTACCTGTCCTAACTCCAAAATTTTCTCCCATTTGGCCTTTGATTATGGGTTTATTATCGTTCTAGTGATGAATGATGAATGTCTTTGTATAATATAAACACAAAAGCACACTGCAAAATAAAGAACAAGCCTGTCCTGTTCTTTTTAACTTAACCATCTAACTAATTATACTAATTGCACCCTGAATACACATCACGGACTAGCACCGCTTCATTCATCCTTCTCCTTGCAATTCCACGGTATTTTACGCCTTATCAGATGCACCTTATTGTCACAGTGCAGAATATGGCTTCCAAGATTCAGCACTTATCATCCTTCATTGTTATTATGACTTTTGCTTCGCTCCTTCATCCTTGCGTGTCCATTGAGTCCCGCCATGAGCTCTCTAGCTGGACCACTGGCATTGCTACATGGTATGGCGAACCTAATGGCGCTGGAAGTGAAGGTAATAGCCATATAACTTTTCTCATGAAAGAATATCTGTTATCTCAATGATCACCATAAAATAGCTCTTCTCAGACCCATGTGTGGCTTGGAGAGTTATTATCTAATGCATGTAGTCTCATTTACACCCTTTGTAGGTGGTGCATGTGGGTACCAGTATGCTGTCGACCAACCGCCATTCTCATCCTTGATTGCTGCCGGCAGCCCTTTTATCTACGACTCTGGCAAGGGATGCGGTTCTTGCTACCAGGTGTGTGTACCCCTTTGTGATTGAGGCCACGCATGCATGTCTGCCATTTTACATTTGGAAATGCTGAATCATCAGGTGGTATGTTCCGGCAATCAAGCTTGTTCTGGTTACCCTGTGACTGTCGTCATCACTGACCAGGGCCCTGGTGGTGGCCCATGCTTTAGCCAAGCAAGTGACGGCATGTGCCTAAACGAGGGAGCCCACTTCGACATGAGTGGGACGGCGTTTGGCGCCATGGCAAAGCCTGGAATGGCTGATCAGCTCCGTGGTGCTGGCCTCCTACAAATTCAATACACTCGGTATGCCTCAGTGGGGAATCTAGGATGGAGGGTTAGGGGGGGCTCTCCTTCTTCTTCTTCCTTCTTTTTCTTCCTCTTCCTTCTTCTTCCTCCTCAAAATTTCTAGGGGGGCTTGGGGGGCTGCCATGGAAGCCAGGGTGGTAGGGGGGGCTCCAGCCCCACCCGCCCCACCGCTAGCTCCGCCCCTGGTATGCCTTTCATTCAGGAATCAAGACATGGCTGCTTGCAACCAACTGTCGTCGCTGACTTATTGTTGTTGACGTTTGTCACGATCCATGCACATATGGATTTACAGTGTGCAGTGCGAATGGCCTGGAGTGGATGTAACCTTCTCTGTGGACTCCGGCTCCAACCCGAACTATCTGGCCGTGCTCATTGAGTATGAGGACAGTGAAAGTGACCTATCAGCCGTTGACATCATGCAGAGCTCGACAGGGCAGTGGGTGCCGATGCAGCAGTCCTGGGGTGCAGTGTGGAGACTCAATGGCTCCGGCCTCCAGGGGCCGTTCAACATCCGCCTGACTTTCAGCTCAGGCAGGGTGCTCATTGCCAGCAACGCCATACCTGCAGGGTGGAATGCCGGGGTGTCATACCGGGCAGGCGGCATGGCGGTGACGAGGGCCAGGCCCAGGAGTGCTGGCTGCCGGGGCTACAAGGCAGCCGGAGGATTTGGCAATTTGGTGTACCATCTTCTCCTGTTGTTTGTGGTATTGGCGTTGTGAATTCTGACGCAAATGCAGCTTTCGTAGTAGTTCTAGGATGCAGATTATTACGACTGCCCGGATGGACTTAGTTGTGTATTTTGATATTTTCTTGTAGCTCTGATTGGATTGCCCGTAGTGCTGTTGACGTTTTTTGTTGTGTTCCAGTTTTTGTGTGCAACTAATATGGTTGGACAATACCCATCCATGTAAAGTGTTTTATGAAACTGACTGAGTTGAAGCTGTTTTTGTTGCGGTCCAGTTTCCTAAGGGTCAATGCGGATAATTTCTGATTCTTTGTACTTGTTTTTCTCAAGCATTTGCTATGGACTGAATGTTTTCAGTAGTCATTTAACTAATGGAAAGTTTCTTTCTCCGGACTGTATTGAATTGAAATGTGCGTACTTGAAGTTGAAAATTTGAGTTTATAGATTAAAGTTCGAGATTCATTTTTTGCATATGGCCAAACCTGATAATGAAATGAAGTAATGTTACATGGGGATATGGATCTGTGATAGTTTTTGTAGAGAACGCGCCTGTGTCAAAGTAAAGTGAAACATAAGCCCCAAACTGTCGGCGCAAGTTCTGATTTTGGAAGGGAGTCATGATTGGATTTGCCTGGCAAGTCAGCAAGTCACAGCAAGAATAATGCTGCCGACTTGCCGTCTTTTTAACTTGTCCCTTTCTCTTTTTTTTTTTGAGCATAACTTGTCCCTTTCTCTTAAGCAGTCGTGTAAGCTTAGAGACAACGTAAGGAACAATCCGATCAAACTTCTCCCGAATTCTCTTCCTCGATGTTGAATTGCCGTGGTCGGTGGCGACGTGGCTCCCCTTGAGATGACTGATACTGAGAGACTATGATGGCAGGCATCATCACCTACCACCCGAGCCATTCCGAGGTAATCGTGTGTGTGAGTGAGTCGCTTTCCATGTCTGGATTTTTCCAACAACGGCAATGGCAAAGCATAAACCCTGTTCCCCCCAATCTCCGTCTCCGCCCCCCGCCAGTTGCCACCCACAACGCTCGCTCCTCCTCGCGCCGCCGTGGCGGCGGCCACGGACGCGGATTCAGTACCTTTCCTTCTTAAAGGCACAACGTACCTTTGCTTCTACATCTAACAGAACCAGAGCTTCCCTTCCCTTCCCAAGTCCCCTTCCCAGTGCACCAACTTGGCCATAGAATTTTCCTCAACTATTTGAACAAATATAGAAAAATTGCAAATTAACAAGACAACACCAGAAATTAACATACTCATCATAATATAAAACAAAGCTTGCATTTTTATATCATTTGAAGTGACATTCATAAGTACAGCACCAATACATGGCACTTGAAATCACTCAAAATGATATTCTAGTGCAACAAATGCTACTACATGGCCATTCACTTATACAATTAGGCCACAAAATGCTATAGTTAGCCCACAAAATGCTATAGTTAGCTTTCTCCAAAATACTACCTAGCCAACTTGCACATACTAGAACAGATCATCAACATGAAGAATATCGTCATCATAAATTGGAGCCGACACAAGTTGGATAAAATTGCCAATGACATTGTGCTCTTCAACTTCCACAATTGCTCCTTTGTTGATGCCATCATTCATCACTTCCTTTTGGGGTTGTACACCATCATTTGGCTTTTGTTTCTGCAAAAAGAAATATAATTAGTTAGCTTAAGGATGATGGCAACAGCATGTAGAAATTTCTAGATTGCAAGTTGGGAACATACCTTTACTTTTTTCTTCTTTGGTTCAGTGGATTTGGTTGGCATACTACGATTACCCTTGGGTAATTTATCAAGAAAAGATTTTTTCCTTCTTGAATTTTTTGACTTGACCTCCTTTTTCTTCAATTGTGCACCACTAAACAAGTCATCTTTTTGCTGCACATTTGGCTCAACGTTCTCTTGGTCATTAGACGGTTTATTCAAGGCAGTGCTACATAAATTGAGTTTATCCTCCAGCTGTGTACTCAAGCAATCAAGTCCATCTTCTAGCAGCAAACAACAATCTGGAAAGTCGGCTGCTTTATAGGCTAAGTTGAGAAATATGAGATACTATCTGCCCATTTTTCTTTGACCTTATAGATACTATCTAACCGAGTTTGTTTATGCACTTTAGATCTCATAATGTCAAATGCTTCTTCAAATACTGCCTTATCCTCATATCCATACATACAAGCACTAAAATCTGAGAGAATATGAGATTCCTCATCTTCTGTTTCAAGTTCAGCTTCCTCATCTTCCTCTTCTTTCTCTTCGCCCTTCACTGGAGATAAATGTTTGACAGCATTTTGCATTATATGAAAGGTGCACAACCCATGATATGATTCTGTAAAAACTTTAGGTATAGCTTTTGCCATTGCTGCATCTTGGTCTGTATAAATAGTCCTAGGTTGCTTCCCATTATGTGCAGCTAGAAAAGTCTCAAAGAGCCATGTGAATGAGTCCTCTGTTTCATCAAACAAGATTACAGCACCAAAAATAGTGGTCTCTCTGAACTGATTGAGCCCAAGAAATACACCAAATGGCCTATATTCTTTATTTGTGCCAAAAGTAGTGTCAAATGTGACCACATCACCAAAGTGTGCGTAATCAAGGATCATTTTAGCATCAGCCCAGAAAATGTTGGTTATATGATCTTCAATATCTAATTGCAAAGCATATGAAATGATGGGTTCTCAATAATTTTGTCATGAAAATATTTCAACATACTCCCAGCTTGTCCAAAAGCCAACTCCCTTTGTCGTTTGCTGCACAAATAATTTTTACGGTCACGACAAGTGTAGCTAAGGTTAAGTGGTCCACCAACTTGACGACTAGCCAGCTCATGTGCATCTTTAGGCCTAATTCCAGAATCATCAGCAGCCTCAATTTCAAAAGCTTGTAGTTCTGAAATTTTTCTTTGTGATGCCATCAAATGCCGAGTTTCTGGTAAGTGAAGTAAGTGATTGTGTTCAAGCACAACATCACTAACTTCATAATCTCCCACTCCTCGATCCAATATGAGAGACATCCGAGCTTTGCAATCAGTTCTTGTCTCAGGTCTAAAACACTTGATCATATTATTTGTTTGTCCTTTTCTTCGATGACCCTCATTGGAACAAACAAATCTACATGAAGTCACCTTTCCATCGTAGTTGCTTACATTTGCATATCTTTTTCTCACATCAAAGCCAGCACGACCCCCATATGACACCCAAAACATCCAAGCATCATCAGGATTTCTGAATCTTAAACCAACTTGAGGTGTCCCCTTGTTAATTTCTGCCATTGCCTCCCACAGCACACACAATTGCACAAAATGTGACCCAAATTTGAACTAGAACAGATGATTATCCTATCATAAAATCGAGCAAATTAACATTCTATGGCTCATTGAATCTGAAATTGGTTGGTGAATAATTGCCCTAAAACACGCTTAGGTAACAGAAAACAAAAGGGCTTACTGGATTCCTGATGACGGCGTCCCGTCGGCGGCCGCGTCCCTCTCCTCTACGGCGACCAGGGCGGACGGAACTCCCGCTCCTCCGCGGACGGACCAGGGCGGACGGACCTCCCGCTCCTCCGCGGACGGACGGACCTCCAGGGCAGCGTACGGGGGAGATCTCCACGGTGGCTCGGCGTCGAACTCGAACTCAGCTCCCTCTCCTCCGCGGCAGCAACACCGGAGACCAGCCTCTCCCCTCTCTCTTTGCTCGGAACGCAGGTGCGGGGGCGGCGCACACACGAGCGCGCGGGACGGCGGCGCACGCGCGGGAGGCGGCGCAGCGCGCGGGAATAGAGCCCGCCCGTCCCGCTCGCTGGCCTCCTCGGTGAAAATGGATGAATAAATTAGTTTTTTCCCTACAGTGTATTCTGTCCCTTAGATCTTTAGTTGACGGTAGATACAGCAAGAGAAGTTACATTGTGCATTTAAGAAGCGACGGCACTGAATCTCCGGGATGATCGTGGCCGACGTCAGCTGACGCTAGCAATGCCGCTTGTTTTGCTAGCAACAAGGTGGATGCCACGTTGATTAATTAATCATATTAACCTAGCGATTAACATTTGACTCAGAAAATGCTGGCAACCCTGACTGGCTGCCTTGGATCCTTCGCCCAATAAATGAATTGGGCAATAGGATACGTTCAATTTGAATTGTTGTCAATTTGGACCAGAGATTTATCTGAATATGTAATTCGAAGACCATACAAATTGGGCAATAGTTTCATTTGGTCACGGTACTCGTCGATTGGTCATGCAAGTCAGACCTAGCTCAGTCAAGCAATGCGCTGACACTGCATGCTAATTTGTTTGCCTGCTTGCCACACTGGTACGGCAAGAGGTGCTTCTTCCGGCATTGCTTTTTCAGAGGACATGTATCTTCAACCAGTGTCCCGAACTTGTATGTGAATTCCTCCTACCAGATGTTCTTGCCCAAGATTCTATTCTATCCACACCCGGCTGGTGTTACAATTGATACATACTACCGCATCTTCTAGGTCTAACAATATAATGCTCAACCTTATACTCTGCATGTGAAAGTAAAGTAGCCTGCAACTTTTAGCTACCAGAGGGCAAACTTATTCATTGCTATACCTATTTGTCACCTCTAAAAACCTGTTCTAACTGATAACTCCTACTTTCCCTTCCATCACCGTTTCAAGGTTTCAAAATAGACTTGAAGAGGTGGGAAGATCAGCTAGCATCAAGAACCGGCCCAGTCAACATGCCTTGAGCTGTTGTCAAGATCATCTTCTAGGAACCATCTGCCCGGATTCATCCTTCTCGAAGATCCTTGAGATCCACTCGTTCCAGACTGCCCTGCGCCTGCTGCTGTCTGGTAGCAGTGGGGAGGCCTCATCGGCTTCAGAAGTAGGATTTTCATTGAACGTGCCATATGTTGATGGCACATTAACATCAGCAACCCCTAGCGCAACCGCACGCCTCAGTGCTGCCTGCTGTTCCTCAGCGTGGTCCCTTGATATGGTGATCTCATCACCCATCCTTTGAATTTCAGGTGCTTCCATAGTTTTCTCATTCTCCAGTATCAGCTGAAATGACAGGTTACAGAACTGTTAATTTGCATGCCATACAGCACTTTTGCAATGTTCATCACAGAAATAAATTATTTGTGATGAAATAGCTTTTGTGAATCTTCAGCATAATGATTTAAGGGACTGATGCTACAATCAACATATAGAAAATGTCCCCCTCTTTTTGAGATTGCAAAAGGATACAAAAGGTTTTCTTGATTGTGAAACAGTATATGGGCATGTGCTACCGTTTTCTGATGCACCACAAACAAAATGAGACTAGTTAGTTATTCGTGGAAAATCAGTCAATCAAGAAAACAGAACCAGACTTACATCTAGTGCCTTTTGAGCTTCTCTTTCTATCCATATGATAGCATGGTCAGATGTTGCATTGAAAGAGAGGACAATGTGCTCAAATCTGCCATCAACCGGAACTGCTGTTCTTACAACTGGGGGGTATCTTCCACATCTGCAGCAATCAGTTATTACCTCAAGAAAGATTCTGAAAAAAGTGTCCAATTTTTCATCCAAAAAATTGTGTGTTATTTTAGTTAGACAAGCTAACGAATTTAGGTCAAAGGAGAAACATGTTGTATTTGTTCTAAGATGATAAATAGGCATATAGAGAGAAACATTTAGAAATGCAAGGCATGTGAATACCTGAAAGGTTTCCTTTCGACAATGTGGTAGAGCCGACCTGGCGCATAGAGGCGCCTTGGATCTCTCAACATCACACTTTCAGGTATACAGGTGTCTATAAGGCACCTTCCACATAAGAGGCATGGCAAGCTGTACAAATAGGACTACATCAGGTACCCTGAAAAAGATACATAGATCATAAACCCTACCATATGGGTTACCATGTCAATAATACATAATAACTAAGTCTTATTACCAGACAAGTGACTTGAAGAGATCTTCCAATGGAATGTCAGTGCGAGGCAAAAAATCATCCTGTTTCATCAAACAAGAATAAGAAAAACATAAGCGTATTTCAGATGGATTGCTTGATGTAACTAATGATGAGATAGATTATCAACCACGAAATAACTACATTTCAGGTTCTCCACCAAATAATTATTTAGCATAGGGTTTTGATACACAGCATGGTCTATTATGCAGTGACAGCAAAATATAATGAGAGGAGACTCCATTTTGAACTTTGGAGATAACAAGGACACAACAGAATTATAAGAAAGTGAGCAGTTTGATGCCATATTGCTTAACTGAAGATGCATGGTATCTTACCTGAAGAATAACAGCGTTGATAACATCTGCATACCGGACAGCCAGATTGAGTGACACGCACCGAGCAGGTGCCATTGCAAAGCAGCGTATCTTCTTCCTTTCAATGCCACCTAGACGCTCCCTATTGTGCACTGCCACCAGAGCCAGCATTGCTACTACACCAGAACCAAGAGAATGCCCAGCAAACGTGAGCGTGTAACCAGGATTCCTCTCCAGTAGATCCCTCAAAACATCACATTCAGCATCAAACACCCACTCAGCAGCCTTGAGCAAACCATTGTGCACGTAGCCACCATCAAACCTCCTCTGTCCAAGCTTATTATCCAGAAGGACGGCGTAGTCACTCTCTTTCGCCATGTTCATCCCCCGAACAGCAAGCACAACATCTGAGTGCCGGTGATCGACATACAGCAGGTATGTCGGGGCACGGCCATGAGTATGCTCATATGTCCTCCGGTGCATCACCCAACGTGGCTCCATGCCATAACCCCCTGGAGGCGCCCATTGGGGGTTCTCAAGGTCGTCCTCATAGACCGAGAGGATCAGCCGACACAACCGTGGCACAGGCTCAAACTCTGCAGCCGATGCAACACCCCAGGTCTCACTGTCGTAGCCCCCAGAGTGGAGGCAGCGCTGCCACGTCCACCGTGCACATGCCAGGCAGTACACGCACTCGAC
>OAMR01001170.1:96225-113268 GCA_900205405.1 Echinochloa crus-galli | reverse complement strand
CCCTTGTCTTGTTTAGTTGTGTATCCTTCTTTGATAGTCTCGAATATCTGTTCACTAGTAGTCTTGCCAAAGCTTCCCTGCGGAAATATAAATTACGATACTGTCACGCCCGGTTTTAAGGACAAAACCGAACGCACCCTTTATGCATGCCCAGGATCAAATTCATGCATAAAGTGACATCATAAGTGAATAACAGAACAATATCAATTACAAAGCGTATATTATTTACAAATTGACCAAAGGGCCTTAAAGAAAATTACACAATCATAAATCTAATCGTGACGGAGGGCTCCATCTTCCACAGGAACGTCGACCGGGGGTACGCCAGCCTAGAACTCCAAGTCTTCGCTACCCTATTAAGGGCTATAGCAAGCGTAAGTGCACTTATGGTTGGCACTTAGCAAGTGGGAGGGAGAATATGACATGAAAGCTTAAACAAAGGCTTTATTTGGTGGCCTGTCTCTTATACACATCTAGATGTGTATAAGAGACAGCCCTAGGACAGTGGCGGCGTGGGGCCGTACCAGCACGCCACTGACAAAAGCACCATGGCCGACTCTTTGATAGCTCTTGTCACGCCCGGTTTTAAGGACAAAACCGAACGCACCCTTTATGCATGCCCAGGATCAAATTCATGCATAAAGTGACATCATAAGTGAATAACAGAACAATATCAATTACAAAGCGTATATTATTTACAAATTGACCAAAGGGCCTTAAAGAAAATTACACAATCATAAATCTAATCGTGACGGAGGGCTCCATCTTCCACAGGAACGTCGACCGGGGGTACGCCAGCCTAGAACTCCAAGTCTTCGCTACCCTATTAAGGGCTATAGCAAGCGTAAGTGCACTTATGGTTGGCACTTAGCAAGTGGGAGGGAGAATATGACATGAAAGCTTAAACAAAGGCTTTATTTGGTGGACTGCAAGGCTCAAATTTTAGTTGGTCTAATTTTATTAAAGCACCTAGAGATATTATAATGTGATAAGCTTCCCAAACCACCAACTTAAGGTTAACCCAAAACTAACCAAAACCACAGTTATCCACCACTGCGATCCTCCCAAACTAGTTAACCATGTGAGGGTCCAGGCCGCTCTTGACCGTGAGCATGGCTGTTATAACAGTTTTACACTCTGCAGAGGTTGTACACTTTCACCATGAGTCGTGATACCTTTAAGTTGAGGTGGCAAACCTCCACACATTTCCGAGATGTGCGTGCCGGGTACACTACGAGGCCTTCCATTGGTTCTCTAGGGAGCATTGACCCACTCAGGGCTCAGACCCATCACTGTGCCGTGCAACGACTTCTGGGACGCTGCCCTAGTCGGCTCCTACCCACCCAACATGTACCCCTGGATTACCCAAATTTCTCAGCCAAGACCATTGCCCATCTAGTTCTCATGGTTGTACTGTTTTCCTGGGTGTTCACTCCATAGATCAAACCTTAAGCTCGGCTCAGGCAAAACCAACATAACATTCCTCAAAAAACCAAACATCAAGCCCACTTGCCTGAGCCGCCTAGAGTTCCATGTTGCTAAAAAGATTACCAAACCCACATTGCATAGTTCATTAGTCAATATTAAATTAACCCAACCATCCATGGTTGAGCATGGCTAAGCAAGAATTCTACCCATATAGGTAACCTCTAAGGGCAACAAGGAATAACAATGAAATTCTAGTAAACAAACTAGCATAGGATTCCCAGCAAATTATGACATCTAATGCAAGCAAATGTAAATAACAGGTGATATTGCATTAAATAAATTAAATAGGTACAAGGAGAATGATCAAGGAACCACTTGCCTCAAAAATAAATCCAAGGTTCCCACTTGCTCTGAACGTTCCTCAACGTAAACAATTCAACTGCAAACAAGCACATATATACAACTAAGAACAATACACCAAGCAATAACAAAATAGTTTTGAAAAGCATACTATAAGCTAACACTAGCTACAACAAACGCAAGGGAACAAGAAATGCTTAAAACGGAGCTACGGTTCAAAAGATAAAGCTAGCGAACATTTGAATTGTATACAAAAGGAACAACTATATTTTAATTTAATAAAGCATGTGTAAAGGATATTTCAAACAAATACCTATGTTCAAATTACTCAAATTATTCTAATTCAAAAGCGAAGTAAATCCTAGTCATATTTTATTTACAATTATTTGCATATAGATTAAGCCATTTAATTATTTAACTTGAAATAAAAGACATGTGATAGGGTCTAATCGAATTATTTCATATGTCGTGTTGAACTAAACATGTTACAAATTAAAACACATTTATATTGGGATTAGTCAAATTAACAAAAGTTTATCAAAATCTGGTGTATAAACCTAAACAAATTTTATTTAGGAAGCAAGTCGAAAGATAATTAATTAATTTAATATTTTATCTGATTTTATAAAACGTGATCATCATGTAGCTACACTTGTAAACGATAGTCCATGCTAAAAGAGGACCATCGCAACAAGAACGAACTAAAACGGAGCTACGTCGCAAAAGCTACAACCTAAAACGTGGTTTAACTATTTTCTAGAATTTTATTAACACCTAAAAGAATTTTATTTAAGCTAAAACTAATTTTTATAGCATTAGCATTGTCAAGGGTTATAATATTTTAAGAATAAAATAAACTAATTTTATGACATCATATATAAAAATTATGACATCGACAAGGCATTTTATACTAGGTTTAAATATGTTTTCTATTTTTATTAAATAACAAGGGTTACAATATAATATTCAGAAAGTTGCAAGGTCTCTAATGCGAAATATACAAGGCTCAGTAAACAGTAGATGTAAAACCATGAAAATACAAGGATTCATATGCTATTTACTCTGGCTAGGGGCCTATACATAAATAACTATAGAGAGCAGGGGCTAGAAGGGAATTTTACCTAGACTCAGAGAACAGCATGCACAAAAATGAGGTTCTGCGGGGGCCTATGTGTAAAACTGTCAAGGTGGTCGGTTTGACCTGGTTTGACCGGTAAGCTGGGATTTAATCTCAGCCGTCTGGGCCGATCCAACGGCTCAGGGCGCTCCGCTCGGCTTGGGTCGCCGGCGCATGCAGGGGCGGCGGCGCTGGGTCAGGTGCGGCAGCGGCTCGCCGGAGTTGGAGCGTACGGGCGCTACGGGGCACCAAATCGCGCGCGGATTGGCCCTACAGAACAAGGAGGCGGCGACGAACCTAATGCCGGTGTTCTCGTTGTGGATTTACCGGCGTAGGCGGCTGTCCACGACGCGGGGCAGACGGCGGCCACGGGCACTCATGGGGGACGCGCTCGGGGCTTCGTTCTCGCGAGTCTAGGTGTGCAGGTGGCCTCCTGGTGTTCCTGCGCACGGGTAAGAAGAGGAGAGGGAGTGAGAGAGGGCGCCATGGTGGAGATCGAGGCCGGTGGAGGTTCTCACCGTGGCGGGCGGAGGTCGGCCGATTTGCCGGTGATGGTGGCTTGGCCGCTCCGTTGGCGGCACGAGGAAGCAAAGGGGGCGGCTAGGGGGCTCTGTGGGGGGTTTTATCGGGGCCAGGCGCTTGGGCGGGTGTGGAATTTGGCCGCAGGCGTCTCGGCCTTGAATGGCCGGTAATGGCCATCACTGCCATTAATTCGTGCGGGCGAGAGGGGGGAAACAGGCAGGGGCAGTTAAGGGCAGGGGTGGCGGCGTCTGCGGAGTGGGGCCGGGCTGGCGTGCTCGAGAGCGGAGGCGAAGCGAAGGCGGCGGCGTGTTGGGCATCCGAGCGGAGCAGAGGAAGCAGAGGAGGGGGAGGGGAGAGGCTGACGAGCTGGGCCCACAGTGCAGCGAAAGTGAGGGGAGGGGGCGTTGGCGTCGCACAGGGGGTGAGAGAGGAAGATGGGCTGCCGGCTCGGTGGGCTCGGCCCAAGGGAAAAGGTAGAGGGGTGCGGGTTGGGCTGGAAAGGGGAAAGCTGGGCTGGTGCGGATTTGGCCCGGGTGGAGCGGTGGGCCGGAGAGGATTTGGCTCGAGTGTGGAGGTGGGTGGGGCTACGGTTGGCTTTGGGCCAGGCCGGCCAACGAACAGAGCAAGGATAAACCCGCTTGAGTAGCGGTACTCAACTAAGATAGTTCAAGATAAAAATTCAAAAGTAATCTAGCCTAATGCTTCCCCGGCAATGGCGCCAGAAATGCTTGTTGGCACTTCTTACGATCCAATATTAGAATTGAGAATCCTGGTACTGGGGTAAGGAGTGTTTCAGTAGTTTTCCTTATGGCTTAGTAAAATATAGAAATATTCTGCAAGCGCACAGAATCACCGATGTAGCACTTTACCTCGGGATACTCCTAGGTGAAGTGCTACAGCGGTGATTCTGTGCGCTTGCAGAATATTTCTATATTTTACTAAGCCATAAGGAAAACCACTGAAACACTCCTTACCCCAGTACCAGGATTCTCAATTCTGATATTGGATCGTAAGAAGTGCCAACAATGAACGCCGTCTTGTCTTGATCTGCCGGGTTAAGGGCTATCTGATGGTAGCCAGAGTAGCAATCGAGAAAGGAGAGTAGTAAGCATCCGGCCGTCGAGTCGACTACCTGGTCGATACGAGGGAGAGGGAAGGAGTCCTTAGGGCAGTGCTTGTTGAGATCGGTATAATCAATGCACATTCTCCATTCACTGGTTTTTTTCTTTACAAGTACATGATTTGCAAGCCATTCGGGGTGCATGCACTCCCGAATGAAACCGGCTGCTAGGAGTTTATTCAATTCTACCCTAATGGCCTCCTTGCGATCTTGCGTGAACCGTCGAAGCTTCTACTTGACTGGCTTGGCGGTCTTCACCAAATGCAACGAGTGCTCAGCCTTCTCCCTTGGGACTCCTGGCATATCCGAGGGTTTCCATGCGAATATGTCCCAATTGTCCCGCAGGAAAGAGGTGAGCGCGCTTTCCTATTTGGGGGAAAGGCCTTGGCCTATCAGCGCCGTTTTGGTGGGGTCGTCGCTGAAGAGGGGGATCGCCTTGGTCTCTGAGTCCGGCTCGAGCGCTGTCATCATGGCGTCCTGCTCCGGCACCTTGGAGTCGGCGGGTGGATTGGCTTTGGCCTCGGCTGCGAGGAGTACGCTGTTGCCGAGATGGCGAGAGAGCTCGGCAAGGCGTACGGCTTCTCCATCACATTCGTACGACGTCTGAATGTCGCCCCTGATGCTGATGACCCCGTTCGGGGCCGGCATCTTCATCACCAAGTAGGTGTGATTCAGGATTGCCATGAAGCGTGCCAGCATGGGCCGCCCGAAGACGGCGTGATAAGAGCTGCTGAAGTCAGCGACCTCGAAGTGCAGGAAATCGGTGCAGTAGTTATCGGGCGTGCCGAAGGTGACCGACAGAGTAACTCGTCCCACGGGGTAGGCCGCCTTCCCTAGGATGACACCGTAGAACGGGTGGTCGGAGCCTCGGAGCTGGCTGTTGTCGAACCCCATGTCGTTCAAGGTCTTGGTGAAGACGATGTTGAGGGCGCTGCCTCCATCGATTAGCACTTTGGTCAGGAGGACCCCGTCAACAACCGGGCTGACAATCAGTGGGTATGAGCCTGGCTCAGGCAAGTAGACCCTGTGGTCCTTCCTGCTGAAGGTGATCGGAGTTTCCGACCACTTAAGGTACTCGACCCCCTTGGTGCCAACGAGATTTATCTCGCGGCTGTGGAGCTTCTTCTTCCTTCTATCGCGGAACGCGTCAGGACCCCCTAGGATTGCGTTAACCTGGCGGTCGGCGCGCTGAAAGTTGCCTTGATGCTCGTCGACAGGTACGCCATTCTGATCCGGGCGGCGGTTATCATCGTCTTGTAACCGGTCATCGCGACGGCGATCGCGGTCGTCGCGGTGGTCATCACGACAATCGTCGTGGCGGTTGTTGCGACGGTCGTAGCGGCGGTCATTGCAACGGTCGCCGTCCCTTCTGTCACCACGGTTGTTGTTGTAGCGAGGCTTCTTTGCTGCTGGGGCGGCGCTGATTTCTCTCTTCAGGGTCCAGCAACTTCTGAACGAGTGCTTCGCGACGTTGTGAAGAGGACACGGCTCGTTGAGGCGTGCGAGTTCCTCGAGCTAGAGTCTTGACTCTACCTGGCCTTCGCCCTCTGCAACGGTGGCGACGTCAGGCCTGCTGCGTCTGTTGCGCGATGGTTCGGTTTTCTATTGCTCGGGTGGCCGGCGATCGTGGTCCTTGTCCCTCCGATCTGTGGTCCTGAACTGGGCTATCTCGGCTGTGTCGGCCTCAGCTTCTTCTTCGACCACCTTCATCATCTCCCCCACCGTCTTGGGGTCTTTCTTGAACAGGTTGCGGAAGACGTCCTTGTCGTACAACCCGCGCCGGAAGGCATCGATGATGTCTCTCTCTTCGACATTTGTAAGCTTGTTAAGGTTGTTGAAGAAGCGGTTGGTGTAGTCTCGGAGACTTTCACCCCTGTTTTGGCGTACTAGGTCCAGATCAAACCTAGTGCCTGGACGAGTGTAGGTGGCTTGGTAGTTTTCGGTGAAGACTTTGCAGAGTTGCGCCCAGCTAAAGATGGAGTTCTCTAGGAGTCCCGAGAGCCATAGGAGCGCTGCCTTCCCTAGCATGACCGGGAAGTAGGCTGCCGCCTGGTCCGTGTTGCCGCGTGCGGCCCGGACTGCTGTGATGTACGTCTGGATCTAGAGCTTGGGGTCGGCGCGTCCGTCGAACTTCTCGACCATGGCTGGCTTGAAGGTGTCCGGCCACTGGACCTTGCGGAGGCGCTTGGTGAAGGCCTGGAAGCCTTCGATCTCGAAGTCGTCATCGCCGAAGCTGTCGATGCCGCCATCATGACGGTGATCGCGGGCTCTAGGTGAGCCGTATCGGTGATCATAGCGATCGCGCTCATCCAGCTCATGGCGTGCGCGATTATCATCGACGTCGGAGTACTCAGAGCGATTACCTCGGCGCTCGGGCCGACCGTAATCTCAATCGTACCGCTCGCGGCGCTCTAGCTCGGCTGTGTCGCGCTCGCGATGCCGGTTGTTGAGCTCTGCTCGTACATCGCGGTCCGGCCTGTGAAGTCGGTCACGAAGGTCTTCGTCGTTGCGGCGATAGTTACGCCGCCTATAGCCGCCGCCGCGGCGATTCCAAGGGTGCCTGCCCTCGGACTCGTCTGGTTGGTTGTCTGCCATATGTTCCTGATCTACCTCTTCTGGGATGGTTTCCAGTGTCTAGGATCTAGGTCGGCGCCGTTCCCGATCGGATCTACTATGCTCGGTCCTGCGGGAACTTGATCTGCTTGAGCACGAGCGGCTAGATCTTGATCTAGCCTGCTTGATTTGCTGATGGAGATCTAACTCGGGCCGCCTCTAGGGTGGCCGCCATGTGCGCCAGCTCGGCAACACATGCTGCGATCGCTGCGGATGGGGTGAGGAAGTCGGCGCGTGCCCGTTCGAACTCACGTTCGAGGTTACGTGGGTCCAAGGGGTCCAGCTCTTCGTCGCGTGGGTCGCCATCTGCGTCCGCGTTGACTGCTTCGTCCTAGCGGCACTGAGGTCTATTGTTGTTTGCATCTATACGGTGTTGCCGTGCGGAAGCGGTCTCGTGCTCTTGAGTGTCTTGGTATTCAGATACGAGTACCTCGCGATCATGTCGCAAGGTGCGGCTTGATGCCTCATCTGCCGAGTTCTTGGGAGATCCGAGTATGGTCGTGGCGACCTGGAATTCACCGCAGTCCAGAAACTGGGTGGGTTCGGGCGGGTTTCCAGATTGGATCTCGGTTTCGCGGTGCAGGAGCCGGCCGGAGTAGTCGGCAGCCGCGTTCTTCAGCCCGTGGGGGAACGTGTTCCCGGAGCGGCCTAGCGCCTGCTCGGACATGGCGATGCACTCAGCGAGCATGTCGTTGATGCGGTTCAGCCCGACGACGATCTCGTCGGGGTAAGGGACTCGGCGCCGAGGGAGCAGATCTGGGATCCGGTCCAGGATGCTGAGCTGCTCGATCTGCTGCATGAGCTGATCTGGCACGTCGGGGGAGTCCCCGGAGTTGTCGAAGTCGAGTCCACCGGCGTCAAGTTGACATTGGTGGAGCTTGAGTCATTGGAGTCGGCGAAGAAGCTGCATCCCGGACGGTGCTTGGGCTGCTGCTAACGTCCGCCGGGAAGATGATGTCGGATTCATCTGCCATCAAGCCAACGGTGTTTTCGAATCGAAAAAGCTCACCAATCTACCTGGCGTGCCAACTGTCGGACCTTAGGACCGGCAATCCACCTGGGGGTACCCGAGTGGTTGATTTGTAGGAGGGGCGATTGATGAACTAGTGACTTGATGGTACACAGGTGGCACTGATTTAGACAGGTTCGGGCTACCCGGAGGTACAATACCCTACGTTCTATGTCGGTGGTGGTGTTTGTATTGCTTGTATGGTTTGATGCGATGATTGGATCGGGTGCCTGTTGGCACTCCTTACGGCCTACAGATAAATCCGCAAGCGGACGGATACCGATGTAGCTTTCACCCGGGAGTATTCCAAGGTATCGATTTCCACGGAGAACGAGAAGTGGACTGATTCTAAACTAAGTTGTCCTAGGTAGATGGAATGGAGTGAATGGTATGGATGAGGTGGATGACAACAACAAAGAGAGAAGAGGAGTGATAGGAGGGTAGAGAGGGTACGAGTCTGGTAGAGGTATTCTACTGATTGATCGAGCAGATCAGAGGGTACAGATAGATACTTGCTTCGGGACAAGGGAACCGGTGGACACACAGAAAGGGATGAGAAGGGGTGCCACTATTTCCCCACTGGGGGATCCTACGGACCGGAACTAACGTGATGGGTAGATGGATCATGAAGGTCTAGATGTTACATGGCTTTGGCGAGCCTCTTAAATTTTGCTGTGGGTGCTTGGCAGAGGACATTGTTCTTGTCCATCTGCCAAGGCTCGCCTTCAGTGACCTTCTCATCCTGGTTGCTCAACTTCTGGCATGTTTGTGCCAGTTCTTTTTCAGGCTCTTCAACCATGGGTTTCTTCATTGGTGGACTTGTCATAGTATAAAAGTAAGAACTGAATGCTCAATTAATCAGAGAGAGATACAAGAGTTACCAGACACGACCCGGATGTTACTCGAAGTGAAGTCGCATCCGTAGAGGTACAGCGGGTGTAACACCCTAAAAATGCCTATTTTAAAATTTAGTAATTAAATTTGGTCTTATTTAATTTTATGCTCATATTTATCTAAGAAAAATAAATTATTTATGGAAAATAAAATTTAATATAAGGATTGAAACATTTTTGTTGCATTCATGCCGACTGCATGGTGTTTGTTGCATTCATGCTATCTGCATTGTGTTTTGTTTGTGTGTGATTCAATTGGAATTTAAATTATGCTTAAATTCGAATTTGAATCGTTTTGTTTGGAGCTCTAGAAAAGTTGTAGCAGCCCGAGTCCGTTTTTCCTCCCTGAACTCTTTTTCTTGGCTGAGCTTGCCCCTCCTTCTTTTCTTCTGTGCAGCAGCCCACCTCCCCGCGCTCCGCTTTCGGCCGCCGCCGGCCTGCCTCCCGCTCCCCGCCAGCCCACCTCCGCGGCCCACCTCTCTCTCTCTCTCTCTCGGGCCCAAGGAACGACGCGGCCTGTTGCGGCCTCTCTCCCCCGGCCAGCCCAGCTTCCTCCGGCGGCCCACGACGCTGCTCCGCCCTCCCGGGTCCGACGCGAACTCGCCGCCGCCGGATTCCTTGGCGTGCGCGCCACGGTCACCTCGGCGTGTGCGCCAGATAGGGCCGCGTCCGCGCCCCTATAAAGCTCGCAGCCCGGCCGCGCTGTTTCCTAGCCACCCCTTTATTTAATTTAATGCTCATATTTATCTAAGGAAAATAAATTGTTTCTGAGAAAATAAAATTCAATATAAGGTTAGAAACATTTTTTGTTGCATTCATGCTATCTGCATTGTGTTTTGTTTGTGTGTGATTCAATTGGAATTTAAATTATGCTTAAATTCGAATTTGAATCGTTTTGTTTGGAGCTCTAGAAAAGTTGTAGCAGCCCGAGTCCGTTTTTCCTCCCTGAACTCTTTTTCTTGGCTGAGCTTGCCCCTCCTTCTTTTCTTCTGTGCAGCAGCCCACCTCCCCGCGCTCCGCTTTCGGCCCGCCGCCGGCCTGCCTCCCGCTCCCCGCCAGCCCACCTCGCGGCCCACCTCTCTCTCTCTCTCTCTCGGGCCCAAGGAACGACGCGGCCTGTTGCGGCCTCTCTCCCCCGGCCAGCCCAGCTTCCTCCGCGCGGCCCACGACGCTGCTCCGCCCTCCCGGTCCGACGCGAACTCGCCGCCGCCGGATTCCTTGGCGTGCGCGCCACGGTCACCTCGGCGTGTGCGCCAGATAGGGCCGCGTCCGCGCCCCTATAAAGCTCGCAGCCCGGCCGCGCTGTTTCCTAGCCACCCCTCACCTCCCGCACTAGACTCCGAGCGCCCTAGGTCGCCGGTGCGCCGGCACCGCCGCCGGCCGGAGCCCCTGTCGGCCATGGGGAAGAAGACCCCTCGCCCTTTTGCACATAACCCCCTGGAAGAACTCCACTCCTACGCATAAACCCACCCCGTCCCCTGGATCTATTCTGGATCGTCGGATCCAAATCCGACGGCCTGGATTCAATTGAGCTCGAGTCAACCCGAGTCAATACCGGTCAACCCGAGTCAGCCACGGTTATTTTGCAAAAGTGCCCCTGACCTTTTTGGAAATTAACCCGCGGTCCAGATCTATTCAAAAATAATTAGATTTAAGTCCTGATTTTTACAGAAAACCCCCTGTCTTATTTAAAAATAGCACCCGAGGTCCTGTCTTGGTTAATTTGCGATTAAACCCTCCTGTTTTAATATAAAATTTTGTTTTAGCCCCTGAGTTTTTGCAATTAAGCCCCTGGAACTTTTAAAACTTTGCTAGCAAGTCCCTGAACCTTAGAAAAGCCATATCTTTCTCATTTTAGCTCCGATTTGAGTGATTCTCGCGCTCACGTGTTCGTATCGAAGTAGTTTTTCAGCCTTCTTTTGTTCTGTTTTTATTGTTTGGTGTACTGTTCTAATAGATTAAATTTGTTTGCATGTACTGGCTTGTATGGATGCTTGTGTGTTGGTGTATGAGTCCAGTCGGTGAGCCGTACGCGTTTGAGTTCGAGGGTTACGAGGAGCAGGACCAGCAGGAGCAGCAGCAGCAGCAGCAGTTTGACGAAGGCAAATATAGCACGGATAATCCTTGCTACCTAAACACACCTTTACATTATTTACTGCATATGCATGTGTCCAAATTGTTACCCTTTTAAGGTTGTACCTAGTCTGTTTACCCTTTACCTTGATTACCTTGGGTTATTGCATTTGGGTAGAACTTTGCTAGGCACAGCTACCGTCACCTTTGCTTAACTGTTAATCTTCACTTAATGGTTCACTTAAATGTTAATGGTAAAACTTGCTTTTTAGCAACATGGAACAGGGAGCTAGGGCGTACGCTTCGTGCTTGGCCCTAGTGTCTCTCCGTAAGGACTGGTTCTTAAAGCGGCAACCCAGGAACCTGTCGCCACCGCTGGAACTATAATGGCTCTGGTCTTGGATAAGTAACATGTACGGCTCTAGCTTGACAGTAGTTACCGACGGGCCGTCGGTGTTATGGGAAGCATGGGTGAGAGTATGGTTTGATCCACCGAGGACGGAGTATCCGTCGGCTATGTCCCCGTGAGGCATAGTCCCGCGTTGGGAGCCACCGTATGGCGGGGGTTCCACACGTTGCACCATTTACTTTGTTGTTGATATTGTTTACCGCGCTTGGATGCCATTGACCCCCTCGTGTTGCTACATGAGCGTCAGTCAATCTCGGTGCCTTGGGTCATGCTGCCTAGGTTGTACTGTAACGGCTACTGTTTTGTTAGGGTGTCTTGTGAAAAGCCTCGTAGCGTCCCTATGCAGTCAGACCTCGGAAGTGTTGATGTGCGTGGTTGGGTGCAAGGTTCCTTTGAACTTTTACACGACTGGTGGGTAAAGGGCGAAACCTCTGCAGAGTGTATAATCTATCATGATAGCCTTGCTCAGGGTCACGAGCAGCCTGGATCCTTTTTGATTAGAAGTTGATATTTATTTTCTCGTAGCGACCCCCTCGTCGGGGGTGCCGGCTGCGAGGAGGAGTCGCATCTCGCCTTTTCTTGTTCAGGACGTTGCGGGCGTCGCCATCGTTGATGGTGCCTCGCGTGTCCACGAGTCGATCCTTCGCGAATCTTCTCGTCTCATGGTTGTCAGCCACAAGCGCCTTCAGTAAGACATTTACTTACACTTGCTATTCAACAAAATCCCGGATGGGTAACAGATGGATTAGATGGTACTGCTGCTGTTGAATTTCCTGAGGATCTGCCATTCTACTAGTTGTGCTCAACCAGTCGGTGTCCCCGTGGGTTATGGTTATCGGCTTCGTCTTCGTATTCGTTTAGAAAGATTTAGTAAAGAGACTTCCGCTGTTTTATTTAGTTATTTGAGTCAAACTCTGATGTAAAACCATTTTATTTGAGCATATGTACTCTGTTTATCATATTGGTTAACTATATGTGTTCTGTGGACTTCCTGGGCACACATATAGTAGCATTCGGGTTTCTGTGAAAATCCGGGTGTGACAGATTGGTATCAGAGCCGTGTAGTGGAATCCTACAAGCCGAAGGGTAAGGGTGCTGGGGCATCGAAGCTACACGAGGGAAAGCGATGCTGCCCACTCTGCCGCAAAAGGGGCGGCTTTTTCCCAACATGATCAATAGGCTGATGGCCTTACCAAACCGCTCTGAACTACCACTTTGCCTGGTTTCGGGAACTTCCTGCAGGAGTATTGGACGCACTGGCTTAGAATTGAATCATGCCCCCGCAAGATTGGCTGGCCATTGAGGACTTGTTCCAATGAGTTTGAAAGTGGCTTTGGGGATGAGGATTCATATTCCTATTTCTTTCTTTGGATTGAGCGACAAAAACAAGAGTGCTGACTGTAGGATCGCAGCCTAGTTAGAACGGTTGATAAATCATTAGGAGACCACCATGATTTTGTTGCAGATCATTTAGTTACGTTTTTCAAAACCAGTGCTGTCGAGTCTTGTGTGAATCATGTTTCTAGGTGCTTGATTTTGTTGTTATTATGCTTATGTTTGATTTGGATTTTTGTAATGATTGTGGTGGTCATAGACGCAAGTCTACCTCCATCTAGATATAGGACTAAGGTTTAAGGAATATTAGTGAATAAATAGTTGGGTTACCTATCTCCTTTGCATTTCCTCTGTCTTGCTCTCTATCATATCCTTCCAAGTATTGCTATCTTCTTATGCACCATCTGCAAGCATGGGCTACCTACTACCGATTGACAGGAATACTGATGGGAGATATCTTGCTATGGTAGATGGTTAACACCAGAGGCAACCCCGGTGGCAGTGGAAGCAACCAGAATCAGAACCCACCACCTCTACCACCGCCACTCACCATGGAGCAGATAATGCAGATGCAACTTCAGCTGACACAGCAGATGGCGCAAACCATAGCACTGATGCAGCAGAATCAGCAGAACCCGCTTCAACAGCCCCACGTGCAGCCCAGAGATAAGAGGGGCGAGTTTATGAAGGGACGCCCTCCTACCTTCAACAAGTCTAGTGACCCAATGCAAGCAGAGGACTGGCTCAAGGCAGTGGAAAGGCAGCTGGACATTGCACAGTGCAATGACAGGGAGAAGGTGTTATATGGAAGTGGACAGCTTCAGGGAGCAGCTTTGGATTGGTGGGATGCGTACCAATATGCTCACCCCAATCGTGAGCAGGAGTTCCGCGACAGCTTCCGCTCTCACCACGTGCCGGAAGCGCTGATGATCTTGAAGAAGAAGGAGTTCCTGGCATTGAAGCAGGAAGGTATGAGTGTCACCGCCTATCGTGACAAGTTCGTTGAGTTGGCCCGTTATGCTCCAGAGGACGTGCATACTGATAGGAAGAAGCAGACCCGATTCCGAGATGGCCTGCATGATACACTCCAGTACCAGCTCCTGTGTTCAAAAGGTTCGCCACCTTTCAGGAACTGGTGGATAGCGCACTACTGCTGGAGCACAAGCGCCGTGAGATGGAGGAAAAGAAGAGGAAGCTTCAAGGCACACCGTCAGGAAGCAATGTTCGCCCTCGCTTCAATCCTCAGCAAGAAACCAGCAGATGGTGACTCCACAGCGTTTCCAGGGACAGTCCGGTACGATGAACCGCAACCAGTATCAGCAACGCCCCCAATACCAGCAGCGTCCCCAGTACCCCCCAGCACCACCTCAGCAGCGTCTTTAGAACCAGCCACAGAATGGTCCTGTCCAACGCCCCAACCCGACCAACAATGCACCTACAGCTCCGAGGTGTTTTGGTTGTGGTGAGCTGGGACACTATGCCAGCGCTTGTCCTCGCAAGGCTCAGAATGCCGTTGCTCAGAACAACAATCAGAGGGTTGTGCAACCGCAGAACCAGAACGCGAATAAGCAGCAGAACCCAGCGAGAGGCAAGGTCAACCACATGGGCACGGAAACCACAGAAGGAGCAACGGATGTCGTTGTGGGTACGTTCCCTGTCAACTCGTCTCTCGCAACTGTTTTGTTTGATACTGGAGCTTCGCATGCTTTCATATCTGCTGCTTTCGTGAAAAAGAACATGATGATCTTGCAACCTATGGGGAGCCCCGTGGTAGTTAGTTCACCCGGGGGAGAACAGTGTGCCACTTTACGTTGCCCCTGTTTCACCATCACAATAAGGGGGGTATACTTTGTGGTGAACCCAATAGTCCTAGAAACCCTTGGGTTTGACTTGATTCTGGGTATGAGCTGGTTAGCCAGATATGATGGGGTGATTCAATGTTCCAAAAGAGCAGTGCAGCTGACAGCAAAGACTAGTGAGAAAGTGGACTATCAAGCAGCTAGTCCCTTGGAGCACAATCAGATCTACCAAGCCAAGGGTGTAGCATGGGAGGACATCAGAGTGGTGTGCGACTTCCCAGATGTGTTCCCAGATGAGTTACCAGGTATGCCCCCAGACCGCGAAGTTGAATTTGTTATTGATCTTAAGCCTGGTACTGCACCTATAGCTAAGAGGCCATATAGAATGGGAGTAAAAGAACTAGAGAAACTTAAGGAGGAATTAAGGGCATTGTTAGCAAAAGGGTATATTCGTCCTAGTTCATCCCCTTGGGGAGCACCAGTTTTATTTGTGGATAAGAAAGATGGGACCCAGAGATTGTGTGTGGATTATCGAGCTTTGAATGAAGTGACCATCAAGAACAAGTACCCGCTGCCAAGGATTGATGATCTCTTCGACCAGTTGAAAGGAGCATGTGTGTTCTCTAAGATCGATCTCCGATCCGGTTACCATCAGATGAGGATACGAGTGACTGACATCCCCAAAACAGCCTTCACAACCCGATATGGTCTATATGAGTTCACTGTCATGTCTTTTGGTTTGACAAATGCACCGGCATACTTCATGTATTTGATGAACAGTGTGTTCATGGACTATCTTGACAAATTCGTAGTGGTGTTCATTGATGATATTCTGGTTTTCTCCAAGAATGAGGAAGAGCATGAAGAACATCTGAGGTTGGTGATGCAGAGACTTCGTGAGCATCAGTTGTATGCCAAGCTGAGCAAGTGTGAGTTCTGGTTGAAGGAAGTAGCATTCTTGGGTCACGTGTTGTCCAATGGTGGAGTGGCAGTCGATCCGAAGAAGGTTAGTGACGTGTTGAGTTGGAATCCGCCTAAGGATGTGAGTCAAATCAGAAGCTTCCTTGGAATGGCTGGATATTATCGGAGGTTCATTGAAGGATTTTCACAGATCGCTAAACCCATGACGGCACTATTGGAGAAAAATGCCAAGTTTGTCTGGACTAAGGAGTGTCAAGTCAGCTTTGAGGAGTTGAAGAAGAGACTGACAACGGCACCCGTGTTAGTGTTGCCAGATATAGCCCAGAGTTTCTCTATCTACTGCGATGCATACCGTCTAGGACTGGGGTGTGTACTCATGCAGGAAGGCAGAGTAGTAGCTTATGCATCAAGGCAGTTGAGGAAACATGAGCAGAACTACCCGACACACGATCTGGAGTTAGCAGCTGTAGTACATGCATTGAAGATTTGGAGGCATTACTTGATTGGTCATAAGTGTGATATTTACACTGACCACAAGAGTCTCAAGTATGTGTTCACACAGTCAGATCTGAATTTAGCCGAATGGCGTCCTTCCACCAAATCCGGCCCACTACGACCTGGAGATTCATTATCATCCAGGGAAGGCCAACCTGGTGGCAGATGCTTTGAGTAGAAGGAGTTACGTGAATCAGATCACGGGACATTTCTTACCGGAGGAACTCAGTTCAGAGTTTGAGAGGATGAGTCTGGGATTTGTGACCAGCGTCACCGAACTGGCAGTAGAACCGACCTTGGAACAAGAGATCCGAAAAGGACAGCTCGCAGACGCGAAGATCAAGGAGATCATGGAACTGGTGGCATTAGGAAAAGCCCCTGGTTTTCGAGTGGATGGCCAAGGGACATTGTGGTATGAGAAGAGGATCTGTGTACCAGATATAGTGCAGATCAGGGATGCAATTCTTAGGGAAGCCCATGAATCTGCGTATTCGATACACCCAGGTAGTACCAAGATGTACCAAGATATCAAAGAGAGATTTTGGTGGTACGGATTGAAGAGAGATGTGGCCACATACGTAGCTCTATGTGACACATGTCAGAGAGTCAAAGCTGAACATCAGAGGCCAGCAGGTTTGCTCCAGCCCCTGAAGGTACCTGAATGGAAGTGGGAAGAAGTCGGTATGGATTTCATCACTGGCTTACCTCGCACTCAGAGGGGATTTGACTCAATCTGGGTAATCGTGGATCGTCTGACCAAGGTGGCGCATTTCCTTCCAGTAAAAACCACCTACACGGGAGCCAGACTAGCGGAGTTGTATATGGAGAGGATTGTGTGTTTGCATGGGGTACCGAAAAGAATAGTGTCAGATCGAGGTACCCAGTTCACATCACACTTTTGGCGACAACTGCATAGATGTGTATAAGAGGACAGGCACCAGGCGCACGG
>OAMR01001170.1:66640-85096 GCA_900205405.1 Echinochloa crus-galli | reverse complement strand
TTCGGGCGAAATCCCCGGTTCGGCCGAACTGCCCAGTTCGCCCGAACCGGTGGATGCACCGCCTCAGCAGCCAAGGGCCAGGATCGCGCCCTGGAGGCGGTTCCTACCTTCGGCCGAACAGGCCAATTCGGCTAAAGTGGGCCAGGCCCAGTTCTGCACCGCCTTTGCCTTGCACATGTGTTTGTCCAGCTCCTGAAGTCGGTTGGCAGGTCGGTCCGCGTCTTGGGCTAGCCTGGAGGGTCTCCGGTGGACTCGTGGGCTCCGTCGGGTTGGATATGGACCACCGGTCTTCTGGATATGGGTTGAGCCGGCCCAGAGTGGCGTGGTCGTGGTCCACAAGTCTTGCCCAGCTAGGGGGGCAACTGGCCGAACGCCGAATCGTGTCGTTCGGCCGAAACGGTCATTTCTGACCCTTATAGCACGTGTTTCTCCATTTTGTACCTGCATAGAGGACAATCACCAAAACTTGTGGAAATAGTCAGTGATAAGTCCTATAGCTATGGTGTGTGTCCCCATTGTGTTTGTTTTATACTCGGTTGGAGGTCGGAAATCGGTCTGTAACGACCGCCAATAGTGCCCCTCGTGGGGGTGCCCCAGGCCGCCTTATATAGGGTTGACGGACTAGGGTTTACAAGTCGGTTTCCATCTAAACCTACTTTGTCCCGACCAGGACTCTAAGCTAGGTCGGTTACAACAGAATATCCCTGGATATCTGGACGAGTCGCCCGCCGGGTCTTCATCAAACTTGTTCACCAAGTCGGGTGCCCGTGTGGGCCGCCTAGTGGTCGGCCCATAAGCCTGTCAGATGTGGGCCCTGGCCACCGTAGTCTGGCCTGACAGTGGGCCCACGGGTACCCATATCCCACACTAGGGCCACTTATCTAGAGGATTAATCTACTCGGCAGAGAGAGTTCAATCCGACTACTCAAACCAGTCGGCTATGGTGCAAGACGGCGTAGCAGATTGGTATAACTAGTCGTGTACAGATAGGAAGCTCCCCAAAGTACTTTGTTGTAGTTATCCATGTTGTATACGACTAGGGCTGTACAAACCGACTTGTAACCCTACCTCCCGAACTATATAAGGCAGGGCAGGGACCCCTCCAAAACAACTCAACTCATAACCACACATGCAATACAATCAAGCACACATGACATAGGGTATTACGCTACTCGCGGCCTGAACCTGTCTAAATCCTTGTGTTGTTCGTGTACTGTCACTCCAAGAACTAGGCGAGACCTACGAATCTACTCTCTGGGGTACCCCCAGGCAGACGTGTTCGACATAATTCGTCGACACTTGGCGCCCACCGTGGGGCTCGCTCGTCGAAGCTCATCGATAGGCGCGATGGGATGCACTTTCAGAGCCACCGGCGTCGAGGAAGGCACAACTTTCGTCATTGGCTCGTGGACTTTCGTCTCTGACGGCAAGCTTGGCTTCGAGTCATTCCTAGCGGATCAACCAGGGCCTTACTCGATGACGGCGTCTCCACCATAACCGCTTCAAGATCTCGTCGAGAATCAGCTCTCGACGACTTCCTCGGGATCGACATCAACTACGACATCGACTCCGACTCCAATTCCGACTGGGATCCTACAAGTAGAGGTCAGGTACAACTCTTTTCCGATCATGGAAGGAGCTGGGAACTCCGAGCTGGCTACGCCATCGGACAACCCCCTGGCCCGATTCCCGTTCGAACTTTTCAATACCGCGGCTGTATATCAACAGATGTACACCGCGAGGCAGGAGTACCCAGAAGAAGAGACGTCCAGCAGGATCGTGACTCGTTGCAAGGACTCTGAGCTGGCCCCTGGGCCATCAGAGGACGACGACGACGATGATTTCACGATCCAATTGAGCGACTCTCCTAGCAACATCACGCGTTTTACTCATAGCGCATATTTCAAGACTAGCTTCAATCTTGACGAACCACTCGTCCGTCTACCATCAGGACTTGTCGTGACTAGCTCACCAGGAGGGCTCCTTGTCCATTGGCCTGGCGCGATCCCTTCCGACGCCCGTCACGACTACGATTCAAGGTTGAGTGCAGCCATATTGGAGGATCTGCCTTATCAAGACGGCAAGATAGCCTCGCTCACTTCTTCCACCGACTCAACTGGAGATATCCACTCGAACGCCCCGACCCTACTCCTACCATACCGCCCTGATCCCAGCAGACAAGTCTACATGGCGGGGGACACCGGGGCAGGGTGGCCAATACGATCGTGAGCTCTTGGCAGATATCTCCGACAAAGAGGACATAGTAGTCGGGGAAACTGACCAGCAAAGGACCACAAGGCAATCGAGGAACATCAAGCGCAGACAGCGATGCGCCAATGCTGCAATGCGCGCCTCTGCTACTCGCAACCTCGATCGTGATTTCCAGATGGTTGGTGAACTTCCCGTCCTACCCGACACTCCAGCAAATCTCTCGATCACTATGGAGATAGTGAAGTCTATGCCCAACACTCCTCAGTTACGGCATGTTCTTACCCTGCTAGAAATGGCTCGCAACAACATCAATGGTGGACCAGCAGCAACTCAGCACAATTCAGATCCAAGACCACAAGCCAGTCGCACCGTATCGTCACCAAATCTGAGTCGCGCTCCACGTGTTCCAGCAGGATAGCTCGTGAAACATGTACCAACGGCCGCTCAGCAGAGGGCCAATAGAACCAACAATCCTCCGGCCGGTGATCTTCGCCATTCACTCAACGCCAGTCGCGACGCTCGTTCCCAGATCGAAGCTAACAAGGCAAGTCGCATCGCATCAGAAATTCGCCGCCGGAACGAGTTCGATCAGCTCCATGGTCCCATCCCCGCTGTTCAAGAGCAGCCGCCGCGACAAGGTGATGCGCCGCAAGCCTCCAATCGCAATGGAGGATGAGGACAAGATCTACCCCGTGACCCCAATCGCAATCTTGGACGGGGTCAAGACCCGCCGCGCAACAACAATCACAATCACAATCGGCAACGCGGCCGCAACAACCAGCCAGACAACGATCCACCAGGTGACGATGGCAATGGCGATCGTCCCCCTCGTGGTCGTGATCATGATCATGGACGAGGCCGTGGCCATCACGACCCTGAGCCAGGTGATTCCCCGGGTCACAGCTCCCATGGACGGAACTACAACTCCGATCATGACAATAACCGCAGAAGGCGTCATCACTCTCCATCAGACAAATACGATGGATTTCCAGCTTTCTCCAGCCGAATCAAGAAGGTCCTGCTGCCCCAGAAGTTCAAGACAACTAGGATCGAGAAGTTCACAGGCAAACAAGACCCAGAATAGTGGTTGCGTGTCTATTCGACAGCAATCACTATGGCAGGAGGTACCAACGACGTGAAAGTCAGATACTTTCCTATCATGATGGATATAGCTCCGCTCACATGGCTCGAGGGCCTTCGCCATGGGTCCATTGATACATGGGAAGACCTCACGAGCAAATTCACTGCCAACTTCCAGGGAACCTGGGCACGGCCCGGAACCCGGTTTGAATTGGCAGCATGCAAACAAGAGAAAGGGGAAACTTTGCGCAAATACATTAAAAGGTTCTTTGAGAAAAGAGCCACCATTGTGGATGTGTCCGACAGGGAGATCATCGACTGCTTCCATGATGGACTCTGGGCACGCGAACTACACCGGGACAACAACAACAACAACAATAATGGCAGCAATAACTACAACAAGAGTAGTCCTGACTAATGTGGCAACAACAGGTGTGACTTCAACCGCAACAACAAGCGCAAGCCAGACAACACAGTCGCGGCAGTCGAGCGCCCGGCGCGGAAGAAGACTGCCCCCACCTTGGATAAAGTCATGACTGTCACTTGCCCATACCACCCTTATGGCAAGCACACGTTGGCCCAGTGTATCCACATCAAGGAGTTTGATAAGCGAGAAGTACCCGAAGAGAAGAAGCTCGACAACGGGAAGAACAACAAAGATAATGATGACCCTGGCAATGGTTTTCCCCAGGTCGACAATGTCATTGCAGTATTGTTCAGTGGTGAGACCCTCACCCAATTAAAGCATTCCAAGAAGCTATCACTTCGCGAGATCATGGCGATAGAGCCAGCCACTCCCACATACCTCAAGTGGTCTGAAGTTCCTATCACCTTCTCCAGGGCGGACCAATGGACCAATTTTGCCAATCCAGGCAGATATCCCCTAGTTTTGGATCCAGTCGTGGCATAAGCCAGACTGACCAAGGTACTTATTGATGGAGGCAGTGGACTCAATATCATCTTCGCCAAGACATTCACGAAGATGGGACTCGATATCACCCAGTACTTGAAGCCCATGGACTCTCCGTTCTACGGCATCGTCCCTGGCAAAGCTACGATTCCTCTGGGACAAGTAACATTACCAGTAACCTTCAGCATGGCGGCTAACTTCAGAACCGAGTACATCAAGTTTGAGGTGGCAGATTTTGAGACCTCGTATCATGCAATCCTTGGGCGTCCAGCCCTCGCCAAATTCATGGCGATCCCACATTACGTCTACCTCGTCCTCAAGATGCAAGCTCCTAATGGAGTCCTCTCCCTCAAAGGAGACCTCTAGATTTCCCATGACTGCGACACGGAAGCTGTGGAGTTTGCTGCTGCTTCACAAGTCCCCACACAGATGATGGAAGTACTCGCTTTGGCTAAGAAGTCTGTAGAAGAGGGAGCAGAAGTCCCTGCTAAGAAGTCTACAACTGCAAGTTTCAAGCCCTCTAAAGATATACAGCTCGAGATTGTAGATCTTGAGACGGGTGACTCATTCAAAACTGCCCTCATAGGGACAAATTTAGATTGTAAATAGGAAGACACGCTCGTCAAGTTCCTCCGTGCTAATAAAGATATATTTGCTTGGAAACCATCTGATATGCCTGGTGTTCCTAGGGAGCTTGCCGAGCACAACCTCAATGTCAAGAAGGACGCAAAACCTAAAAGGCAATGCCTACGACGCTTCGATCAAGAACGACGCAACGCGATCAAAGCTGAGATAGCCAAACTACTCCAGGCCGGCTTCATCAAAGAAGTCTTTCATCCAGAGTGGTTGGCCAATCCAGCCTTGGTCAGAAAGAAGAACAATAACGAGTAGCGCATGTGTGTTGATTACACAGACCTCAAGAAGCATTGTCCTCCAGACCCCATGGGTCTACCGCGCATTGATCAAGTCGTGGATTCCACGGCTGGTGTCACACCCCAAAATTTTTGGATTTTGGGATGTGATTTTAAAGAATAATTAAGTAAAGAATTTCTCATAATTTTAAAATTTTTCTCAACCTTATTTACTTTGCAGAGACTTTAGTATAGGAAAATTCTGTTTTCTAAGATTAAATTAAACCAACATAGGTTTAATGTTGAGTGTCTTGCATTCATGCTGGCTACATCGAGTTTTGGTTGTGCGTAGTTCGAATAAGAACTTAAATCTAATTTAAATTCGCATTTGAACTGCGTTCGTTTGAGCCTTAGAATAGTTCGTTTGGCCCAGAGTTCACCTCAGCCCCTCCAACTCTTCGCCCGGCCCAGCTTTCACCTCCTTCTCTTTTTCCCCCGCGGCCCACTTCCCTCCCCGGCCCAGCTCGGCCCAGGCGCCAGCCCCCTCCCCTTCTCTCTCTGGCTCGCGGGCTCCACCCGTCAGCCCCTCTCTCTGCCGCTCTCCCTCAGTCTCTGACGACCGCGGACACCTCTCTCTCTCCCTGGCCGGCGCCCCCCCTACTAGCTTGTTCTCCTACCTTTGGAAGGTCCGCACGCACACCGGCCGGTCCCGCGCTCCCGCTCCGGCCTGTCCCGCTCCACTCCCCGCGCCCAAGGATAGCCCCCGAAGCTTCCCCGAAGGCCCTTGGCCCCGCTCCTTTCCTTCTCTAGTGCGCTCCCCTTTCCTTTCTTTCCCACCGCGCCCATGGAAGGTGCGCCACCGCCGCCGGCCGTGATTGGCGCAGCCGCATGCCCCAGACCCCTCTCCAGGGCCTATTTTAGCACCCCTCTCTCTGCCCGAACCTCACGACCACCTCCCCGAGCCTCCAGTGCCCCCTTGCCACGCCCGAGCGCCGCCACCGCCCGAGCTCCGCCGGCCGCCGTGAATCCTCGCCTTCGGCGCCGCTCCGTCCAATTGGACCACCCCGTCGTCTCCATGCAGCGGTAACGACTCCCCCCCACTCCCTGCCTTCGTTTCCACTCCCGAGCGACTCTGCGCACGCGCACCGAACCCGCCGCCCGCCGGCGAGCTTCGCCCATCGCCTCCGTCCTCTAATCGACGACGAGAACACCTCCAGTGGACTTGCCGTGTTCCCCTGAACCTCTAGCACCAAACCCTGTGGCCTTTGGACACCCCAATCGCCCTGTTGACCTCGCTCCGGCGAGCCTCCGCCGCGGAGCGTGGCGGCGCCGCCGGCGTCCCCTTTCGCTCTCCCGATCTGTTCTGCGGCGTTGAATCCAGATCCGACGGCCCTCGACAGCCCCCGCCCCCTGAGTCAAACCCGTCCATACCGGTCAGCCTGGCCATTTTCTAAAAGAACCCCTCTACTTTTTGGTAATTGACCCGCCGTCCATCACCATTGAAAACAAATCACGATTAGGTCCCTGTTTTTATGGAAAACCCCCTGCCGGCTATAGATAATCCCGAGTAGATCCCTCAACCTTGTTTTCACCGCGAAATCCACGTTTTAGATCCGTTTTGATCCGTTCTCATTGCGTTAGATTCATATCAACTTAAACTACACGTTAGCACTGTTATTTAGCATACAACTTATTTCTGAATTTTATTGAATATTAAGTTGATTAAATGTTATCTAAATGTTTTTTCTTAATTAAAATCTAATTAAGGTTATACGGTTTTTCATATCAATGTTAACATGACTAAAAATTATTCATTAGTTTTCTGAATAAAATATAATTAAGTTTCACTTCGGATTTTCATAAATGAACATTAATTTAATTAATGTTTATATAACTAGCTTTTCTAACTTAAAAGCAAATTAGAGTTAAACTCCGCCTTTTCATAAATAAATGTTAATCTGATTAATATCAATAAAAATGTGTTTTAAATAATAATATGACTAGTTCAACTCGAGATTTAAAGTTATTCGATTAGAAGCTCTCACCTGTTTTATCTTAAATAAAATATTTAATTTTGCATAATTTATACATAAACAATTATAAATGAAATGTGCTTAAGTCTTACCTCGAGTTTACAAAGTCAAATATATTTTGAATTAATGATAGCATAAGGTGCTTCTATGAAATATCTTTTATATTATTTTATTTAATTAAAATTAATCAAGCATATAGTCTTTCATGCCCTTTTATAATACAAATCTTCCGATAGTCGTATCTTTTCAACCGTTGCTCCGTTTTCAGCGACTCTTGCGCTCACGTGACCATCAAACCAAGCCCTATCCCTTAGCGTGCTCTTTTAAAGCCTTTCTTTTGATTGGTGTATTGTTCTTAGTTGTATATTGTTTGCTTGCTTGTTTAGCTGCATGTTGTGCTCGATGTTTGCTGCGAGTAGAGGAAGGCCGTTCGAGAGATTTCAAGATCAAGAGCTGAAGACTATGAGTAAATATACTGGATTTGAGGCAAGTTATAGCACGGACAATCCTTGCTACCTACACACCCTTTAATCATTTATTTCATACATGCATGTGTCTAAATTGTTGTACCTTTAAGGTTGTACCTAGCTTTGATTATCCTGTCCTTGATTACCCTGGGTTATGCATATGGGTAGAATCTTTGCTATGCGCAGCTACTGTCACCTTTGTATAACTGTTAATTTGACTTAATGGTTCACTCCAAATGTTAATGTTAAAACCTGCTTTTTAGCAACATGGATCAGGGAGCTAGAGCATGTGCTTTGTGATTGCTCTAGTGTCTCTCCCTAAGGACCGGTTCTTAAAGCGGCAACCCAGGAGCCTGTCGCCACCGCCAGAACTATAATGGCTCTGGTCTTGGACAAGTAGCATGTACGGCTCTAGCTTGACAGTGGTTACCGACGGGCCGACGGCGTTATGGGAGGCAAGGCACGGGTGTTTTCTTGATTCCACCGAGGACGGTAGCCCCGTCGGCTAGGTCTCGTTAGACCCAGTCCGTGTTGGGAGCTTCCGTTAGTGCGGGGGCTCCACACGTTGCGCTATTTATTTTGCTGTTGTTATTCACCCAACAATGCGCAACGTGCGGAGTTCCCCATCGCAGGGACTCCCAACACGGGACTGGGTCTAACGAGACCTAGCCGACGGGGCTACCGTCCTCGGTGGAATCGGGAATCACCCCGTGCCTTGCCTCCCACAACGCCGTTGGCCCCTCGGTAACCACTGTCAAGCTAGAGCCGTGCATGTTACTTGTCCAAGACCAGAGCCATTATAGTTCCAGCGGTGGTGACAGGTTCCTGGGTTGCCGCTTTAAGAACCAGTCCTCAGGGAAGGGAACTAGGGCGTGTGCTTCGTGCTTGGCCCTAGTGTCTCTCCGTAAGGACTGGTTCTTAAAGCGGCAACCCAGGAGCCTGTCGCCACCGCTAGAACTATAATGGCTCTGGTCTTGGACAAGTAGCATGTACGGCTCTAGCTTGACAGTGGTTACCGACGGGCCGACGGCGTATTGGGAGGCAAGGCATGTGGTGTTTTCTTGATTCCACCGAGGACGGTAGCCCCGTCGGCTAGGTCTCGTTTGACCCAGTCCCGTGTTGGGAGCTTCCGTTAGTGTGGGGGCTCCACACGTTGCGCTATTTATTTTGTTGTTGTTATTCTTTGCTGCGCATGGACGCCATTGACCCCCTCATGTGGCTACATGAGCGTAAGTCAATCTTGGTGCCTAGAGTCTTACCACCTTGTATTACCATAGTGGCTACTGTCTTGTTAGGGTGTCTTGTGAAAAGCCTCGTAGCGTCCCTATGCAGTCACACCTCGGAAGTGTTGATGTGCGTGGTTGGGTGCAAAGTTCCTTTGAACTTTTACGCGACTGGTGGGTAAAGGGCGAAACCTCTGCAAGGGGCGAAACCTCTGCAGAGTGTACAATCTATCATGATAGCCTTGCTCAGGGTCACGAGCGGCCTGGATCCTTTTCGATTAGTGGTTCTCTAATTAAGATGATGTTTTATTTCTGCTTAATGAACTTCTATTTTATTAATTGGGTTGCAACTGGGATTCATACACTGGTAGTAATTTGTTTAATGCTAAAACGAACCAACTAAAAGTGCTAAAGCAGTACAACCGTGTCTAGCCTTACTTTGAGCCTTCATAATCCATGTTGTACTTGCTAAGTAAATATTTTTACTTACACTTGCTGCTATTCAACAAAATCCCGGATGGGTAACAGATGCAGTTTCTTGAGGATCTTCTGTACTTCTGAGCTGTGGTCAACCAGTCGGTGTCCCTGTGGACTTGAGGCTCTACCTGTCAAGAGAGTTAGACTTCCGCTGTGTTTTAGGTAAACTCTGATGTAAAACTATTTTATTCGAGCATATGTACTCTGTTTTACCATATTTGTAAGCTATATGTGTTCTGTGGACTTCCTGGGCACACATACAGTAGCATTCGGGTTTCTATGTAAACCCGGGTGTGACAGCTGGATGCACACTACTCTGCTTCCTCGACTGCTACTCCGGTTATCATCAGATAGCCCTGAACAAAGACGACCAGATCAAGACCTCCTTCATCACCCCCTTTGGCGCATTTTGCTACACGACTATGTCGTTTGGGTTGAAGAACGCTGGGGTTATATACCAACGAGCCATACAGAACTGCTTTTCCTCCCAGACTGGCATGAACGTAGAGGCATATGTTGATGACGTGGTCGTTAAGACACGGGATCCAGAAAAATTCATCGCTGATTTGCAAGAGACATTTGACAATCTCAGGAAGTATCGCTGGAAGTTGAATCCAACTAAATGCATCTTCGGTGTCCCTACTGGCAAACTACTCGGGTTTATCATAAGCCATCGAGGCATCGAAGCTAACCCCTCCAAGATTACAACTATTCTCAATATGGAGGCCCTATCAAGCATTAAAGAAGTACATAAGCTTACAGGATGCATCGCGTCACTCAACAGGTTCATCTCATGACTTGGAGAAAAGGGTCTTCCTTTCTTCAAACTACTCAAGAAGCAGGACAAGTTTACCTGGACAGCTGAAGCCAATCAAGCTTTCGAACAACTCAAGACGTATCTAACCACTCCTCCGGTACTTGTTGCTCCTGTCACAAATGGTCATTTGCTTTTATATATTGCAGCTACTACACACGTAGTCAGCACGGTCATCGTGGTTGAGCGCAAGGAAGAAGGACATGTATTCTCAGTACAGCGGCCGGTTTACTACATCAGTGAAGTACTTTCCGCATCCAAGATCCGCTACCCTCAAGTCCAGAAGCTCCTCTATGCAGTCTTCATCACCTCCAGGAAGCTAAGGCATTATTTTCAAGCATATCCAATTACTGTTGTGACCAAATTTCCCCTAGGCGAAATTTTCGACAATCCTGATGCAACTGGATGAATCAGCAAGTGGAAAGCGGAAATAGCCGCATATGACCTTACTTTCGCTCCAAGACAGCAATCAAGTCCCAAGCCCTGGCTGATTTCACAGTCGAGTGGCTAGAAACCCAGTATTCCAGGACAAGTACTCGCCCAGAACACTGGGTCATGTATTTCGATGGATCGTTGAAACTGGAAGGTGGTGGAGCATGAGTTTTATTGATTTCTCCTAACGGAGAACAACTCAAATACGTCCTACAAATTATTTTTCAAGTCACCAACAATGAAGCTGAGTATGAAGCCATGTTACACGGCCTTCGCCTGGCCACATCACTAGGTATCAAGTGCCTCTGTGTCTATGGAGACTCTGCAGTAGCTATAAATCAAGTCAACAAGGATTGGGATGCCACTAAGGAAACAATGGATGCATATGTCAAGGAGGTTCGCAAACTTGAATGTCACTTCCTTGGACTGGAATTTCATCATGTCGTTCGTGACTACTATGTAGCAGTTGATGCCTTGTTCAAGTTGGGCTCACAAAGAGCAGATGTCCCAGCAGAAATCTCTGTTCACGAGCTGCATCATCCATCCATTAAAGAACCAGTCCTCGATGACACTACTACAGCCCATCCATGACTCGACCTTCAGGTCATGGTCATTGACACTGACTGGATGACTCCATTTATCGACTACCTGCAGGATCATAAATTACTGAAGGGTGAAAGCGAACAAGTTCGTATCAGGCTCAGGGCCGCACATTACGTGGTGGTCAATAATACACTTTATCGACGTGGGGCATCTGCATTACGTGGTGGTCAATAATACACTTTATCGACGTGGAGCATCTGTCAACGTCCTCATGAAGTGTATTCCAGCTGATCAAGGCAGAGCATTACTTGAAGAAATCCATAGTGGCGTTTGTGGCAACCACGCCGCCTCGCGCACTTTAGTCGGGAAAGCCTATAGAGCAGGATTTTTCTGGCCATCAGTGAAGAGAGATGCTGAAGATATTGTTAAGCGATGTAAAGGCTGCCAGTTCTTCGCTCGTCAAGCTCATGTACCGGCTCACGAACTCCGTATGATTCCATTGTCTTGGCCTTTTGCTTGTTGGGGCCTTGATTTAGTCGGTCCCCTAGCCAAGGCTCCTGGTGGTTTCGAGTGGCTCATTGTAGCCATCGATAAATTCACCAAGTGGATCGAAGCACAGCCTCTGGTAAACCCAAGGGCTGACAATCTGATCAAGTTTTTCGACGGGATCATTCACAGATTTTGTATACCTCATGAGATCATTATAGACTTGGGTTCCGTCTTCACAAGTGAAGCATTTCAAGACTACTGCAGCCAGTACTCGATCGAGACACATTACGCCTCGGTTACTCATCCATGTGCGAACGGAAAAGTCGAGAAATCCAATGTATTACTACTGCAAGGTTTAAAACCCAGACTCTACGAACCGCTCAAGAAGTATGGTGCCAAGTGGGCTCACAGGAACTGCCAGCGTGTCACACCCGGATTTACACAGAAACCCGAATGCGGCCATATATGTGCCCCGGAAGTCACAGTACACATATAGCAAACAAATATGATAAACAGAGAACATATGCTGAATAAATACTCGAATAAATAGAGTTTTACATCAGAGTGCAACATAAATAAACTAACCAAAACAGTGGAAGACTAATAACTCTCTCTAAATGAAGCCGCACTCCACAGGGACTCTGATTGGGAGAACGCAACTTAGAAGTACGGTAGATCTTCTGGAAACTCAACAGCAGAATCATGCACATCCCAATCTGTTACCCATCTGGGTTTTTGTTGAATAAATAGCAAGTGTAAGTAAAACAATTACTTAGCAAGTATAGCACGGGTTATGAAGGCTCATAAAGGCTAGACACGGCTTAACTGCATTAGCACTTTTAGTTGATTCATTTTATCATTAATCAAGTTACTACCAGTGTATGAATCCCGGTTGCAACCCAATTAATAAAGTGTAAGTGACATTAAGCATAAATAACCATCATCTTCTAATCAAAAAGGATCCAGGCCGCTCGAGACCCTGAGCAAGGCTATCATGATAGATTTACACTCTGCAGAGGTTTTGCCCTTTACCCACCAGTCGCGTAAAAGCTCGAAAGAACTTTAAACCCAACCATCCCGAGGTGGCCAAACCTCTTAAACCACACTTCCGAGGTGTGATCGCATAGGGATGCTACGAGGCTTTTCACAAGACACCCTAACAAAATAGTAGCTGTAACAAGACAGTAGCCGCTGGGGTACTACAAGGTGGTGAGTCCTTAGGCACCGAGATCGACGTACGCCTACGGAGTCCACCGTAAGGGGGTCGATGGCATCCAGAGCTTCACTATTCGCGTCAGGAAAAGGCCGGGGAGGTAGCTACGAGTATGGGGAGTCGATCTAGGGTCTTCTGATCGTTGATTTCGCGACGGTGGTGGGTGGCGACGGCGAGTGGCGGAGCGTGAGTGCCGGCGAGGGTGCGTGACAACGGTGAGACGCTATGGGGGGTGGTTTTGGGCGCGGCTTGGTCCTATGAACCCGCAGCAGCTCGGCGAACCTGGCTAGGGTGAACAAGTAGACGGTAAGGCAGTGATGGCGGAGCACGACGACGACCGGCAGACGGCCATCTCCGGCGAGGCGGAGTGCGCATGTCGGGGTGAGAGAGGAGGGGGAAAACAGCTCGGGTGGACCCTTACCGCAACATGGAGCTCTCCGAGGCGCCGAGAGTGGCACCAGGGCGAGAGATAGCCGGCTCGGCGGCGGAGCTCCAAAGGCGGTGGCGCGAAGCGAGGAGGGAGGTGCTGCGGCTCAGGATTTCTCAGGCGAGGGATGGATGAGGGTTCGGGGGTGCGGGGAATGGCTTTTATAGTCCTGGGGAGGGGTGTTGGTGTGCGCACTACGCGAATCGGCGGCGGCCGGCGGTGGTGCTCGCTTTCCTTAGGCGGGGGAGTTTCCATGCGGGGAGCGAGGCGAGAAAGGAAGGTGCGGGCGCGGGAAGGTTCGGGGAAGCTTCCGAGGGGCCCTGGGTGCCACGGGAATGGCTCAGGCCTTGGGTCGAGGCGGCGGTGCGAGCCGAGCTCGACCGAGCTTTATCGGTCGGAGGTAGGGGATGACCCTGCCATGCGGGGCCCGCCCGGCAGTGAGAGGAGAGGGAGGGGAGGCGGTCGCAGAGCTGGGCCGGCGCGGTGGAGTGGGCCGAGCGGGGTTAGGCCGAGGTAGTGTGGCGGGCTTTGCTGGCGCGCGAGGGAGAGTGGTGTTGGCGGGCTGGGCTGGAAGGAGAGGAGGGGAAACTGGGCCGGGACGCGGGAGAAAAGCGGGAAACCTATATAGCTTCCGGAAGTTTTTTTGTCAAGGTAGCTTCCAATGTTTGAGATCCGTGCAACGGTGGAGATTTCATGTTTATTCGGATCCGAGACGGTTCGCGGCGGGCGGGTGAGAGCCGAAGTCGTCCAGCGTCATCCACGGATTGGGGAATCTAATTTGAATTCCAACCTTTAAATGCGTTTTTCTCCTAAACCATTAATCATTTTTTGAATCCGTTTGAACTACCATGTTATTTACAATTAATGCGATTTTAGAATCAACACTTTCAATATACTATTTCAACATTTTGAATAACTATCTCAACATCTTAGACTTACTGCTTCAACATTTTCACACAAAATGTTGATCTAGTTTATACGAATTGTTGAATTAAGTTTCAGAAAAATGTTGAACCTAGTATATGAAAATGTGGACCATATTAGTTTAACACTTTGAGCATGTTAGTTTAGCTTTTATGTGAAAAATGTTGAAATGTTATAATCGGAATGTTGAACTGTTATTTTTGAAATGTCGACTGCAACATCGTACCTTTTATAACTGCATACTTACTACTGATAATTGAGTACGTTTAAAAAAGTCAAAGTGTGAGAAAAAATCTGTTCAAAAAGTCCCTCGGCCGGCAATGGCACGGTAACTAAACAAAATCCCTCGCGCGTTCTGTTGGTTGGACTTCCTTCCGCGTGGTGTTTATGGGCTTTGGTGGGCTCTAAGCTAGATATCTTAAAAAGTGCATGGAAGCTACATAGGTGCCCCCGGAGAAAAAGGAGGAGGGAGTGAAATCGAACCAAGAAAAGAATTGGGGGTGCAAAAGTGAACTAAGGCCGTAGCAACTTTTCTAGAGCTCCAAACAAGGTGATTCAAATTCGAATTTGAGTAAATTTAAACTCTTGTTTGAACCACAAGCAGTCCAAAACTCAATTCAGCAGCATGAATGCAACAAAAATGTTTCTACACCTTATATTTGATTTTAATTCCCAGAAATTATTTATTTAGCCTATATTAATTATGAACAGGACATTAAATAACTATTTAATTACTAGAAATTTTAAATAGGGCTATTTTAGGGTGTTACACAGCGGTACTCTAGGGGCTCCGCATGTAGCCAAGTCGTGCAATCGGGCAAACTCCCTATTTTCTAGTCTACGGGTCTGAAGCGGTTCTACCTGCTGATCTCCTCTGGAATGCTCCTCGACTCGAAAACTACGACGAACAAGTCGCTCAGCAAGAACATTTTCAAGATGTCGACGGCATCGAAGAAGCCCGAGTAGCGGCTCTCATCCAGAACACCCGTTACTTGGAAGGCCTACGGCGTTATCATCAACGCTCCGTCCAGCCTCGTTCCTTTGTTCTAGGAGACTTGGTGCTACGGCGCATACAGAAGACCGATGGCTTGCATAAGCTCATGTCTTGATGGGAAGGCCTGTTCCTTGTCAAACAAGTCATTGGGGCTGGAACATATCGCCTACAGACTCAAGAAGGCGAAGACTTACCAAATGTATGGAACGTTGAACATCTGAGGAAGTTCTACCCATAACAATGGGTTTTAGAACGATTTCATGTACTTTTTGATTATCAAGAGATCAATAAAGTTATCCTTCACTTATTCATTTTTTCTCAACAGAGAACCCTGCGTACAGTTTTTTTTATATAACTCAAAAAACTAGGGATAGTTGGTTAAACAACTAGTCAAAAGATGCCATGACTGCTTTTTCAGAAGCGGCACCAAGCCTCACAAGTCCTGGTTGAGCTACACCTGCCTATACATGGTTGTCGTTGTTAGCATCTAATCTTTTGATATTTCATGGAGGTTCTGCTCTGTGTCTTGTGCCAACCACATCAGACTCCTTATTCATGCATAATAGGAAATCAATAGATTTTCCTTACAATTTGCATATGCATACACATTGCTCCATATTTTCATGCAATTAATAAGTACAGACTACTTTTAGTAGTATTATGACTCTACAACAGCAACCACATGAGTTCGTTTAGAGACTTGTTTAGGCGGTGTTCTGTTAATATAGACACTTGTCCTATCATATTTTGACCTTGGGTCTAGGCACATATTGTACTTTTGCATGACATTGTTTGGCCTATCAGGTCTACACATGACCAATGATTAACAGTCTACCAACTCATCGACATATCATAACTAAAGGCCATATTTTCACACATCATTCAGAATTGGATACATATCCATTATAAGGTATAGTACTACTTCAAGTCAAAGGTAGTACATGGTATATTGTTTCATTACCACAATTACAGACCAATGCAAACAATAAATTACATCTCACTTTTGCACCAAAGAGTTTACAAATTCATCTACCATTGGTTCTGTTTCTGCAACAAGTGCTTCATATTGCTCATCAGTTATCCCAGCTGGCAGATACTTCAGTTCCATCCTTGCCTCCGGGTTGTGAGCTTTGAACAGGGCCGAGACCTTGTTGATGCAGTCTTTCAGGGTGCTTCTGCAGAAGTCCCCTACTTGTTCTGGAACCTGTCGCATACGCTCCAAAAGTGATGCATCAGTACCTTCAGCATCCTCGGGGGTTAACAACTCAAAGATTAGCTCCATGGCTTCTTTAAGCTCCGTCTTTTCAGTGAGCATGTTGTTCACTTCTTCTTGTTTCAGCTGAATTGACTTCAAGGCCTCTCCGAGTTGTTTCTCCATGTCAACATGGATCTGATTCTCCTTGGTGACTTCTTCATCTTTCTTTGTGATGATGCCTTTGAGTTGAGCAATCTCTCCAGCTTGCCGCTGTGACAGGATATACCAGTCGGTAGCATTGCTTTCTTCCACTTTCAGTTGCTTTTTCAAGCCTGCACGAGTTGTTTCATAATGTTACCACATTATTTAAGTATCAAGTTATTTTGCATTTCGTCACGGAAACTTACTGTGGTTGTCTTTGGTCAAATTGGTGACCTGGCCTTCAAGCCTTTCCTTCACATCCAATAGGCTTTCATATTGCTTTTGGTGAAATTCAACTTCTTTTTGGTGCTCTGCCTGCTCCTTTGCGAGTCATTCACAGACGTCAGTAAAATCTGTTTCCAACTCGCGGATGCGAGCTGAGAGCTTAACATCTCCAGGCTTCTCTACTACTTCAATCAGGGTCTGCACATTCACCTATTATTGCAATAATGTCTTTGTTCTTAAATTATGGATTCAGGTCATTGACTCTTACCAGAGCAAGTTGAAGATGTTCACACAAATCATAGGCCTCATCCATTGGAGTCTTGCCTTTTACTTCAACCTGCACATGGTTTATCATTCTTAAAACAATATCATATATATGCTGTTATTTCACTTACATTTTTCAGCTTGTCTTCATTATTGGCTGGTTCCTCATCCCGTACATCAGTATCGGGTTGTTCTGCTTTTGGTTGTGGGTCACTCTACAGATTATTATCTAACTTATACTTCATATCAAGGGTGTTTGGCCACAGAATCAATTGCTATATTACAAGATTGATGACCCATACCTATTCACTTGTGGAGGCGATTACAGCAATAGTCTCTCCCAGTACAGGATCACTTGATGGAATAACTACATCAGTAGTCCCAGGTGGGACAGAGACATCACGATCTTTAGCACCCTCAACATTTGCAACTGGCTCGACTTGTTTACAAGCTTCAACGATTGCCAGCTTCCTTATTGTATCTTCAGTAGTGGTCTCGCTTGGCATTGAAGATGATGCATCTTGATGTGCTGGTGGAACCTCCTGTCCAGTAACTTCTTGCTCTATCTTGTCTTGCTGAATCACCCTTACAAACACCTGGTTTGGTGTTCTAATCACATGACATGCCTACATCAGTATATCAAGTATTGGAATTTTCAACATGACAGTATTTTATATAAGTTGCACTTACTCTTGGGCAGCTCTGGAGCTTTCAAGGGTTGAAATAGAAATTTCAACAAAGGTTTGGTCCGCTTTGAACTTGTAGTGCTTCCAGTGGCCGTGCTTGCCAAGGCACTCGATGATGATGATCATTGTGGTGCCGTGATATGATGTGATAGCTTAATCCACTTGGATGGATCTCCACTGGGCACCGTATCATATGCCTTTGTCGATTGGCTTCGAGTTGATCTCCTCTTTCTAGCGGATACAGACAAGTCTAGGGCTATTGTATAAGTAATGTTACAAACAATGATCCACATTGATTAACATATTAATCTCAACTGCTTATGAGTGATCAAGACACTTACTCGCGGTAATGACTTCTGGTGGCACACTGGTTTCTGAGTCCTCCACGGTCTCAACATCTTCACCAGTTGTGCCTTGGACTTGTCCACTGATAGTTTTCTCCGATGAACTTTGGGCAAGGTCATCCCATTCTTCTGTGGAGAGCAGTTCTTTTGGCTGACCCTGGTTTGATTCAGAAACAACTCGAATTAACATTATGAAGATATTACAATATTAAGTACAAAGATTTGAGAGCATTTACCTCAACTGGCGGATTTTCCTTTGACAGTTCCTCCACAATAACTGGTTTTTCGCTAACACAAGTAAACATGTGGCTCAAGCGCATCAACACAGTCTCATCAGCAATGTCTTCAGGGGCAGTACGTGAGGGATCTGAGCTTCCCTCGTACTGGAACCCTAGATGAGTCCGCTCCTGAGGTGGTTGAATCCTCCGCTTCATCAAGCTGAAGGCGATTCCG
>OAMR01001170.1:42025-60416 GCA_900205405.1 Echinochloa crus-galli | reverse complement strand
CCTACGCAGTATAAACAATGTTTTATATAATATTGAAGGATAAAAGAAAAATAAAGAAAGAATAATCCTAAGTGGAGCCGGCATTCTAAAGTAGCTATGCAAAGAACAAGTTAATGATCATGCAAACATAGATGCCTAGAGTTTTAGGCTAGAGTGAGATGTACGGGGAGACCCCACCAGGAAGTCTGCTTCCCACCAAGGCATTTACGAACTCCTACATCACATGCGAACGTGGAGGGATTTCAAGGGACGGACAAAGCTGTCACAACCATGCTGCCTGCCCCCTCAACCGTAGCCTGGGGTGTGTTTAGATGCAAAAACCTCCCCACCAAAAAGTCACATTGATATTACATCACCATCCCATCAAAACATTAAATATAGCAAAAGACGCATCATGGAACACTAAACGTGGATTAAATAAAAAACTAAGTACATAGTTTTGATGTACACGGCGAGACGAATCTTTTGAGCCTAGTTAGGTCATGATAGGACAATGTTTACCACAAACAAACGAAAAGTGCTACAGTGCGCTACAGTGTCCGATATGACTTTTCGACCTCTTTTTCAAGAACTAAACACCCCCAACTTGTTTAGTTCCCAAATTCCACTATAAGAAAAGATTTCTATCATATTGAAATATCGACACATGCATGAAGTACTAAATATAGATGAAATCGTACCCTAATTACACAGTTTTGTTGTACTTTACGAGACGAATATTTTGGGCCTAATTAATCAATGTTTAAACAATTATTCACAAATACAAACGAAATACTACAGTGTCGTATTTATGGAACAAGAAGGGCCTAGCCACCCAGAGCGAATGGCCTGACAACGATCAGCAACGAACAACTTGTTTAGTTCCCAAATTCCACTATAAGAAAAGATTTCTATCATATTAAAATATCGACACATGCATGAAATACTAAATATAGATGAAATCGTACCCTAATTACATAGTTTTGTTGTACTTTACGAGACAAACATTTTGGGCTTAATTAATCAATGTTTAAACAATTATTCACAAATACAAATAAAATACTACGGTGTCGTATTTATGGAACAAGAAGGGCCTAGCCACCTAGAGTGAATGACCTGACAGCGATCAGCAACGAACAACAAGGGATGTGTTTAGTTCCCGCGAAAAAGAGGTCGAAAAGTCACATCGAACACTGTAGCGCACTGTAGCACTTTTTGTTTGTTTGTGGTAATCGTTGTCTTACCATGACCTGACTAGGCTCAAAAGATTCGTCTCGTCGTATACATCAAAACTATGCAATTAGTTTTTTTATTTACCTACGTTTCTGCTGCATGCATGAGAAGAGAGACTTAATGTGGTTTGATGCGATAGGTGAATAGTCGAAGTTTAAAGGGAGAAATTTTAGAACTGAACACAGCCAAGAAGAGAGAGAAAGCTATGAAGGAGGGGACCCTGGCCGCGTGGAGGAGCATGACCACGCTTTATTCACCCTCAAATTCCACTATGCAAAAAAAAGATTCGCATTACATCAAAATGTCGACAGATGTATGGAGTACTAAATATAGATAAAATCAAAAACTAATTGCAACAGTTTTGTTGTACTTTGCGAGACGAACATTTTGAGCCTAATTAATCAATGTTTGAACAATTATTCACAAATACAAACGAAATGATACGTGCAACATTTATGACAAAATGCAAAATTTGGACACCCAAACTTTGTATCTAAGGCCCTGTTGAGTTCTCAACTTTAGCATGTTAAAGTTGGGATTACACGTAATTATTGCGTCACTATAGCATTTCATTTGTATTTGTGAATAATTGTACAAACATTGATTAATTAGACTCAAAATATTCGTCTCGCAAAGTACAATAAAACTGTGTAAATAGTTTTTAATTTCATCTACATTTATTACTCTATGCATGTATCGATATTTTGATGTGGTAAAATCTTTTTTTTTCAATAGTGGAATTTGGAGGTGAAATTTGGAACTAAAGAAGGAGTAAACAAGGTCCAGAGAATGGCTGTCTGCTACTGTTAAAAAGAAAGAAAGGAAACTGAACGAAAAGTAGGTGGATGAACGAACGGGACAGTTAATACGACAAGTGATTCTTCTGCCGCTGTAATCGCGGCAGTGGTAGCTTTTCCACATCTAGCGCATACGGATTAGATCTTTCCACTTATGATTTTCATTACTTCTTTCTCATAAAAAAATAAAAAGGTGAGGCGGCAGCAAGCATCTAGCAGGTAAGGCTTTGTATGCCAAGAATCTCGATCCAGCCCTGCGGCGGAGGAATGGATTGGGAGATTCTTCCAATACAGAGCCCTTCAAAACCTTGTCCAGCATTGTTGATCTAGTAATTACAGTGAGGCCGAGTAAAAGAACAAGTGCTCAAAAGATTTGAAAGAACTGAAGGTGGAAAGAAACCAAATGCTTGATCACTCAAGGACAGGAGCAGCTAGCAGCGTCATCGGTCAAGCGTGGCCTTAGTCTTGTCACCGGTTGTGGAGCGGGTCCGGGCAGCTCGGGATCCGCCGCTTGCTCTCCTCCTCCGCCGACCCCGCCGGCGCCAGCCGCATGGGCACCGGCCGCGTCCCTGGCAGCGGCATTTCTTTCCTCGGCAGCACCGCCACCCGGGCACCGTGGCTTTGGCTCCGCCTCGCCTTGCCGTCCATCCCCGAACCGCGCGGCAGGGGTCGGATGGCGTCCGCGGCTCGGCTGCCGATCAGCAGGACCAGGAACAGCTGGAGCAGGAGCGCCCGCGCTGAGGCACCCACCACGCCCCCGCCCCGGCGCTCGGGCCTCATCAACCGACCGCGCGCCTGGACGCCACTGGCCGAAGGAAAGAAGGATGCAGAGAGGAGCGGCGGCCACGCGCGCGCGCTAGTGCTGTGCGATGGCAGGCTTCAACTCAACTGCAGAGCTAGCACAGCACAGAGGCAAGCGGATGGCGGTGGCACGTTAGTAGGGAGCGGACTGGCGCCCGCGGCGTGCCCGTGACCGCGAGAGGCAGCGTGGGGCGGGGGTACGGGCCGCGGCGAAGGCGGGGGCGTGTCTGCCTGCGACGGATGCGAAGCAGGCCGGCTTCGCGATTTTTTAATATTCAGACAAGGACGGAGCGACGCGGGGGCGTGCAGTGGCTGGCTGCCTGTAGCTAGACCACTATTGCTGTGCAGCTTGCCTTAAGAGGGTAGTATCAGCGCGTAGGGGCTGCCTGCATCTGCATTTGCTTCGCCGGGGCTTGGTAATGAGGAAAGGCTCATGTGGCGGTCAGGCCGCAGCGCTGTCGCAGCTAGCGCAGGGCAGCGAGGGGGTCCAACGGAAGAAGCAGCCATCGCCGTCGACAGCCGGCAAGCACGGCACAAGCTCAGCACGCTTATGTGAACGGCCAATGTGACGTGAATGGGCACGCTACGGGTGCATCTATCTATTCTCTTGTATGCATACAAGAACGTTTCAAGTACCTCGTACGTACGGAGTAGACTTTACTACTTTGTTCACGTACGCTGAAGTTACGAATTCCTGTAAGTGGCTGGAGTGCAATGCTTGCTGCCTGGTACCATGTACACGCAAATGGGTTATGTAGTATATTGTGATTCCCAATCTGCCATTGACAAGTCTTCACGTCGAAACGGGAGGGAGAGTGCGGCGACAAAGGTGGCTTCTTTCCCCACGGTTGACAACGCCCAATACACCAACCTTGTCGTGACCGCGATCGCCACCCGGCACCAGAATAATCCAACCCGTCGTACTTGATCGAAAGGGGACGACGGGCCTTTCTTTGTGGGAGCGAGCCGAGCAGCACGGAACCTCGCTTTCGGAGGCAAAGGAGATCCCGGCTCCGGTATGGGGATGATAAAAAGGTGCGGCTCCTTGGCTTTGTTTCCGCGAGACGTTGGCCGCTTGCGTTCGTCCCCATCGTCCCGTCTCCTCCGGCGCTCCGCACCGCGGCCTCCGGCCAACCGCGGAATATGGGAGGGCTGCTTTGCCTCTCGCTGACTCAGATGTACATAGACGCATATGCATGGGAACCGGTAACAAAATTAAAGCATTCATCAACTCGTTTCTACATTGAGTAATGGATGTTTACTTACGGAAATTAAAGTTTAGTCTCGGTCATATTGGATATAATGATACTAATTAGAATTATTAAATATATATTAATTAAAAAATCTATAAAACCTATATAATTGGTATCCACTAACATGTCATGGCTGATTTCTCTCAACATACAAGATGTCCACGTCACCATCCACAAGATCTTTTCTCAATATGCAAGCTGTCCACATCACCATCCATTACAATTATGAATTTATGTCTTCTACTGATTTTCTGCGGCTATGCATTGTGTTAGTCTTTGCGAGTACCATGCTACAAATTTTTAAGTAGTTCTCTCTCAATAAAATGAATGTGTTTTCCTCTACATTGTTGTTTATAAAAAATATTGCAATGCAATAATTTTAGTTTTCTACTTTTAAATTGCATCTTTAAATTTTGTAAAAATTCCAGCAGTAACGCGCGGGGTACCATCTAGTTTATTATATAAGTAGGGACTAATTTTTTAAGACGAATTAATTAAGTTCTATTGTTAACATATGTTTCTATAGCACTGCATTATAGACTAATTAAGCTTAATAGATTAATCTTGTAAATTAGTCTTTATTTATATAATAACTTTTTAAATTAATCTACATTTAATACTTTTGGTTAATATTTTATACTAGCAAGAACACACGCATACCACACACATGTTAATAGAAGATAAGATTACATACCACATAGTTGTCCGGATATCATGTTAGTTACGAACTTGACGATCCTATATTATAGAGTAGTATGTTTATTTGTGTGCGTTTTTTCACGAACTTTTTCGTTAAGCGTATGGTTTGACGAAAAAAGCCTAACAAATAGGATGGTAGGAGTACGTCGGCTGTCGAAAATGGATAAAAAACGGCTCAGGGCCTTGTTTAGTTCCAAAAAGTAACCCCAAATTTACTATACAAAAAAAAGATTCCCCGTCACATCAAAATATCATAACATGCATGAAGTACTAAATATAGATGAAATAAAAACTAGTTAGACAGTTTTGTTATACTCCGCGAGACGAATATTTTAAATCTAATTAATCAATTTTTACACATAAAAACGAAATGTTACGGTGCGACTCGGTTTCCAACTAGCAAGTTGGGAACGCCAAATTGGACTTCGGAGGCACGCAGACGCAGGCGATGGGTCAGAAGGACGGAAGCAGCGATGACTCCGAGAATGACGCTGCCTGCAAAGGGACCTTTGTCCGCTAGCCTTTGGAATGGTATCGCAACTTGCCTCCACCGTATATTTTACTTCTCCGATACTTTAACGTGGCAGCCCGCATAGGCATCAACTTCACAAATACTCAGACACAAAGATTTAACACTGAAAATGCATATGTTTTATAATTAATTTGATATTTAGTACCGAGGGATGAGTTTCTGCTTAATAAAAGAAAGGAGGTTCAACGTGGAAAAAGTTATGAACAGGACTTTGGGCATGTTTGCTTTCTGGCCACATGTCGCCATGCCTAAGACGACGTGCCGCCACCTTCCAGGTTTAGGGCGCCGTCGAAGTACAGCTTCCAATGCTCAGGTGGTTCTGTTGGGCATGGGGCCTCGATTTCTGTCCACTCGGCCACGAAGTCGGCTAGGATATGTGATTTGATTGCCTACCTTGACTTGAATGTGATTTCAAATTCGTCCAGTTCTACTATCGATTTAACAACCTGACCATTGATGTCGCGGTTGTGTAGGATTTCTCCGAGCGGAAAGTTAGAGACCACCTGTATTTGGTGAGCCTGGAAATAATGGCGTAGCTTTCTTGAGCTCATCAGGAGTGTGTATAGCAGTTTCTATGGGTGCTGGAGTCGGCGAGCACTTCACTGATGTAATACACCGGTCGTTGCACCGGGTAGGCATGGATGTCTTCCTTTCTTTCGACGACTAGGACTGCGTATGTTGTCGCTGCTATGTTTAGCACGAGGGGTTTGTCTTTCTTGGGGCCGGTGAGCACCAGTGCCGATGCCATGAAGGTTTTGAGGTCGGTCAACGCTTGGTCGGCCTCTGCTGTCCACTCGAAGTTGTCTGCCTTTCTCAAGAGCTTGAAGAAAGGCACACCTCATTTGCCGAGCTTGCTGATGAATCGTCTCAGGGCCGTCATCATTCCTGTTAGCTTCGTTACTTCCTTCTTCTTCGTGGGACGTGGCAAGTTGCAAATCGCCACGACTATAGTCGAGTTTACTTTGATGCCTCGCTTGCTGACCAGGAAGCTTAAGAGTTTTCCTGACGGTACTCCAAAGACACATTTTTGTCGGGTTGAGTTTCCATTTGAAGCGTCGTAGATTATTGAATGTCTCATGGAGGTCAGCAATTAATGTTTCTGGGTCGTGGGTCTTGACCACGACGTCGTCTACATAAGCCTCGACGTTTTTCCCTATTTGGCTTGACAGGCAACTCCGGATTGCCTTCTTGTAAGTGGCCCTGGCATTCTTGAGGCCGAAGGTCATAGTATTATAGCAGTATATGGCATCGGGCGTTATGAACGCCATCTTGTCTTGGTCGGCTGGATTCAGGACGATCTGATGATAGCCCGAGTAGCAGTCGAGGAAGGAAAGGAGGAGGCACTCGGCCGTAGAATCGACAACTTGATCGATGCGCAGAAGAGGAAAGGGGTCCTTAGAGCAGTATCTGTTGACACCGATTTTTGTACTGGTGTTCAAGAGTTGTGATCAAGTAAAGATAGCCATTGATAGCCGATGGTTGAAGGTGAATGTGGAAGCCGATTCGTTGTGAAGCCGATCAAGTCAAAATGAGGACACAATGGGTGTAGCCGGGGCTGATTAAGGAATCAGTCGATTTCAACATGACGGTGTAGCCGGGGCTGATTAAGGATCCAATGATTGAAAGATGAGAAATGACTGACATATATGGTAGTGGGGACACAATGGGTTCGGCAAGTTTTATGATTTTATTATTGTTTTAGGAATGTTTACATTCTTTTTTGTCAAGTTTGAGAATTGTCGTGATTGGCATGGAGTCTGTATCTTAGGCTATAAATAGTAGCCTTAGGGCTGCGGAGAAATTTTGTACACTTCAAATCAAACAAACCTTTACTCTATTCGCATTGCATTTACTATTAAACCCTAGTTTCAGTAGCTTTACGAGTTTTTCCAAGTCTTCGCTAGGCTGCATCTCGGTGATCTCTGACTTGCTTGTAAGTTTCGCTTTTACCTGGTGTTCTCTAAGCTTTAACTATTGGCGCATTGCTATAGTTTCGTCTAGATCTCCCAAAAACTTATCGCAATTGTTAGATCGTAGGTTCAAGTGCCTCACTTTAATCTAAGGTTTAATTATTACACCAAGTTATCGCGATTGCTAGATTATAGGTTTAAGTGCCTCACTTTTATCTAAGATCTAGTCGTTGCATCAAGTTATCGGAATCTTCAGATTGTAGGTTTTAGTGTCTCACTTCTGCCTAGAATCTCTTTATTACACCCCTGTATCGAACGTTGCCGTTCAGCTGATCAGATTAGCCGATTTAGGTTGTTTTGTTCTGCTTTACTGTTTCATTCAAAGTTATCGATATCAGCTAGATCTTAATAGATTTAATCTGTTATTTCTGTTAAGCTTTAGTTTTATCACCAATTTACATGTCTGAATCAACGATTTGAATGGGCTCTTAAGCTTTTAAGCACATAGCCGATCTAAGCCTTGCGTTTGGACTTTAAATCATCATCGGCTACCTTAGCCGATCTGATACAGAGGAGAACAGTTCGAAATCATAGCCGATCTGTGAATTTTACTTGATTTTATTCCCTTGTCAATTACAGGTCAAATTGATTGGCACGCCCTGAACCTCAAAATTATCGGCTCGTCATCCGAGTGAAGCAAATCTATGAGGCCGATCGTGTGTTTGCGTAGAAAGCCATCGCCTGACTTTTTGCCGTCAACTCATTTTTGACACTCCCGGTGGGACACGAAAATATTTGTTAGAAGGTAGCTGATACAGATACATTTATCGGCTCCACGGTGGGACCAGATAAAAATAGGCTGATATAGCTATCGACTCTATGACGACAAATAGTGATCATGAGCTCAAACTAGATGTTGCGCGATACGTCACAAGCATCCACCTATCTGCTAGTAATTCCGCAAGCTCCAGGTCAAGGCCAGGAAGGGCCCCAGTGCGTGTTCCTCAGGTGGTGCAGCCAGTAACCCTATCCGCCCGAGCACCCTGCCAACCTCAACGACCGGAAACTCGAGGGTGGCCGCGCGGCCCTCAGTCACCTCAGTCAGTAGTTTCTGGTTCGCAACCATCGTTTCAGATGCAACCAATGGGGATTTATTGGATGCAACAATCTCCTCAGGCCTTTCGGCTGATGAGTTACTGCATGTGCCAGCCGAACCAGCAACTAAATTTTGGTAATTGTCAACAATACATTCCTGGACAAGTTAAGTAGTCGGAGACCTCTCCTTCTCTGATCTTGGCTGACGGTGCACGAAAAAGTTATCAGTCACAGCCTAGACAGGCATGGGGTGAAGATCAACAAGAGAAATTTTGGCGGGAGTTCTGACAAAGGTTTTTCCAAAATGTACCTCGCGCTGATCTTCACAAGAAAAGTCAGGAACGTGTGCTTGAGGCAGTTCATCCGGTGGTACTACTTCGGCAGCCATTGGATCAAGTCCGGGATGGTTCCCAAGATCAATTGATGGTTTGTGATGTGAAATCTGAGGAAAGAATTGGAACGAGGTTGGTCGAATGGATTAAGAATGAGGAACTGGTCACTTACCCTTTTGATGAGAAAGAAGGGGATAAGTATAGTTTTGATGTCACGAGAGCTGATGAGATTTTTGACCTATTATTACAAGAGGGACAGATAAAATTATCTCCAGATCATACAATCCCATCGGCTAAAGAATTAGGGAATCATGAATACTGCAAATGGCATAGATCAGTTTCTCATAATACAAATGATTGTGTGGCATTCCGCCAACTTATTCGGTCGGCTGTACATCAAGGGAGGATAAAATTCGAAAGACTTTCTAAGCCGATTGAAGAGGTCAGGCTTTCTTTCTCAGTGAACATGGTTAGTATTAATGGGCCGATCGAAGGGTTAAAGGCTGATATGGGACAACCAAAAAATGAACCATCGACCGATAAAAATAGGGGGGACCCTCCCAAAACCCCCGAGTCTGCTATCCGAGAGCCGCTAGACGAGGATGAAGGCAAGCTTGGTCATGGATTTACATCAGCTGATGAGTTAGAACATGTTGACATTTGAGATGGTGATACACCCATGCCAACGTTCATCAGTGCCAAGTTGGATCCTGAGTACATATGGTAATCAGTCGAATTACTAAAAGAATTCAAAGATTGTTTTGCTTTCGAATATTATGAGATGCCTGGGTTAGACATATCGATTGTGGAGCATCAATTGCCAATCAGACTGGGATATCGGCCATACCACTAGCATGCTAGGTGATGCAAGGCATAACTGTTGTCAGAAATCAAGGCCGAGATCAATCATTTGATTAAAGCGAAGTTCATTCGTCAAACTAAATATGCAGATTGGATTTCGAACATAGTCCATGTTTATAAAAAGAATGGAAAACTTTGAGTTTGCATTGACTTCAGAGATCTAAACAGGGCAACACCATTGGATGGGTATCCAATGCCCATAGCTGATGTATTGATAAATGTTGCTTCGGGACACAAGGTGATCAACTTCAGGGATGCCAATGCTGGTTATAATCAAATTCTTATGGCCGAGGAAGACATCCACAAGACTATATTCAGATGCCCTAGACTTATTGGTTTGTTCGAATGGGTTGTTATGACTTTCAGGTTAAAGAATGGTGGAGCCACATATCAGAGGGCTATGAACTACATTTTCCACAAGCTAATCGGCAAGATTGTGGAGATTTACATAGATGATGTGGTTGTAAAGTCCAAAGGCTAGAAAGAACATTTAGCCGATCTGCGTAGGGCACTGGAGTGTATGAGGAGGCATGGTCTGAAAATGAACTCAAATAAGTGTGCTTTTGGCGTGTCAACTGGACAGATTCTGGGTTTTATGGTGCATGAGCGGGGAATCAATATTGGACAAAAGAGTATCTCCGCAATCAACAAAGTAGTTGCTCCCAAGGGTAAGAAGGAGTTACAATCTCTGATCGACAAGATTAATTTCATCAGAAGGTTTATATCGAATCTTTCTGGTAGAATTCAGTCCCTCAGTCCATTGTTGAAATTAAAGGCTGATCAGGAATTTGTATGGGGAGAGAGCCAGCATAAATCTTTGGATGATGTAAAAAGTTACATCGCTTCACCACTAGTGTTGGTGCCTCCTCAGAAAAACAAGCTGTTTAAGTTGTAGTTATCGGCTGATGATCAAGCGATAGGATCGGCTCTCATTCAAGAATTCGAAGGGAAGGAAAGGGCAATCTATTATGTAAGCAGAAGATTCTTAGATGCAGAGACCCGTTACTCTCCAGTAGAAAGGCTTTGCTTATGCTTGTACTTTTCTTGTACCAATCTTAGGCATTATTTACTATCGACTGAATGCATCATCGTTAGCAAGGATGATGTAGTCAAATATATGTTGTCTTTGCCAATCTTGAATGGGAGGATCGGAAAATGGATTTTGGCTCTGTCAGAATTTGATTTACGCTACAAATCAGCTAAAGCTGGCAAAGGACAAGTCATCGCCGATTTTTTTACTCAGCATTGTGATCCAATGATTGCCTTTTTGGAACCTATTCCTTGGACCCTATTCTTTGATGTGACAACGGATGTGGTATCGACATAATTTTAATATCGCCACTGTTGGCACTTCTTACGATCCAATATCAGAATTGAGAATCCTGGTACTGGGGTAAGGAGTGTTTCAGTGGTTTTCCTTATGGATTAGTAAAATATAGAAATATTCTGCAAGCGCACAAAATCACCGCTGTAGCACTTCACCTGGAAGTATCCCGAGGTATTGTAATTTATATTTCCGCAGGGAAGCTTTGGCAAGACTACTAGTGAACAGATATTCGAGACTATCAAAGAAGGATACACGACTAGACAAGACAGGGGATAACGGTATTGGATAGGAGTGGATATAACTCACACAGCTCAAGGGATACTCAGGTAAGGGAGAGAAGAGATAGATAGCTGGGAGGACAACGAGAAGAGATAGAGGACTCCTGGATACTTTATCTACCTATGTCACTCTAGCCTAGAGATACAGCTACTACAGAGCCAACACTAGGAGATCTGGGATAACTCTATTGTCTTAGCTTCGGGACAAAGGAACCGGTGGACACACAGAAAGGGATGAGAAGGGGTGCCACTATTTCCCGGGCTGGGGGATCCTACGGACCGGAACTAACGTGATGGGCTACGAAGACCGAAAGGGCTGTCACCACCTCACGGCTACCACCTCCGTTGCAACGGGAATACTCTAAAGCCACTGGCTAGGCTAGGACCCACTCCTACACTAGTCAACGACTACTTACTCCGCTAGCAAGAGAAGGCAACCTTGTCAATACTCTTGGTGACAATTCACCTCCAGTATCAAGCAAGATCGAAGAACCAGCCAAGACAAAGACTTAAACAAGACTACAAGCACTAGAACTATAACTGACTATAGTCTAAACAAGATATATGCTGCAACTAGGATAAAGTAGAAGCAAGATATAAATGACAAAGGCAAAGTGATAAAGATAACTATATTGATAACTTTCTGCATTTATTCCGGAGTAGGTGTAAAATGTCTAAGAGCTATTACCAGAGCTTCTGAAGACGACTCCGGAACCTCCGAGGCAAAGCTCGACTCAACTCTAACTCCTAACTAAACTATCCTAACTCTACTAGAACAAGTGGAATGAAAGCGCTCCTTGGCTTCCTGTGTGTACAAGTGAAACCCTCTCTATTTATAGCTTGTAATGACGGTTGGAGGTGGAGTAACCGCCACGGGAGCCAGGGGGCTCCGCCTGCTGATTCGGGCGAATCCAGGGGTTCGGCCGAACTGCCTAGTTCGGCCGAACCGTGGGATGCACCGCCTTGTGCACCCACGGCCTGGATTCAGCCTTGGGGTCGGCTCCAGGTGCTGGGGGTGGTTCGGCCGAAGGCAGGGGTTCGGCCGAACTGGGCCTGGCCCCTGGCCGGCCTGCCTCAAGGTGGAGAATCATCCGACTCGGTCCTCAACATTGCCAGCGTTGCGTCAGGCTTCCGCCGTATCATGTGGGCTTGCACGAAGTGCTTGGCATCCACGACGGAACGCGCTGTCTCAATGTACGTGAACCGGGCGCCTTGGTGGACGCCCAGATGGTTAGCGAGGCGAGTGACTCGAGAAGTCATCGCCATGCTACCCGCACGAGAAATATGAGACAGTCAGTGACCAACCATGTCTTTCACAGGTGAATAGGGAATCTGCTTGACCATGGCAAAAAGAACCCGCAACTCGATGGTGTTGACAGAGCGCAAGTCTGCCCGGGGGAATACCGTCATAGACACACAATGATATAGGCAAAGTTTCAAATCACCTTTTTACCTATGGGGCTTATAGCAATCTCCTTATCTTGGGCGGTTGAAAGGATGAACAGATTAAATTCAGTTTTATTCCACTCTACTCTTTTCAGGATTCCATCTCGGTGTTTTTCACAAGTTTTCAAAACTTCAAATTGTTCCTCAATTGGCATACTCAATCACTCAAGTGTATTTGAATCCTCACCAAAGGCTTGTGCCTTCTTTTCATCCTAACATCTAATATGGCTTTTTGTGTGGCTCAGGGACAAAGGATGAAGGCATGCATGCATCTTATATTTTGCTAAGTCAAAGACCGGATCTCTGAGGAGACAAATCACATCTTAAGATCGAGACGTGTAAGTGTGTGGATATGGATGGAGTGGAATAGTGGAATATGGTGGAATGGAATATGGTGGAACTCCTTGGATGAACTTCCCTCTCCTTGATTTATTTTCGAGAACACGGGCTATCTTTTATTCTCATATTTTTGCCATGCCACTTGGCATGCTTTTCTTTTTCTCTTTCTTTTTGCCATGCTCTTTGGCATGCTTTTCTTTTTCTCTTATTTTTGCCATGCTTCTTTGGCATGCTTTTCTTTTTGCATAGCCCATGTCTCTATCAAGAATATTTGGAGAGGGAACTCATAGAACATGGAGCATTTATTTTTGTGGATGGATGATGGAAAATGTTTGCTAACTCCCAGTGTAGGAATTGCAAGTGAGAGGTGGTGTGTGTACGTGGGTCTCGATCTTTAAGAATATGAAAGCTTCACTCAAAGGTCTCAACAATTTGACAAAGCTCACTAAGATAACAAGCAGCATATGAGTAGAAATTTTCAACTAAGCTTATCATATGGCTCTGGTAGGTATTTTGACCAATGAGGAACTTGTTTCATTTTGAAAGCATAAATTTCCGAGATTTTCCCCGTACTAAAAGCAGAATAGAACTTAACCAAATTCTCACTATCCAATCTCCACAACAACTTAAACTTGGAATAAAACATGTGCTCCCACAAGGTTTTCAGGTTCATTTTCACTCATGCCAATTGACTCAAGAACAATTAAGCAACTAAACAAAGTACTTGCAAGATTAATGACAGAGCAACTATTCATCATTTCCAAGGTGAGAGGCATATGATTCATTCCATGCATAGTTGGAGTTATTTAATTCAAGGGAAATATTGTTTGAGGGAAATATTTTTGGTATTTTCATTTTTTTAAATGCAAACTACATGAAAGGAAATGAAAGGGAAACTAAATGATCAAAGTGCTGGATAGGCCAGGACGTACCTGGCGGGGGTCCTCCCCCTAGCTTGGACTCTTCACTAGTAGGGATGAAACCTTGAAAGGTACTGGCTTAGCTGGTCCGCTTGCTCGTGGACGTCGTGCTGGATGGACGCTACCATCCCGCTATTCTCTTGATGGTGTTGAGAATGGCGGGCTAGCGCGTCTTGGATCTCACGGGTACGGTCGTCGATGAGCTCAACTCGGTCGGAGATGTAGGACAACTCCCGGCCGTAGTCGAAGCGCGCGGACTGTGAGTATCCGGGGTAGTATGGCTGGGAGGCATTGCCGTACCCTCCTCCATACCGACTCCCGGACCACTCGGAGTCCGTGTCCTGGCCGTAGTCCCAGCGTCCTGAGGTGAAGTAGTTCGGCTCCTGGTGTTGCCCGGAGCCTCCTGCTCCGGACGTCCCAGCGCCGGTGTACGTGTCGTAGGTGGCCTCAAAAGCGGAAGTGTGTCGGTGCGGCATTTGTGGTGCATCTTCTGGCTCCTGTGAGGTGGCGAGCCCAGCATCACGCCTGGCTCATCCTCTCGTGACTGGTCCATCACCTGCAATGCTGTGCCAAGCGGGCTCTCTCCAAGGTGGAGAATCGTCCGACTCGGTCCTCAACTGAAGAGTTAGTTTCGGCGTGGTATACAACCTTAGTGCTGCACAAGGTAAAGGCACTTCAGTTGTATAGCCACGGTAAAACATTGCCAGCATTGCGTCAGGCATCCATCGTATCACGTGGGCTTGCACGAAGTGCTCGGCATCCACGACGGAACGCGCTGTCTCGATGTACGTGAGCCGGGCGCCTTGAAGGACGCCCAGATGGTTAGCAAGGCGAGTGACTAGAGAAGTCATCGCCATGCTACCCAGATGAGAAATGTGAGATAGCCAGTGACCAACCATGTCTTTCACAGGCGAATAAGGAATCTGCTTGACCACGGCAAAAAGAACCCGCAACTCGATGGTGTTGACAGGGCGCAAATCTGACCGGGGGAATACCGTCATAGACACCCAACGATGCACGAAACGCGAAGTGGGGTTATGTATACTATTTGTGCGAGGCGCATGACAGCTGGTATTCCTTTTCCAAAATGCCACCCGGTCAAATCTTTTAAGCGCTTTGTTCGGGTCTAAGGAACAACGGCTTGAAAATCTGAGACCCGAACTAAAATCCCTCTAAGAGCAGAAGAACTCTTGGTTGAAGAATCGAAAATGAATCCCCCCAGTTTCCGAAACCAACGTCGAGAGGAATTCAAGGGTGAGCAGGTACGAACCTTCTGCGTTGATGTGCCAGAAATTCTCCCAGCCAATGGCCTTTAAAATTTCTGTGAACTCTACGTCCATACCCGTGTCCCTGAGCAAGTTTTGCTCAAAAACACGGGTGTGCTCGAACTCCTTCAGTCGAAGCTCGTTGAAAGTGTTCTGCTCCCGCTCTGTCCTGAGGTTGATGTCTCTCACGCTCAGGAGCTGCCTGGCCGGGGGCGTGGCATGGCCCCATCCCGAGCCGACTGCTTCGTGTTCATCTGTGTCCATCCTCGAGCCTTGGGACGGAGCTGGGGAACTCCCAGCATCGTCCGATCGTCGGCCTAGCCGGGCGGAATGACGGAGCGACATGAAGAACTTTGACATGATTTCTGCAAAAGGTTAGTGCAACAACAACTACCCGAAGTACTAAATATATATGGTTAGCACAAGGAAATCAAGTCAGTCGTTCGAGATAGTTAGTCATTCTTGCGGGGATGAAAACCACCACAAAAGGTTAGTCATTCTTGTGGGTGTCAGTGACCACCACAAACACGTCCAGAATTCCAGCACAAAGATCACAACAAAAGCAAAATATTTTTGGGTTTTTCTAGTGACCCAGAAATTCAGCACAAAGATCACTGCAAAAGCAAAATATTTTTGGGATTTTCTAGTGATGCAAGTGAACCAAAACTTGAGCAAGAACTTGGGAAGAACTTGTCAAGAACTAGAGCAAGAAAATGAGAGAGAGAGAGAGAGATCCTACGGAATTTTTTTTAGAGTGTGCAAGTGTGTGAGAAGCAAGCAAGCTTGCACCCGCATTTATAGGCCGAGGGGGGCAGTCCCCTGGTTCGCCCGAAGGCCCTGGTTCACCCGAAGCAGGCCGGGTAGCCAGGGCACTCCCATGTGAGTGCTGCCCCTCCTTTGCTTTTATTCCATGCCAAAATGTGTGGCCACAAAATTTTTAGGTCATGTGAGTGGAATTTAGTGGTAGGTAAGATGGAAATGTGACATGACCAAAGTGGATTTTAGTGCAATCACTCCCATGCTGCCATGTTTGTGATAATTGGTGAGTGTGCAGCCATTTTTAGTGGGGTAGACATGTTTGGTGCTGGTTGGTGGTGATGGTAAATAAATGGAGATGTTCTAGAAGGGATGAAAATGATAGGAATTACCAATTACATCCACCGTAGGTAAAAATTCAGCATGTGACCATTTATTTAAACCAAGCTTGCAAAATTTTCTATTCTCTATCAAATTAATTACTCAAGTGGTTCATTTATTTTGAAAGGGAAACATGCAAATGCAATTGGGAATTAAAAATTAAAAGGGACATATGGGATACATACCGGTTTTCCTCGCGGCGAGATCTCAACTTTTAAGTCTGCGAGCGGGACTTCTCCCGTCTTCAGTTACTTGTGTCATCGACCGGTCCTGGAGTGGATGAAGACAGGTACAAAATGTCACACCCCAAAATTTTTGGATTTTGGGCTGTGAATTTTTAACATAATTAATACAATGATTTTCTCAATTTTCTAAAATTTTCCAAGCTTTATTTAATTTACAGGGAATTTATAAGAAAAAAAATATTTGCAAAAAGGTAAATAAATTGCTGTGTTGCATTCATGCTGGCTGCATTGAATATTTTTTGTGTGCGGTTCAAATTAGAATTTAAATCTAATTTAAATTCGCATTTGAATCACATTTGTTTGAGCCCTAGAAAAGTTGTTTCGGCCTGAGTTCAATTTCGCCCCCTAAACTTTGTATCCGACTCGTTTTCGCTCCCTCCCCTCTCTTTTCCAAACGCGCGGCCCATCCCCACCTCTCCAGCCCAGTCGGCCCAGGTCCTCTCCGCGCGGCCCAGCGCAGCACCCCGGTCTAGCGCAGCGTCCCGCCCCGGCCCGTTCTTTTCCCGCTCGGCCCACTCCCTTTCTCCCTCCACCGCGGCCCGCCCAGTCTCCGCCAGCCCAAGCCGGTTTCGGCCCACCACGGCCCAGCCGCACGCCTCCGCGCCTTGCAGCTTTGCGCCGCCCCGCTTTCCGAACCTTCCTGCACATCCCTCGGCCTTATGTAAACCGTCGACCACCCCGCCCCTCAGCATCACCACCACCGCCGCCCTCTCCCCTCTGTGTCGAGCGCCGCCGCCCTCTCTGCTCCCTGCGCAACGCTGCCGCCCTGTTTCCCCGCCGACGACGCCATTGCCCGCGATACTCCGCCGCCTGTCGGGGCAAACAGAGGTCGCCATGGGCCTCTCCTTGTCGAGCCGGAGCTCCGCCTCCTGCAATCATCGCCGAATCGACGCCGGAACTCCTCACTCGCGTGGAGCCGCCGCCACCGGACCCTGCTTCCGCCGTGGGCAAGATTCCGGCCACCAGCACCGCCCCCCACCATGGTGAGCACCTGCTCGTGATGCCCTCTCCCTCCTCTCTCACTTGCGCGCCTCGCCCCGAGTCTCCATCCACCGGCGAGCCGGAACCACCGGCAAGCCTCGGTGCTGTCCCGAGGAAGAGGATAACCGGTTTTCATTTGGGTCCCCGAGGAATCATTTAAATATAGATCGATTTCATGTGTCTTGGAGTTTTGGCAGAAAGCCCCCTTAGTAGATCTGTTTCTAGCAACCCAACCCAAGCCATCAGCTTTTTCAGATCTAACCCTGCGATAATGTCTATTTGTAAGCAGTGTTTACAGTGTGTTGCGAACCTTCCCTGCTACACCCTGAAGTATATAGTTAATCACAAATAGGTCCTTCCAACCATGTTTTAAGCAGAAAATCCATGTTTTAACTCTGATTCAACCCGTTCTTGTTGCATTAGTTTCATATCAACTTAAACTACGACCTAGTATTGTTATTTACCATGTGACATATTTCTGAATTTTATTTAATATTAAGTTGATTAAATGTTATCTGAATGTCTTCTCTTAACTAAAATTTAATTAAGGTTATACGGTTTTTCATATTAATGTTAACATGATTAATAATTATTCATTAATTTTATGAATAAAATACAATTAAGTTTTACTTCGGTTTTTCATAAATGATTATTAATTTGATTAATGTTTATTAAGTAACTAACTTTTCCAAATTAAAAGATGCCAAAATGTGTGGCCACAAAATTTTTAGGTCATGTGAGTGGAATTTAGTGGTAGGTAAGATGGAAATGTGACATGACCAAAGTGGATTTTAGTGGAATCACTCCCATGCTGCCATGTTTGTGATAATTGGTGAGTGTGCAGCCATTTTTAGTGGGGTAGACATGTTTGGTGCTGGTTGGTGGTGATGGTAAATAAATGGAGATGTTCTAGAAGGGATGAAAATAATAAAATTTTCCAATTACATCCACCCAAGGTAAA
>OAMR01001170.1:23605-38708 GCA_900205405.1 Echinochloa crus-galli | reverse complement strand
GCGTTTTAACTCCGATTTAATCCGTTCTCGTTGCGTTAGAATCATGTCAACTTAAACTACACGTTAGCACTGTTATTTAACATATAGTGTATTTCTGAATTTTATTTAATATTAATTTGATTAAAGATTATTTGAATGTCTTTTCTAAACTAAAAGCTAATTAAGGTTTAAACTCGGTTTTCATGTTAAATATTAATTTGATTAATCTTCAATCACTTTTATAAATAAAAGTTGACTAAGTGGTATCTCGATTTTCATAAATAATATTAACATGATTAATATTTATGACAACTGCTTTTCTAATTAAAAGCAATTTAGAGTCATCCTCCGGCTTTTCATAAATAAATGTTAACATTGATTAATATTAACATAAATGTGTTTTTATTATAATATTGATTTAAGCAACACGGTTCATAAAGTTGATTAATTGCTCTCACATATTTTATTTCAAATAATATTTACTTTGGTATAATTTATACATAAACAATTATAAATAAAATATGATTAGGTTCCACCTCGGTTTTGTGAATTCAAATATAACTTGAATTAATTATAACATAAGGTGTTTCTCTGAAATATCCTCTGTATTGTTTTATTTAATTAAAATAAATGAAGCTCATAGTCTTTCATTAAATACAAATCTTCCTATAGCGGTATCTTTTCAACCGTTGCTCCGTTTTCAGCGATTCTTGCGCTCACGTGACCATAGAACCAAGCCCTATCCTTTAACGTGCTCTTTTAAAACTTTTCCTTTGATTGGTGTATTGTCCTTAGTTGTGTATTGAAAGCAATTAGAGTTAAACTCGGGCTTTTCATAAATAAATGTTGACATTGATTAATATTACCATAAATGTGTTTTTTATTATAATATTGATTTAAGCAACACGGTTCGTAAAGTTAATCGATTAGATGCTCTCACATGCTTCATTTCAAGTTAATGTTTTAAATTGAATAAAGTGTACTTGAACATTTGTAATTAAAATATGACTAGGTTTATTTTGTCTTTTCTAAATGTTAAAATATAATCTGTATTCATTATTGATACATGGTTTTACCTCAATTAAAATAAATGAAGCTTATAGTCTTGAATTAAATACAAATCTTCTGATAGTTGTATCTTTTCAACCGTTGCTCCGTTTTCAGCGATTCTTGCACTCACGTGACCATCGAACCAAGCTCTATCCTTTGGCGCGCTCTTTAAAAGCTTTCCTTTGATTGGTGTATTGTTCTTAGTTGTATATTGTTTGCTTGTTTAGCTACTTGAGTGCTCGATGATTGCTGTGACTAGAAGGAACGCGTTTCGAGTGCTATCAAGGAGAAGAGCGTGAAGATCAAGAGCGGAAGAATGAGTAATTATACTGGATTTGAGGCAAGTTATAGCACGGACAATCCTTGCTACCTACAGACCCTTTAATCATTTATTTCATTCATGCATGTGTCTAAATTGATGTACCTTTAAGGTTGTACCTAGCTTTTGTTTATCCTGTCCTTGTTTACCTTGGGTTTATGCATATGGGTAGAACTTTGCTATGCGCAGCTACTGACACCTCTATTCAATTGTTAAATTTGACTTAATGGTTCACATCAATATGATGATTAAAACTTGCTTTTTAGTAACATGGATCAGGGAGCTAGAGCATGTGTTGTGTGCTTTGCTCTAGTGTCTCCCTCTAAGGACCGGTTCTTAAAGCGGCAACCCAGGAGCCTGTCACCACCGCCAGAACTATAATGGCTCTGGTCTTGAACAAGTACCTTGTACGGCTCTAACTTGACAGTGGTTACCGACAGGCCGACGGCGTTGTGGGAGGCAAGGCACGGGGTGTTTTCCCTATTCCTCTGAGGACGCTCGCATCAGCATCGCAACAGCATTTATTTTTTTGTGGATGGATGATGGAAAATGTTTGCTAACTCCTAGTGTAGGAATTGCAAGTGAGAGGTGGTGTGTGTACGTGGGTCTCGATCTTTAAGAATATGAAAGCTTCACTCAAAGGTCACAACAATTTGACAAAGCTCACTAAGATAACAAGCAGCATATGAGTAGAAATTTTCAACTAAGCTTATCATATGGCTCTGGTAGGTATTTTGAACAATGAGGAACCTTTTTCATTTTGAAAGCATAAATTTCCGAGATTTTCCCCGTACTAAAAGCAGAATAGAATTTAACCAAACTCTCACTATATCAATCCCCACAACAACTTAGACTTGGAATAAAGCATGTGCTCCCACAAGGTTTTCAGGATCATTTTTACTCATGCCATATAACTCACACAGCTCAAGGGATACTCAGGTAAGGGAGAGAAGAGATAGATAGCTGGGAGGACAACGAGAAGAGATAGAGGACTCCTGGATTCTTTATCTACCTATGTCACTCTAGCTTAGAGATACAGCGGCTACAGAGCCAGCACTAGGAGATCTGGGTTAACTCTATTGTCTTAGCTTCGGGACAAGGGAACCGGTGACACACGGAAAGGGATGAGAAGGGGTGCCACTATTTCCCAACTGGGGAATCCTACGGACCGGAACTAACGTGATGGGCTACGAAGACCGAAAGGGCTGTCACCACCTCACGGCTACCACCTCCGTTGCGACGGGAATACTCTAAGGCCACTGGCTAAACTAGGAACCACTCCTACACTAGTCAATGACTACTTACTCCGCTAGCAAGAGCAAGCAACCTTGTTAATACTCTTGGTGACAATTCACCTCCAGTAGTAAGCAAGATCGAAGAACCAGCCAAGACAAAGACTTAAACAAGACTACAAGCACTAGAACTATAACTGACTATAGTCTAAACAAGATATATTTGCAACTAGAATAAAGTAGAAACAAGATGTAAATGACAAAGGGAATAAGATAAAGATTACTATATTGATAACTGAAAGTCATGCAAAAGGTAAAGTAAAACATACAAGAGCTTATACCAGAGCTTCTGAAGATGACTCCGGAACCTCCGAGGCAAAGCTCGACTCAACTCTAACTCCCAACTAAACTATCCTAACTCTACTAGAACAAGTGGAATGAAAGAGCTCCTTAGCTTGGTGTGTGTATGTTGGCGTAGAGGGCATCTTCTCGCGTTTTGGGGCAGTCATTCCCCGAATGGCCAGTGTTGCCACAGACTTCGCAGGTCATGCGAGAGTCCATGGCCTGCACCGTTTCTTGAGCAGGGGCCTCCAGTTTCTTCATTAGGAGGTCCATCTTGGCAGCGAGCATGTCCAGAGCTTCAACTTGGTGAAATCCTCGGGTCTTCGGTTGAGTCCGCCTCCCATCTCATCGGCCATGCCGGATACTTCGTTTAAAAAGGGGAGAGGTAGAAGTTTTAGACCTTGGTTCTCGACCATCTTCTCTATGAGGGCCTTCGCACGACTCTCCTCAAGAGAGAAGAACGAGCCTCCAGAGGCAGCATCCAGATACTCACGGGCAGAGCTTCTCAGCCCATGATAAAATGTTTGGATTATGAACCAACTCTGCATACCATGGTGAGGACAAGCAGAAATATAGTCCTGGAGGCGATCCCATGCCTCCGGGCCTGTTTCATCTTTTAACTGCTGGAAACTAGCTATTTTGTTCCGGAGGACGTTGGTTTTCCCCACCGGAAAGAATTTTAGCAAGAAAGCGCTAGTGCATTTATCCCAAGTGTCTATAGCTTCGCGGTTAGCATAAAACCATTGTTTTGCCTTGCCTAATAATGAGAATGGAAATAAACGAAGGCGAATGGCATTGATACTTACTCCGCGGATGGTGAAGGTGTTGCAAATATCCAGGAAATGCTAAAGATGAGCATTCGCATCTTCGTGTGGCTTGCCGCAGAATGGGCCAGCCTGCACCATGTTGATGAGGGCTGGCTTCAGCTCGAAATTACCATCTCCAACTGGTGGAGCTGGTCCGATACGCACGTTCTCGCTTGATGGAGCGGAGAACTCGCGGATCGTCTTGCCGGCTATCCTTGATGAAGCTTGGTCAACGACGGGAAAGACTGGGTTCGTCATAATGAGTTGCTTTAGAGGAGGTACTACACGGGGTCGCACTTTCCTCACAAGAGACTCAGGATTTTCATGGAAGTTTGACGGTAGTTGGAAACCAGTCATGCACTACTCTGTTCCACAAAGACCAATGAACAGAGCAAGGATAGACCCGCTTGAGTAGCGGTACTCAACTAAGATAGCTCAAGATAACAATTCAGAAGTAATCTAGTCAACTGCTTCCCTGGCAACGGCGCCAGAAATGCTTGTTGGCACTTCTTACGATCCAATATCAGAACTGAGAATCCTGGTACTGGGGTAAGGAGTGTTTCAGTGGTTTTCCGTCTGGCTTAGTAAAATATAGAAATATTCTGCAAGTGCACAGAATCACCGCTGTAGCACTTCACCTGGGAGTATCCCAAGGTATCGTAATTTATATTTCCGTAGAGAAGCTTTGGCAAGATTACTAGTGAACAGATATTCGAGACTTTCAAAGAAGGATACACGACTAGACAAGACAGGGGATAACGGTATTGGATAGGAGTGGATATACCGGACACACAGCTCAAGGGATACTCAAGTAAGGAAGAGAAGAGATAGATAGCTGGGAGGACAAAGAGAAGAGATAGAGGACTCCTGGATACTTTATCTACCTACGTCACTCTAGCCTAGAGATACAGCTGCTACAGAGCCAGCACTAGGAGATCTGGGATAACTCTATTGTCTTAACTTCGGGACAAGGGAACCGGTGGACACACAGAAAGGGATGAGAAGGGGTGCCACTATTTCCCAGGCTAGGGGGATCCTACGGACCGGAACTAACGTGATGGGCTACGAAGACCGAAAGGGCTGTCACCACCTCACGGCTACCACCTCCGTTGCGACGGGAATACTCTAAGGCCATTGGCTATACTAGGTACCACACCTACGCTAGGCAACACTAGTCAACGACTACTTACTCCGCTAGCAAGAGCAAGCAACCTTGTTAATACTCTTGGTGACAATTCACCTCAGTATTAATCAAGATCGAAGAACCACCCAAGACAAAGACTTAAACAAGACTACAAGCACTAGAACTATAACTGATCATAGTCTAAACAAGATATATTTGCAACTAGAATAAAGTAGAAGCAAGATATAAATGACAAAGGGAATAAGATAAAGATGACTATGTTGATAACTGAAAGTCTTGCAAAAGGTAAAGTAAAAGATAGAAGAGCTTATACCAGAGCTTCTGAAGGCAAAGCTCGACTCAACTCTAACTCCCAACTAAACTATCCTAACTCTACTAGAACAAGTGGAATGAAAGAGCTCCTTGGCTTGGTGTGTGTTACAAGTGAGGGTATGGTGTCCTATTTATAGCTCCATAGGACGGTTGGGGCTAGAGTAACCGCCAAGGGAGGTTGGATGGCGATTGTGGCCGTTTCGGGAAGAACAAGTGAACACAGAATCCACCACCTCGGCCACCAAGGGCTAGGATGCAGCCCCTGGGGTCGGTTCTGGTGCTGGGGGCGGTTCGTCCCAAGGCCCCAGTTCGGCCGAACTGGGCCTAGCACCGCCTCTGGTGCCTGGACCCCCCTGGGCTTCCTCCTGATGCATGACTTCGTGTTGATCTGGCCCAGAATGATGTGGCATGGTCCGGGATGAAGTGGCGGTCATCCGTGATGTCATCACTTGGTTGTCGTTGACGTGGACGACTCCCGGCGGCTTGTACGGCTAAGGGGGTTAACCGGCCGAACGGAGTCGTTCGGCCGATTCGGTCATTTTCGGCCCCAATAGCACGTATTTGTTGTAGTTGTACCTGCACAAGTGACACTCACAAAAACTCGAGGAACTTTATTAGAAATAAAACCTAAGTACATGGAATGTTGCATAAAGCATCATTTATTCCCGAGTATTGGTGGTCGAATTTAGGTTGTAACGACCGCCAACAGTGTACAAGTGAAGTGACCCTCTCTATTTATAGCTTGTAATGACGGTTGGAGGTGGAGTAATCGCCACAGGAGCGAGGGGGCTCCCCCTGCTGATTCGGGCGAATCCAGGGGTTCGGCCAAACCGTGGGATGCACCGCCTTGTGCACCCACGGCCTGGATTCAGCCCTGGGGTCGGTTCCAGGTGCTGGGGGCGGTTCGGCCGAAGGCAGGAGTTCGGCCGAACTGGGCCTGGCCCCTGGCCGGCCTGCCCAGCACCGCCTTTGGTCCTGGACCCCCCTGGGCTGCCTTCTGGTGTTTGGACTTCGCATTGTTCAGGCCCAGGGTGACTTGGCTTCGGTCCGGGATGAATTGGCGGTCGTCCACGTGGCATGTGGTTGCTCAGTCGTGGTTGACGTGGACGGCTCCCGGTGACTTGTACGGCTAAGGGAGGTAACCGGCCGAACGGAGTCGTTCGGCTGATTCGGTCAATTTCGGCCCCAATAGCGCGTATTTGTCGTAGTTGTACCTGCACAAGTGGCACTCACCAAAACTCATGGAACTTTATTAGAAATAAAACCTAAGTACATGGAATGTTGCATAAAACCTCATTTATTCCCGAGTATTGGTGGTCGGATTTGGGTTGTAACGACCGCCAACAGCCACGAAGGGCAAGTTTTTGAATTCTCGATACGGATAGCCGACACTACCACAAACAATCAAGCAGAATATGAAGCTGTTCTCAAGGGGATTAAGCTACTAAGTGAAATTGGCGCTGAGGCGGTGGAAATCTTTGGAGATTCAATGCTGATAATCAATCAGTTAATTGGGAAGTATGAGTGTAATAATGACATACTGAGACTCTATTTTGAGGAGTGCCTTCAGCTATTAAAAGGGTTCAAATTGTTTCACATAGAGCACATTCCTAGAGAATAGAACAGAGAAGCTAATAAGTTAGCTCAGAATGCTTCTGGTTATCGGCCAATTCCTAAAACATTAGAGTTGATGGCTGATGATTGGAGGAGAGAAATCGTTGATTATTTGAAGGATCATTCATATAAGGTTTCGAGACAGTTAAGGTTTAAAGCTACCAAGTATGTTCTATTGGAAGAGGATTTGTATTACCAGACGATTGATGGGGTGTTGCTCAAATGCATCGGTAAAGAAGAGGCTAAAGTTTTGATGGATGAAATACATGCCGGTGTATGCAGAGCACATCAATGGGCCTACAAAATAAAGTGGATGATCAAGAGGAATGCCTACTTTTGTCCTACCATATTAGAAGACTGTTTTGAATACTACAAAGGTTGCCAAGACTATTTGAGGTTTGGTAATGTTTAGAGAGCTCCTGCATCGGCTATGAATCCCATCATAATTCCGTGGCCCTTTAGAGGTTGGGGTATTGACTTGATTGGTCAGATTTATCCTTTGTCAAGCAAGAATCATAAATTCATCTTAGTGGATACAGATTATTTTACTAAACGGGTTGAGGCAATCCCTTTGAAGATTGTGACATCGACAAACATGATCGATTTTGTTAGAGAACACATTGTTTATCGGTATGGCATACCACAAACAATTACTACAGATCAGGGGACAACGTTTACTTTAGGGGAGTTTGAGGAATTTGCTACTAGCATAGGCATCAAATTGTTGAATTCTTGTCCTTACTATGCTCAAGCCAATGACCAAGCCGAAGCTTCAAACAAGGAAGTCATTAAGTTGATTGAGAGGAAAATTGAAGAAAATCCGAGAAAGTGGCATACGATTCCGAGCACAGCTTTGTGGGCTTACCGGATGGCTTGCCATGGAGCAACAAAGGTTCCTCCTTATTAGCTTGTATATGGGCATGATGTCGTTTTACCTTGGGAAATCAAATCTGGAATGAGACGTGTTTCAGTCTAGGATCAACTAACAACCAATGACTATACAGACCTAATGAGGGAGGGTCTTGAAGATCTAATGAGTCATTGGTTAAGGGTTTAATCAGTATTCAAGAAAATAAATCTCGAGTTGCCAGGTGGTATGATAAGAAAGTTGTGGGACCAGGATCCCTAGGGCCACTCATTTATGGGATTAAACTGCTCGATAGGGAAGTTTGACCCGACTACTTAAAACCAGTCGACTATGGTGCAAGACGGCGTAGTTAGATTGGAAAGACTAGTCGTGTACTGTTATGAGACTCCCCAAAGTACCCAGTTGTAGTACTCCATGTTGTATATGACTAGGATCATGTAATCGACTTGTAACTCTGCTCCCCGGACTATATAAGGTGGAACAGGGACCCCTCCGAAACAACTCAACTCACGTGCAATACAATCAAGCACACATGACGTAGGGTATTATGCTATTCGTGGCCCAAACCTGTCTAAATCTTTGTGTTATGTGTGCACCATCATTCCTAGAACTCGGCGAGACCTCGCAATCTATCATCTGGGATACCCCTAGATGGACGAAGTCAACATAAATCTTCGACACTTTGGCACCCACCGTGTCACACCCAGATTTACACAGAAACCCGAATGTGGCCATATGTGTGCCCAAGAAGTCACAGTACACATATAGCAAACAAATATGATAAACTAAGAACATATGTTGAATATATTACTCGAATAAATAGAGTTTTACATCGGAGTGCATCATAAATAAACTAACCAAAACAGCGGAAGACTGAAAACTCTCTCTAATGAAGCCGCACTCCACAGGGACTCTGACTGGGAGAACGCAACTCAGTAGTACGGCAAATCTTCTGGAAACTCAGCAGCAGACTCATGCACAGCCCAATCTGTTACCCGTCCGGGATTTTGTTGAATAAATAGCAAGTGTATTTGTTGAATAATAGCAAGCGTAAGTAAATGTCTTACTTAGCAAGTATAGCACGGGTTATGAAGGCTCAAAAAGGCTAGACACGGCTTAACTGCATTAGCACTTTTAGTTGGCTCGTTTTAACATTATCCAAGTTACTACAAGTGTATGAATCCCAATTATAACCCCATTAATAAAGTGTAAGTGATATTAAACATAAGTTAACATCATCTTCTAATAAAAAAGGATCCTGGCCGCTCGTGACCCTGAGCAAGGCTATCATGATAGATTTACACTCTGTAGAGGTTTCGTCCTTTACCCACCAGTCGCGTAAAACTTCTAGGGAACTTTGCACCCAACCACGCACATCAACACTTCCGAGGTGTGATCACATAGGGATGCTACGTGGCTTTTCACAAGACACCCTAACAAGACAGTGGCCGCTTATGGTACAGCACAGGCAGCATGGCCCAGGCACCGAGAATGACGTACGCCTATGGAGTCTCACCATAGGGGGGTCAATGGCATCCAACGCGCGGGTATCGCACCCAACAATGCGCAATGTGTGGAGTTCTCAATCTCTGAGACTCCCACACGGGACTGTGTCTCACGGGGACATAGCCGATGGATCTCCCGTCCTCGGTGGATGAAGACATACTCTCACCCATGTTTCTCATAAACGCCGTCGGCCCCATCGGTAACCACTATCAAGTTAGAGCCGTACAAGCTACTTGAGCAAGACCAGAGCCATTATAGTTCTGGCGGTGGCGACAGGCTCCTGGGTTGGCGCTTTAAGAACCAGTCCTTAGGGAGAGACACTAGAGCAAAGAACAAAGCACATGCTCTAGCTCCCTGATCCACGTTGCTAAAAAGCAAGTTTTAATCATCAAGTTAAAGTGAACCATTAATTCAGAATTAACAATTAAACAGTGGTGATAGTAGCCGCGCATAGCAAAAGATTCTACCCATATGCAACAAACCCAAGGTAATCAAGGGACAGGATAAACAAGACTAGGTACAACCTTGAAGGTACATTAATTTAGACACATGCATGTATGAAATAAATGATTAAAGGGTGTGTAGGTAGCAAGGATTGTTCGTGCTATAACTTGCCTCAAATCCATTATACAGCTGCTCGGACTCTTCATTTCTTGATCTTGAATCTCTCGAATGGCCTTCCTCTACTCGCAACAATCATCGGCGCAAACATACAAGCAAACAAATAATAATAGCTAAGAACAATACACCATACAGTAAAAACAGAACAAAAGAAGGCTTTAGGAATAATCTACGCTTCGCTACGAACACATGAGCGCAAGAATAACATTAATCGGAGCTAAAACGAGAAAGTTATGGCTTTTCTAAGGTCTAGGGGCTTGCTGGCAAGGTTTAAAAGTTTTCAGGGGTTTATTTGCAAAAACTCAGGGGTTAAAACATAATTACGCATTAAAACCCGATGGCTAACATGCAAATTGGCAGGGACTGGACCTCGGATGGTAAAAACAGGAAAGCTTAGGGGCTAAAGAGTAAACCAGGGGCATAGGTGTGAATACTTTTGAACTAGGTGGACAGCGGGTTGATTCTAAATAAAGACAGGGGGTCTTTAGAAACATTTCTAGGCTGACCGGTATGCTGGAGTTTGACTTGGGACTCGGGTGGACGCAGACCGTCGGACCAAGATCGAACGACGGGGGTGAGTTGCGGACAGATGATCGCCGGCGGCAATAGGGGCACGGCGGCGCCGCCCGCGGACACGGCGGAGGGCTTGCCGGCGTAGCACGAACTCGTGCTACAGGGCCCGGTTCTCGATGGGGTTTGGTCCTACAGATGCTGGGCGATGCGGAGAACACAGCTGGCTAGAACAAGTTGACCGATACACGACGGCGGCGACTAGCGACGACGAGCGGCGGAGGAAAACGACGGTGAGCGGCGGGGCGAGGTTTCGAGGCGCGAGCAGAGGCGGGAAGGGGCTAGGATCGAAACTTACCACCACATGAAGCTACCCTAGGGGTCGAATCGGCCGAGGCAGCTCTGGGGCGAGAGATCAATGACGACGGAACAACAAGATTCTGAAAACGGATATCCTCTGGAGTGGGATCACCATGTTCTTCATACAGTCGCGAAGCTTCTACTCCAAATCTTCTTTAGCTTCATTTCTTCATTACGAAGCTTGCCTTTTGTCTTCCTTCTTGATGTTCTTCACTTTATTCATGAGGAAAATATAGCAAGAAAAACAAGGAGATACGCGGAAAACTATGAGGGCCCAACTACACAATCATTACAAAGAAGCGAATCAATCAAGGGCACAAGAACAGGCATTACATGCACACTCAACCAAGGTTAGCCACATATGCATAAAAGCGATTCTAACATTGTCAATAATGTCAAGGGAATCCTCCTATGCAAGGTTATCTCTTCAGTCTTCTTCACCCTATCAGCTTCAAACTCGCCTAGAGTGTTTCCCTTCTTCTTGATTGTAGTGGTAGTGAGTGTTCGGCGTAGTCTTGTAATCTGAAGTCGCTTAGGCTTGGGCTTCTTGTAGTAGGCCAGGATCTTCATTCTTTAAGTGACTTGGGCATGCATCACGACCATACGGGTAATCTAGGTATTTTAGAATAAAGTGATAGAGTACAACTTGTACTTTGGGATTAGAGGCCAAGAAAAGAATCCAAAGTGTTAATGCTTGAAAAACAAGGAGAAGCGAAATAGAAATGGTGACAATTAAGGAATGACTGAGTAAACAAGGATACTCACAATGATAATATCAAATTTTCAAGGTGAGAGAGTAATGATCAAGGTAAAGCAATGAACAAGGAGGAGTTAAATATACCAAAGGTGGAGATTAGATATATATTTCAAGACAAAGTGGAGGTAAATAATCCGATGCCAAGGGTGAGAAGCAAATTATCAAGGAGTGCATAAAAATCCAAGGATATAATGACCAAAATGCTCAAGGATAGCACTTTTGATGAATGAGAAATCTCAAGGATAGAGAAAGCAAGGGTTGTATAGCAAAATGAACCTTAGATGATGGCCAGTACTATCTAGGTTGCGGTCCTACAGTCAGCATAGCTCTGATACCAATCTAGAAGCATTCGGGTTTCTGTGTAAAGCCGGGTGTGACACACCGTGGCGCAACTCACCGGAAGCTCACCATCAAGCGCGATGGGATCAACCTTCAAAGCCAGCGACATCATGGAGGGAGCAACTTTCATCATCGGCGCATGGACCTTCATCACCGACGACAAGGGTGGTTTCGCGAGTTTCCTCGCGGATCGCCAGGGACCTTACCCGATGACGGCGTCTCCACCGGAGCCGCTCCGCGATCTCGTGGAGATTCAACTCTCGACGACTACTTCGGCCTCGGCTTCGACCTCAACTCTGACATGCCTCGCAACTTCGAGCTCGACTCCGACTCCGACCTTGATTCCGATCGGGACACCTCAAGTTGAGTCTGGGTACAACTCGCTTCCAATTATGGAAGGAGCTGGGAACTCCAAGCCGGCTACGCCATCAGACAACACCCCCGACCCAACTCCTGTTCGGACTCTCCAACACTGCGGCCATATATCAACAGATGTGCGCCGTAGAGATCAGCAAGACTACAAGTCGATCGCCCAGCCATATCATGGAACCCTGCAAGACCCCTGAGCCGGCACATAAGCGATCAGAGGACAACGACGAAGATCCTGTTGAGCCACAGCCCTGACCACTTTCGGGATGGAAGAAGCACTCGTTTGGCTCCCGTCAGGGCTGGTCGTCACCAGATCACCAGGAGGGCTAATTGTCCACTGGCCTGGCGCGATCCCCACTTACACCTGCAGGGACAACGAGTCAGGCCTACAGCGGTCTCCGATGCAAGGGAACTCGTCCACCGTTGCGCTGGGTGCCAATTCTTCCAGAAGCAAAAGCACCTGCCAGCCCAGGCACTCCGCACCATCCCACCATCCTGGCCCTTCGCAGTATGGGGGCTAGATAACGTGGGACCATTCAATCCAGCCCCAGGTGGGCTTAAACACATTTTGATTACGGTGGACAAGTTCACCAAATGGATCGAGTACAAGGTCGTCACCGACACCAAGTCGGCCACAGCCGCAGCTTTCATTGAAGAAATCACGCACTGCTTTGGCATCCCCAATTGGATCATTACTGACCTCGGCTCCTAGTTTATAGGGAACGAGTTCTGGGACTCCTGCCAAGAGAGCCATATCGATGTCTACTACTCGTCCTCCGCCCACCCCAGTGCAATGGGCAGGTCGAGCGAGCGAACGGCATGGTCCTAGATGCCCTCAAGAAGGAAATCTATGATGCACTTAACCCACGCGCAGGTCGCTGGGCTAAAGAGGTACCACATGTGTTATGGGGTCTTCGTACCCAGCTAAGCAGAGCAACCGGGTACTCATCTTTCTTCATGGTCTATGGATCAGAAGCAGTACTCCCCACCGACCTAGCATTCGGCGCCCCACGAGTCAAGAACTACAAGGAGGGAGAAGCCGAGACAAGTTGACAGGTCGATGTCAATGCGCTAGAAGAACACAGGCTCTGTGCCTTAACTCGGCATGCGCGCCACGAGCAGCAAATTCGCCGATATCACGATAGGAACGTCAAGGAACGCTCTTTAAACGTGGGCGACCTTGCCCTGCGCCGAATCATGAGCTGGGCAGACCAACACAAGTTGTCAGCGCCTTGGGAAGGACCCTTCATCGTGAAAGAAGTCATATCTCCTGGAACCTACTGCCTAGAATGGGCTAACGGCGACTCAGTTCCGAATGCCTGGAACATCCAGCATCTCGCCAAGTTCTATCCTTAGTCCATAATACAACTATGTACCTTATCCCTTTATTTCGATATTGAATTCCAGATTATCCACTACACAAATAAATTTTGTGCCCATCAATAGTGCTAATACATTAATATCCCACCGACAGCCATGAGCTCGTCCACAAACAAAAATTGCTCATGCAAGCAAATAAACTCGGCATGACCGATGCACTATACCCAAAATCTAAACACCCGCAAGCGTACTCAGCCGGGACCCTACCTACGACTAAGCCTCCATGTAGAGCATCGTAGCATGTAGGAGAGCTGCCTCCATGAGAGCTCGAGCCAGCTCACCGCCCCAGTCCTTAGTGCGTGTCATGATAATGGTGAAGTGCCCAAGATCGTTAATTCGACACAAATCATCCGAGTGAAAAGCTACAAGCTTAAAAATATCACTTATTACACACGAGTCTCTCATTAAACAGGGCCTGTACCCGTTACATCAATGATGCTGCAGACTACGTCGATCGCCAAGCTGGAAAAAGACTCCGTCAACTCTCCAAATTGCTCCTCTGTCAGGTTGGGATGGACCCGTCACGGATATCCTCCAGGTTGAGGTCGGGGTTGTATGAGCGCACGAGGGCAAATGTGCTCTTGACCGCGTACTGCGCGGTCTCTGTAGCCATGTCCCTCGCGATGCCCGGCAGAAGGCACACTCGGTCGACGAGGGGCTCCGCCGGCTGACCTCCTGGTGCGTGAATGCCATCCCAGGCAAACAGGGCCGCCTGCACTAGGGTCTCATAGCGATCCACAACCTCTGCACATATGCTCGGGTTATGACAGGACCCAGTATCATGAATGCTGGGCAAGGAACTCGGGAGTTATACATACCATTAATAGCGACATCGTGCGTACCCAGGGCATGGCTGTGTGCGCCGACAAGGTCCTGCATCTCTTGCTCCATCTTCGCGACCTTCTCTTCCCAGATTTTCTTCTCGCGGGCATGACCTGCGCAGGAGAACCACCCATAACCAAGCGTTATGGTCTCATGATCAGTGCAAACTAGAAATTCAAGTCGGCGTCGCACGGGCTTCTGCTCACTTTCAAGGGCACGCTTTAACTCGGCATCCCTCTCCTGCAACACTGCCGTCGTGTCCTTGAACTTGCTGTCTACCACCGCAAGACGGTTCTGGACGCGCTCCATCTCATTAGCATGACCTGAGATCATGGAATAAACAGGGTAAACGCGACGCTGAAAGCGAGCAAGTACTTCACCAATGGCGAGTTGCGACAAGGGAACACTCACTGGTATTGGTTGCTTCCAGCTGAGCAACGAGCTCCTGGTTGAGTTTTTCCAAGCCTTCCGCGTCCGAGTCTTTTTGGATGACGACTCCTCGTGCCTCACTCGCAATGGTTCGGACCCGGGTCCTGAGCTCCTGCAGCTCCCGGTACTCATCTTCGGCAACGCGCATCATCCGCGTGCACTCCATGGTCCCAGCCATCAACACCTGCATCACATAAAGCTTAGCACTGGAACAAGAAATCCAGGACAAGACCAGTGGAAGTTACCTCCATGTCCTCCAGCATCGCGCCAGAGGAGTTGCGAATCCGCTCCAGCGCCGCCTGGTTCCTCTTGGCCAAACGATCCATTTATTTGGGTTCATCTTG
>OAMR01000759.1:539996-578756 GCA_900205405.1 Echinochloa crus-galli | reverse complement strand
GTCTCCTCCAATCGAGTTATCCCCCACGCCTCTCATCGAAAGATCGGGCACAAACCCCAGCGGGTTCACATCACCGCCCAGCATCCGGCCCACCAAACGGCCCAACTTGCACCCGCACCTCCTCTTCCTTTTCTCTCACCTACAGTCGGGACCCACACGTCAGCTTTCTCCCCCAACGCCTTCTCCCTCACGCCCGGCGCCGCTCGCCTCCCTCGCGCGCACCCGTGAGCGCCAAGCCGGTCCCATCAACGCCTGGGCGGCCCGTACGATACACGCCGCGTGTCCGAGGGCGTGGACGCCCAAATCTCGCCATCCGTGCCTTCCCTAACCCTAGCGCTGCCCTATAAAGCCACCGCCACAGCACCGCTTTCCCTCGAGCCACCGCCGCCGCCCTTCGGGGTTTCCTCCGCTACCCGATCGAGAGAGGGAGAGAAAAAGGATGCGAGGTGGATGAGGTCAGCTCGGTGGACTCGGTCCACCGTGGGCTGCAGGCTGGGTTCACGTGAGCCGGGTCCAAGGGATCTGGTGTGGCTGCTCAGGATTTTCTGCGGCGCGGCTGGCTGGACTCGGTGTGGTCAGCGGTGTGGCTTCGAACGGCCGCGTCGAGTACGCGCCGGCGGCGCAATCCAGCGTGCGGCGGCGCAACGGCCTGGCCTAGCAGATCCGTGGGGAAGGATGGAGGCTGGCTTGGCTTGATGCTGCACGTGCTCGCGGAGTCCCGGCGTTCCGGGCCCGCGGCGGCGGCAGCACAACGACGACGGCTCGAGCTCCCGCCACGGCGAGGTCGGCTCACGACGGCGACGGCGGGACACGGCGGTTTTGCAACGACTCGGCCTGGAAAAAGGACATGATCACAAGCGCGGGCTCTAGGTGCTGCTAGACCGCGAAGCTGCGGCCTTGGTTAGGTGCGCGTGCGCGGCATCGTGGTTGCCCACGGCCGCGCACGCGCACCTAACCAAGGCGGCAGCTTCGCGCTCTAGCAGCTGGAGCCCGCATGTGCGAGCGTGTCCTTTTTCCAGGCCGAGCCGTTGCAAAACCGCCGTGTCCCGCCGTCGCCGTCGTGAGCCGACCTCGCCGTGGCGGGAGCTCGAGCCGTCGTCGTTGTGCTGCCGCCGCCGCGGGCCCGGAACGCCGGGACTCCGCGAGCACGTGCAGCATCAAGCCAAGCCAGCCTCCATCCTTCCCCACGGATCTGCTAGGCCAGACCGTTGCGCCGCCGCATGCCGGATTGCGCCGCCGGCGCGCACTCGACGCGGCCGTTCGAAGCCACACCGATGACCACACCAAGACCAGCTGGCTCAGCCACAAAAGATCCACCCAGCCGCAGTGGATCCCGTACACCCGGTGCACAAGAACCCCACTCACAGCACACCATGAACCCAGTCCACCAGCCTGATCCCGATCGTTCCACCATCTTGGGCCGCCAGCTCAGCCTTAATGGGTCGGACCTTTCCTTTCAGCCCAGTTCGGACCGTCAACCCTTAAATCTTTTTCTTTTAAACCGCTGACACCGTGGCCCCACGCGTCATAGACTAGCAGAGGCTGACATGTGGGCCCAGTTGACCCCGCTGACCCGCTGACCATTGACCGTTGACTGGTCAACGTTGACCAAGTCAACGCTGACGTCATCCGGGCCCACGATGACGTCAGCAAATCCGGCCCCACTAATGACGTCAGCAGTGATGACGTGGCACGCCCTAGTGCTGCCACGTGTCCTAGTATGCCTGTTTTTCTTTTTCAAAAATTATTTAATATTTTCAGAAAATGATTTAAACTTAGAAAATTCATAATAAATCAATCGTAGCTCAGAAAAATATGAAACTAGTTTCTATATTTTTCCTAAAATCATGACCTACACGTTAGTGCAGAGTTTGGTGTTGTTTGGGTCTTCTTGCTTCATCGTTTTGGTGTTTCTTTGCTAGTAGTTCCCGTCTTTATTTTCGTTCCGCGCTCTTAGGAGGACCGGAGAGTTAAGAGGAGGACGTCTACTACCTCAACTACCTCTACGAAGTTCAAGAGCAAGTCCTAGGTTCACGCCCAACCATTCTCTGAAATACCTATTAGACATGCAACTAGTATGCTAGCGCTTTACTTTATTCACATGATGATGATATGCCTGCACTGCCATTTATTTACCTTGATTCCTTGCTACCTATTATCCACTTTATGAGAACGCTATGCTTGCATGTGTTGGGATGGTTGTGATTGATCTTCTTGGCGTGAGTTGGGTGGCTTGGGAGGAGTAGTGCAGCTAGGCGGTGGAGGCGAGTGATAACAACCCGGTCATTTGATCGGGGTGCTTGGGAACTGCACTCGGACAGTTCCTATGGAGTACCTGTTGCAGGTACATTTATGGATTACTTGAGATTGACGGATTTGAGCAGTTTGGGCGGCAATACCTGTAATGGGTGCCGATTGCGGACCGTTGCGGCGGATCGCTTGGACGCTGATACTCGCCCGCCGACAATTAAGAACCAGGTTCGAAGTCACCTTTCAGACGTGGATTATAGTGCTCACCATCTACCCAGTATGGGGAGGGTTCCAGCAAGCCTATTGAGTGTGGTACCAGGACTGTAGGAGGATCGAGTATGATACGTGTAAGGGGGACTCGTTGCGGCGTACTCTCCCTGATTTACCACTGCCCCCGACTGGCCCCGGTGGGAAGGTTTCACGACCCTGGGGCAGCTGTTACCTCAGATTGAGCATATGTTAGCGTGCAGATGTTTCCCGAGCCCAGGGAAGCAGGATGGTACCGTTACTCCTTAGGGTCTTTGCTGTGGCCTGTGTCTCAAGACGGCTAGCTACCGTCTGCAGCCCGGGTGGTTCCTGAAGCGCAACCTCTGCAGAGTGAAAACTATACGTATAGCCGTGTCCACGATTATAAACGACCGCATCTGGATCGATGGAGATTAGCATGGGATTCTGCTTTCTTACCTTATCCTTGATTTGGGTTATGAGAGGTTGGACCAGCGTTTGCTGTTGAGACAATGTGGGGAGGGAGCTCACCGAGTCGACTAGTGAGTGAAAGGTACTTGCGGATAATTATTGCAGGAACCTGTTGAGGCAGGACGAGCTCGATGTGGTTGTGAGATTGGTGGATGGTTTTGGGGAGAGTATGTGCTTGAGAGGAAAGGAGTTTGGAGATGAGATGAACTTGGTTATTGCTGCTGCTTGCGCATAGGAAACCCCAGCTTAATTCCCTTTATTACTTTACTACTAGTTTAGGCCACTATAAAGCTTTGCTGCATATTATGGTTGGTGACGTGGACCTGTCCCATTTCTTTGGGGACAGTCTTTGGGTACACAGGAGAAGACTCCGAATACAAGACCAACCACGACGGATGAAGCAAACGAGGGCTGTGCGCTGCGCTCAAGGATGCCTGTGGAGGTGAAGCCCCGAAGTACCAGAAGCTTATAGCTATCCGCTACGTAGCTGTTTTCCCTTTTATCGTTTAGCCCAGAGGGCTTGTACCATATCGCTATGTATTTATGTCATGTTTGAGGACCCTGATCAATGTATGGATGTGATTTCCGCTGAAATGAGTTCTGTACGTGATAGCTGTTGTTCCTGGGACTATCACAAGGGTACAGGGAGTCGGATTCTCGTAACTGGGAATCCGGTTCGTTTCACAAAGGACAGAACACATGCAGCCTTTGAGACACGCAGCAAATGCATTGTCCGCTATATTCGAGTCGCTGAGAATCTTTTTTTCTAAATATAGTCGCTGAGAATCTGGGATGCTGATATCCAGATCTCTAGTTGTGTCCCGGGTCCTACAATACTTATCAACCACTGTAGTAGGCTAGGGCTTGCCTCTCCTGTTTCTTTCGTAAAAAAACAAAACAAAACATTTGAGTAGTACCAGTATTGGGCATTTCATCTCCTCCATACGACCGCGGTAGATAAAAGCTTCGCCTGGTCAAAACGGCAATCCCGGGCACAGCATTGGATTCGATCAAACGTCGAAGCAACAGCACACGTGCGACTTCGTCGGCAGCTGGATTAAAACATAAGGGCACCTACGACCCACCGTTGTTTGCCGTAGACATGAAAAAAAATTTACAGAAAGCCCCCCGCGCACTCGGATCAATGCGAAGCCGTCGTCTCATTCATCTACGGCAGGAGCGCGTGCTCCCACGCGAGAAGACGAGCCCGGCGCGCGTTGTACCGAAGGGACGCCGGTCGTCGACGGCGGCAAGGATCCGCTGCGGGAGAGCACGCGCGCGTGCCGGAAATTCTTTGGCGCGAAATCAGCTCGCCCTTCTCCCCCAAATCCTCCTTAGACAGCGGCGAACATGCGGCGGCGGAGGACGGTGAGCGAGCAGCGGAGGGGACGGCGACTGCACGGTGGAGGGGACAGCGGTAGAAGACGGCGAGTGCGCGGCGGAGGGGACGCCAACTCACCTGCCCACCACCATATCCTCATATGCTCGCAGCACCGCACCGGCCGTTGCAGCTCGCGGGCCAAGCCATTGGCGCCGCCCGGTGGCCGCGGAGCCGCGGCCGCTGCATCTGTTGCCTGGGCAGCGGCGAGTCTGCTCTCGCTGAGCCAGCTGCTAGCGCTGCCTTGCCGCTTGCCGGATTCGAGAGAAGCAGAGAGAGGAGAATCGGTGGATGGTCAGAGTGAATGGAAAAAGAAAAGAAGATGAGGATGAATCGAGATTCTATCCTATCGTCCAATGTCTCAGAAATATCTTGGTCATTTTGTTGTATGGACCTTAGTAGAGATAGAAATTACGCGGAGCTCCTTTAAGGATGCAAAAAGCACTCGAGATGAAATAAAAAAACTACATTTAACCCCTTTTGTATTCCCTTAAAATGTGTATGTATATATTGTGTATTGTCTCATGTATGCAATAAAATGACTACAAAGATCAAGTATGCACTAGATCATCATGATTTGTGTGTCAAAGGATGAAGTAAACACCCTACAGACAGCCAAACAGACAACTCATTGTACAAGCTGTCTGTTTAAGCTGTCTATTTGTGTAAAAAGACAGCAAGCTGTTTATACGGTTGTACTTGCCCTAAGTGTTACACCGTTTATAAAGTATATAATATAAAACATCCAAAGGTGTTTTGTCTACGCGGCAGGCAGCGAGTCCAGTTCAGAATTCCGGATGGTTTTTGCTTGGACGAACCGGTTGGCACCGTGCCTAGACCGCTGTCTCCGGGTGATGCCGACCGGCCAGTGCTGAAGAGGTGTTTGGTCGATGGCCATGATCTTTCTACGCACTCTGCAGACTGCAGCGACGGACGAGTCGAGGACCTTGGACGAGCACGGAAGCCACGGATAGATAGGGCGGCATGTTCCTCCTTCATGGGTCCTCCCTCTTCCACTGTCCAGCCCGCGGATGGCGCCCACAGCCGCCACTGCCAACCTGTCCCTGTCTCGTTTACCTCGTGCGGAAACCACAGATCAGCTGCGGGTGTGACGCCATCCGATGAAAAACATGGGTTTTATTATTACCGCTTACAGTGCTCACCTACCACGCACGTGCTCGCCGTGGTGCTGCCGGTGCTCGCGCGCGCACGCTGCCGCGGCACGACCACCAACGCCACGCGCGCACCGGCGGTGAGGCGAGCGCCGGAAAGATCCTGCCGTTTACTTTTCTGCCACCGTCTCCACGGGGCGGTGGGTCCGGCCGACCGCTGCACTTGTACGTAGCCTACCGCGGGAGGAACTGCTCCGCGCGATCGCCGCCCCCGCCGCTTGAGACTGTCGCCGTCGCCGTCCGCGCTCCGGCATCCCCTCCGGTTGGGGCCCCGAGTTCCATTATGACACACTGAATTCCTTATCTGTACCTGTCTCTGACAGGATAGCCTACTATGACAGCAGATTCAGACAGACGTGTCACGTGCGTTGCTACTGTGATCCTCTCATGTTTTTTGAGTGTGCCCCCGTAGTAATCACGTTCTGCGAAAAGAAATTTGCGCCGTAGCAACTTGTTCCATGCCATTGCCATATCCCCATCACTCCATCAGCAAAGCTGCAGTGGCCTCTTCTGCTTCCTCCCCCTCCCCTTCGTCCCCATCCGGCGAACGAGTGAAACCCAAAAACCCAGCCACGCCAGCCGCTAGCATTCCTCGTCACTACTATTAGAATCGCCTTTACTCCTGGAAATCTGATCGCGAATCTGAGGATCCGACACCCGGGTGCTTACTCGATTCAGATCACACCTTCTTAGAGCAACTCCAAGAGACTCTCTAAATTTAAAGATTACTAGATTTAGAGATTTTGATTAAAAAGTTACCTTCCAACAGCTTCTTTATTTAGTTATGTAAACATAGTCACTCTCTATTCCGGATTTCTCGCTCTTCAAATATAGAAAAGAGAATAGCTTTTCAGAGTGCACACAAGATATAGAAAAGCTGTTGGAAAACGAAAATATATAGAAAACGATTCGTATTCAAATGGCTCTCTAAATGATGATATATATAGTGGAATTTAGAGAAACCCATGGATATGTCTTGGAGATGCTCTTCTATAACTGCCCCTCATTCGCTATCTCCAACCCGGAGCGCGAAATCGACAGATTGAAATTGAAACCTGCACTGTGGGGGTGCGCGGAAGCCTGCCATGGAATCCCTAGCCGCCACCTCCGTGTTCTCCCCCTCCCGCGTCGCCGCCCCGGCGGCGGGGGCCCTGGTCCGGGCGGGCGCGGTGGTGGCAGCCAGGCGGGGGAGGAGCGGCAGGAGCCGCGGCGTGAGGTGCTGCGCCGTGGCGCCGCAGGCGAGCGCGGTGATGAGCAGGAGCGCCGTGGCGGCGAATGCGGCGGAGGAGGACAAGAGGCGGTTCTTCGAGGCGGCGGCGCGGGGGACCGGGAAGGGCAACCTGGTGCCCATGTGGGAGTGCATCGTGTCGGACCACCTCACCCCCGTGCTCGCCTACCGCTGCCTCGTCCCGGAGGACAACGTCGACGCCCCCAGCTTCCTCTTCGAGTCCGTCGAGCAGGGGCCCCAGGGCACCACCAACGTCGTACGTCTCCCATTCTCCCTTCTCAAATCTGCTGCTCTCATATCGTTTTTGTTATGGGGACGAAAACTCCCTTGTCGATTCTTATCTTCGTCAGCAACTCCGCGGGGCTGATTGGATTTGATTGCAGGGCCGCTACAGTATGGTGGGAGCCCATCCTGTAATGGAGATAGTGGCCAAGGAACACAAGGTCACGATCATGGACCACGAGAAGGGCCAGGTGACGGAACAGGTCGTGGACGATCCTATGCAGATCCCCAGGACCATGATGGAGGGATGGCACCCACAGCAGATTGACGAACTCCCTGAATCCTTCTCAGGTGAGCAGCGACCAAGGTCGAGGAGAGAACATTTGATGTTGCCAATGATGTTATGTGAACAATCTTCTTGTTTGTGATAGGCGGATGGGTTGGGTTCTTCTCCTATGATACGGTTCGGTATGTTGAGAAGAAGAAGCTACCATTCTCTGGTGCTCCTCAGGATGATAGGAACCTTCCAGACGTGCACCTGGGGCTCTACGATGATGTTCTTGTCTTTGATAATGTTGAGAAGGTTTTTAATCCTGAAATCCCATTTCCTCATCTACTCCCTCTGTCCCAAATTATAGTCCGTTATGGATTTTCTAGATACATAGCTTTTCCTATGCATCTAGATACATGCTTCTAGATAAATGGTATCTAGAAAAGCCAAAACGATCTGTAATTTAGAATGGAGGGAGTAATTCTTAATGAACTTCAGATTTCTAAGCCCTTCAGGGAGGGGTATTGTCCTACAATCGCTGTTATGATTTAGGATTAGTTGCCATTTAGTTAATCATTTCCTGTTGAAGCACCTCTTCTTTTTAAAGGCATACTCCGTAGTTAACTATACTGATACATACTAAAGAGCACACGTGTAATTTCTGATTGCTGCATTTTAGGAGTGTATCTGGTTCACATTGACGATAGTCTGAAACTGCATTCATCCGTCTTGCATTTAAGAAATCTGCACCACATGAGGCAAAATAACTAATAAATGCTATAGCTGCGTTTGACTCGTGGTATTTATCCCTTGAAAACATTTTATTTTTGGATTTTTGTTCATTTCAAAGTATATGGCTCTTTTTTTTGTTCAGAAAGTTTATGTCATCCACTGGGTAAATGTGGACCGGCACGCATCAGTTGAGGAAGCATACCAAGATGGCAGATCCCGGTTGAACCTGTTGCTATCTAAAGTGCACAATTCTAATGTGTAAGATATGCAGTGCCCATTCATTAAGTCCTGCTGCTTATTCTGTTTGATGCTCATAAATGTATCTGCTTTGGACTTCAGACCCACACTCTCTCCTGGATTTGTGAAGCTGCACACTCGCCAGTTTGGTGCGCCTTTGAATAAGTCAACCATGACAAGTGATGAGTACAAGAACGCTGTTATGCAGGCTAAGGAGCATATTATGGCTGTTTTTTGAGTGTGCCCCCGTAGTAATCACGTTCTGCGAAAAGAAATTTGCGCCGTAGCAACTTGTTCCATGCCATTGCCATATCCCCATCACTCCATCAGCAAAGCTGCAGTGGCCTCTTCTGCTTCCTCCCCCTCCCCTTCGTGCACTGTTTTGTGCACTGATTTTCCTTTGTGATTCTAATCAGCACCCTTTGACCGTCTATTTAGGCTAGAGGCTGTATCCTGGTTGCATCTAGCCCTGAAATTCTTACACGAGTCAGTAAGGTATGTGGAATGACAGAGTTATGAGCACTGTTATAGCTATTCTGTAAATTTCAACGCCCACCCTTTCACTAATCTGCAGGGGACGATTATTAATCGGCCACTAGCTGGAACTGTTCGAAGAGGCAAGACAGAGAAGGAAGATCAAATGCAAGAGCAACAACTATTAAGTGATGAAAAACAGTGTGCTGAACACATTATGCTTGTAGACTTGGGAAGGAATGATGTTGGCAAGGTATTCCTTTTGCCTTGTTATCCATAAGATGTACTGCACTGTATTCTGGCACAATGCATGTCATTTCCCTTTTCTTTCAATGTATTTTTCGTTTATTGAGTCGTAGTGTTACTGGTACAGACCTAACAGCCCTATTAGTATGCAATTCTAGTCATTCTTTAGTGAAAATGAATGTTTTTGCCACTCTTCTGCTGCAACAGTATTGTGAGTTTTCTGATGACTACTTCTACTCGACAGGTCTCCAAACCCGGATCAGTAAAGGTGGAGAAGTTAATGAATATTGAGCGATACTCCCATGTTATGCACATCAGCTCCACGGTTAGGCTCTTCTTATGTATAACAATGGCTCTCATGATATATCAAATTTTATACTTTGGCAATCTATGGATAATTGTTTGATAATTCTAATATTCACATTCAATTAACTTAATTGAGCATGTTTCTTGAGTCACTATTCTTTATCTAGCATTCGGTGTTAACCGTAAAGGATTGGCTCAAATATGAAAAAAACATTGATTCGGCATGTTTCTTGAGTCCTTGCTCTTTTTATTTGGCATCCAGGGATAGATTAAAATAGGGGTTCAGCTTAAAAATTTGCAATCAGCTACCTGCAATGTTGTGTTTTATTATTTTGTTTGACTTACTGTACGCTACAGAATGCCCTTTGAGTTTTGGTGTATGAAGGATTCTAGCCTCCAGAAAATGTTGTAATTTCCCCGCAAATGTTAACTTCTGGCCTTGCAGGTTAGTGGACAATTGGATGATCATCTCCAGAGCTGGGATGCCCTGAGAGCTGCATTGCCTGTGGGAACTGTCAGTGGTGCACCAAAGGTGAGGTTTCCCTTCCAATATTCCTGTTTTGATCTACCATCCACCATTCACTCTTCTATATTTTAGTGTGACATGTTTTCCATACTCCCCTCTCGAGACTTTTTTGTATTCCATATAGACCATGCTGGATTTAATCGTCATGAGCGGTTTTTAGCATTTTCAGTTATTACAATTAGGCATGTAGTGGATCTAGATTCTGGATGTGTGTGCTTTAACTACAAAGCAATACATTTGATAGAGCTATCTAGCTAATTTGCTCAGTTTGGCGGCTGGCTTCTTTGTAGATGTTTTAAATTATCTCACTTTCACTGCCTCTATTTTTTAATGGTTATTTTCCTCTTGTGACGAGTGTTGATTAATGAAACTCCTGTTTATATAACCAGGTGAAAGCCATGGAGTTGATAGATCAGTTGGAAGTCACAAGGCGAGGACCATATAGTGGTGGTCTTGGAGGGATATCTTTTGACGGTGACATGCAAATTGCACTTGCTCTCCGCACCATTGTATTTTCAACAGCTCCAAGCCACAACACGATGTACTCGTACAAAGCTGCTGATAGGCGCCGGGAGTGGGTTGCTCATCTTCAGGCTGGAGCGGGCATTGTTGCTGACAGTAGCCCAGACGATGAACAACGCGAATGCGAGAATAAGGCTGCGGCATTAGCTCGGGCTATCGATCTTGCGGAGTCAGCTTTTGTAGACAAAGAATAGTGTGTCAAGAGAATTGTTTGTTCGTGTTTCTTTACCCACTTCATGTTAAGGAAGGTGTCATTAGTGGGTGGAGAAAATCATCAATAAGCTTATTGTGTTCTCCCGCAAAACGAATAAATATGGGAACTGTGGTTTTGCTAGAAGTATGTAAATGTATTATTAGATCGACACCCTCCTTTCTTTTCTTCTTTCCTTTTTTTAGCGGAATATGCATTCCATTGAACCCTGAACACAGCGATGTCATTAGTCACAATGCCCTCGACGACTGACGGCATGTCGTCCCGCGCTTCGTCTGAGTTAAAAGGGACGTTTATATCCAAGCGCCGCTAAAGCACGCGCCCTTATTACACTCACAGTGAGTCCCAACAGAAAAACTAACAAAGCTTGAAGTGATCAGCTCGGCAATGATACATTCTGTTGGATACGCCTTCCAAGTTCCAATGCTATCTTCACCCTCCTTTCTGATTGGATGAGGAACTCGATAGACTCTCAAGTCTATATACAATGAGGTGAACACCTTAGACTGTAGTAGACGGCAATTTTGAAATTGTCTTCGTTTCCTTTCCATAGATGACCAGTTGAGCGCCACATGCAGACATGTAGTGCCTGTTTTAGCGCCACATGCACTCAAGTCGAAAAGCTGGCTTTCGAAAAGCTAAAAAACTAGCTTTCAGAGAAATAAACTGAAAACTGAAAAGCAGGCTGAGAGAAGGTTTTCAGCAACTAAAATACTAAAAGCTAGTTTTTCAGCAAAAACCCCAAAGCTGCATAGCTTATGAAGAAGCCACCCCATGTCATTAAAAGACATTCTAACAAGTGAGGTACTCTTAGGTGGTTATTTAACACGATAACCTTCAACGCATGAAGGAAAAATTAATACTGTCACAAAGATTTGTTTTTCCACAAAGCAATCATGTTCAGCAAAATGGACGAAGATAAATTTAGATCGCACTTTAAGCTGCTACAGTCAATGTAAGGAACACGAATATATTATGCTGTTCTTCACAGCTTTCCTTTTTTTTTTGACACGTCTTCACAGCTTTCTTGCTCATATTCCGAGCGACATTTTTGCTGTCTCACATGCACTCCTCTTGTACTCTTGCAATGTATCCCTACAATGGGCTTTAAAGAACAAAAATAATGCAGTTGTCAAATTGAACTAAAGTTCCTCCTCCACAAAAGAAAAAAAAAGGGAGAACTACAGTTCCTGTACATCAGCAATTCACAACGGCCCTCGCAACCTATGTTGATCTAGATCAGGATGAAAATGGACCATGACTTTCTCATCAAGAGAATTTGTAAGCGCTCAGCACAGCAAAACCTCATGGGTGGTGCGAGAAACCTGTGAAGATGGCTTCAATCTTGCATCAAGGTCATCTTGGTGATACCTCAGTTGTGCTGAATTGACCGCTATTCATGTTGGTCTGTGTACTGTAAGATTCAGCTGGATTGCATTTGGTGCTTCGGCTTGAGGATGTGTCTACTGTCGATCCCCCAAAGCCACGGGTACGTTGGCGAGGTTCTTTCAGCACACCTGGTGGAACTACGTTTTGCAGATCAATCTCTGATTGGTTAGATAGCATATTGACAACCTGCTTCATGGATGGCCTCTGCTGTGATGTGGCTTGTGTACACAGCAGTGCCACCTTGATGAAATGAAGTGTTTGCTCCTCTGGGTACTTTTCCAGATCTGGATCAACAATATCCAAGAGTCTTCCTTGTTCCCGCAGCTTCCATGTCTGCAAATTAACCCAGATAATAAATTCAATCATTTTCAGAGGAAATAGTGATTCGTAAATGTGGAATGTAATATGTATAATGTGAACACTGTCATCAACATATACCGTGAGTCTTTCATGGGAAAAGTTAGTGCTTATTAAGTGCATGTGTGATTCTTCGGTCCTATCAAGAGTTGATGCAAGCATGCCAAATGCTACAAGGTTCAGTTTCACACTTTATGGGAGGCAAGAGGGGGGAAATGGGTTACCCATTCCACAAGGACATGCATATCAGGCCCCCAAGTCGACTTGCTGCTGCTTTCACCGCTTATCACTTCAAGAAGAAGCACCCCAAAACTATATATGTCTGCTTTCTTGGTTAATTGCCCCAATAAGGCATACTCTGGTGCCAAATAGCCCCTGCAGGAAAATTATATATTGAGAGTTCAATACAAGAATGTTATAGTACAATTGGTTGATCAGCACATTAGTAAACTGCCTGCAAAAATAACTAAAAGCAACTGAATTTCCTTTCATCACTAAACAATTGGTTAAAATCAGCATAGCACAATGACGGAAATTGACATGAAATACACATAGCTTCGTTCTAGAAGCAAGTACAGCAAAATATTTTCTTCTTGCAAGGAAGATACAGTAAAAGATCCAGAGAGGCACTAACATTGTTCCTGCAACGCGTGTGCTAATGTGAGTGATAGTATCAGGAAAAAGCTTGGCCAGTCCAAAATCTCCAATTTTCGGCAGCAGTTTTTTATCAAGTAAAATGTTGCTAGCCTTGATATCACGGTGGACAATGCGTGGTTGTGCTTCCTCATGAAGAAACGCAAGGCCAGAAGCCGTTCCAATACAGATAGCAGCTCTTTTCTGCCAGTCCAATGGAATGCATTTATTCTTTGGTCCTGGTCATAATTCACCAAGGTAAACTTAATACATTTGGATTGGCTGATTTAGAAAGTAAAATTTCAATATTGAACCTACCAAGCAAAGCATTTGCCAAACTGTTATTCTCCGCATACTCATACACCAACATCCTATTATTCCCTTCAACGCAGCAACCAAGTAGCCTGACAAGGTTTGGGTGCCTGACGTTTGATATGACATTAATCTCTGTCAAGAATTCGCTAATTCCTTGTTTTGACTCAGCTGAAAGCTTTTTTACTGCAATTTGAGTGCCATCTTTCAGGTTTCCCTAAGCAAGGTAGAACCTTTGTTAGTCATTCCATATTTGCAGGTTAGTTGACTACAATATCTGTAGAGTTCTTTGAGGAACATCTTTAGAGTAGAAGCAACAGATAAAGCAAGAATTTTAAAAAGATGCATAAAAAATAACTGGTTCTCACCTTATATACTGCTCCGAAACCTCCACGGCCAATGCAATTCAACATGTGAAAGTTTCGTGTGGCAGTTTTCAGCTCGTTTAGAGAGAAGACCCGCACATTACTTCCAGCTCCTGATAATACACGACCTGCACTTTAATCAGAGTTGATTCACCAATTGCTATTAAGCCAAAGAACATAGACAACAAAGAAATGTCAGCAAAGAAGTGCACTAAAATAGGATGCCAGTCACTTTGATAGTATTACAGTTATGACCAAAATCTTCAAAGATGAATCGTCAATCACAACAAACATCTTTATATGTTAGTTTGACTGACTAGAAATAAAAAAAGTTTATCTTTGTGTGAGGTATAGAAAAGTTTATCCTTGTTTCATATTCCCTAGTGTCTTAAGTCATGGTATAGTTTCTGTCGGGACGATAGGATCTCAGGTGCAGGAAATGAGTACTAAAAAGTTAGGTTTAGGATCAGTATGAGGATGCTGCCCCTTGTGCCACTATGAATTACGGTTCACAGAAACATCACTTGCTGGTAGTAATGGATGGTTTACAAGAAAAAAAACATAAGAACACCAAGAGCCAGTTTTGTCTTAAGTATGATACAAATGAATTGCTTTTGGGGTCTCATAAAACGTGTTTTGTGCACTATTTTAGTGTGTTGGGAATAAGATTTTGTGCAACTATTCCCTGCGTCAAGGTATGGCTACAGTTTGTGACAATCCTGTTCACACTAAAAGTGTGAAGCAACAAAAGTGTTCTTCAATTCGAAGACAATGTTTTCAAGTGCACAAACTTTTAAGCAGCAGTCTCCTCGAATCATGTGCTCACATAAAGGACTTGAATGAAATGTACCTGAACGAGGAGACGAAGCCTGACCATTCCTATCTTGCCTCGCCTTGGAACGACCTCCCAAGCAGCCGACCGAACTCCCCATGCGACCAATTCAGTGCCCCCTCCAAACGCTTATGCTAAACCAGTTCCAATTCGTGCTCCTTGCTGCTCAGAGATGACGAAATTAGTTCGCTTGCCGTGCCGAACTTCACGTTTCATGACTAACCGAAGACAAACTTACACTACTCGAACAGACTCGGCAAGAATCTTGAGAAACCCATGGAAATAGCCGGATTCGATACGCCATACTGGCCCCCAATCAAAGCAGGTAGGAATCGAGTAATAACCTGTCCGACGGAAGGCGGGAATCGCTCCCGCAGGCGGCAACAGCTCGGACTCCGGAACGAAGCTCTGGGCTCCTAACCTCCTCTTTCCCCGCGGTGGTTGCGCCCCCAAGCGCTCCCCGCTGCCACCGTCGGCGCGCCGACGCCGCCTGGCTGAGGACTGGCCGGCTGGGTGGAGGAGGGGGGGAATGGAAGGCGGAGTAGGCGGCCGAGGCCCGGCGTTTTTACCCGGTCCGCCGTGCCCCCCGCCTCGCTGTCGCTGTTGCTCTCGCCGTCCGTCTCGCTTCTGTGGAGACGCGCGCGGTCAGATCGCCAGGCGGCCCGCACCCACCCCCCGTGATGAAGAAAGTCCACGTTTTCTTCCGCCGAAGGCGACGACCAGCGAACCCAAGCCCCAGCCCCAAGCCCCAGCAGCGGCGTGGCCCGGAAATTGAATCCCGTGCGGGTTGCGTCCGCGCCCCGGCAGCAAGGTCCTGTGGGCGGCGGACGCGCTGACCGTTCGAAGCCGCGGTTACCGCGTGGGGCGGGCGGGAGCTGCTCGTGCCTGCGATCCGTGCCGACCGCCCCGGAGATGCGTATAGTGCCGTATACTACGCCGCACGGAGGTTGGAGACGCCAGTGTAACCTGTAAAGTCTTCGGGCCCACGCCTCCGTACAGTCCCCACGGTTAAGTCAACGGAAAATTCACGTCTAGAGTTTTTTTCTTGTTTCAACCTTGGTCTAAAGATTGTTAGTTCCGAGCAGTTTTTTTGTCAAAAGATGCCAATATGCATGAGTAAAGTGACGGAGGAACTGGCAATCTTGGAGAGAAAGTGATGTTCTAGAAACGAGAACGCGACGCGACCACCATCCGGTGTCTGTTTTATAATAAGACTTCTACTTAATCGCTTCCGAGTGTCTGACGGGGGTAGATTAGGGCAAAACCAGGGGGCTAAGACTAAACTACCGCAGGTTGGCGCTGTCGTGCTAGCTTCATTCCGTACCGGTCCTTTTCAGAGTCCGGTACATGGCGACGATCCATCGTGTTACGTTGCAAGTAGTGGTGGTGCTAGGTACGTAGCTGTTGATCAACGCTCGTTGTCCGTAAACAGAGTGACTCGAGTCATGAGATGTGTGCTCTCACGATCATGTTGAAACGCTAAACGCGTGTTGATGTGTCACTGGTCCTCACGTCACGTCTATATAGGCTTTTTGTTCACGCATGCTCGAGACTTGTATGAACTCCTGCGGTTGCGCCGAACATGCTTACGCGTTTGCTTCGCACAAGGTTTGGGATCGTTTGTCTGAGTTTTTCTTCCTTGCTCTATTTGTTTCCTACTTGGCAGTCAGCATCTCCGTTTCCTCGCCATGTACATAGTCATATACTCATATCGCAGTCCTATTAAATAAAACGCAAGATCGTGAAATAATCTTTGAAACGTGCAGTTGAATGAGCAAGCAGGGCTGGCAGACTTGTTAGATGCCGATGGACTGAGGATGGTGGCAAAATGCTAGCAAAAATTTAAAAGTCGCTTCCCAAAAAAAAAAGTCCATGGCCTTCGACGTGGAATAAATAGTACAACCTGATAAGATTACAGTCGAGTTCAACGCACACATCAAATTAATGCAGATGGTAACCGTGTTGCTAGGATGCTGCTTCTCCAACAGAATACATGATCCTCAAAAGGGATGGATAAGAGGCGTTTGGGACATACTTGTAAATAACACAAGAAACAAATGAAGCCATGCGAATGTTAGAAAAAAAATGGTACATGGTAATAGAGTAATAAGAACACTAATTCACATGAATGTACGGTTGATTGATTATTAATACTGAGTTCATTTTTTTAGACTCATTTTGCAGGAATGCTTTTAATTCCAAAGAAAGTGACATGTAGGCGCACTCCACTTATTCCCTCTATTAGCTACTCGCCCTCAAGGCTCGAACTTGTTTTTAGGTTTCACTGTATGTTTTTGTTTGATCATATACTTCCGAATTTTAACTGGGATAGGCTATGATGAGGTAATAAATACCCCATCCAAACAAATCCGAGAGATTGGAGTTCGAACTTCCGTCAGCGCCAGTTGCATTACATCAGCTCACTTTCATTTTGAATGAAGCATGAAAGCTGGCCAAATGGCTTTTGCTGCTCACCAAGGTCGTTCGACCCACTAATTTTGGGAGTACACACAGTTGTGCCTCGAATTATTCTCTAGCACGCGTGTGTTAATGCCTGGTGATGTGAGTATGATGCATTTTAATTGTTTGTCCTCGTCGAAACAAAATTTAAAGAAGCATTTCTCCATTTTAAACACCACATCGCCTAAACAATCTTGTGGAATTTACCCTAAAAAAATCTTGTGGAACTTAATCCATCTCATTTGATTATTGTTTTACTCCCTTCCAAACCGAAACAAAAATAAAAATAGGATTTTTTAAGAGAACTTTACTACTGGGAATTTTTTTCACTAACTTGATATGTTGCTTGAATTCAAAGATATTAATATTCACGCTCTGCACAAATACCTTGGTGGAATGCTAACTATGCGCTCTCTGAAAACACAAATATGATCCATGTCTCTACTCGCGATGAACAATATTACAACAGAAAGGGTATAGAGTCTTAAGTCTTTTTAGCAGCACATCAAAGATAAACTCAAACCTTAGCCTCATAGGGTGTGTTTAGTTCCAAAAAGTGAAAGAGAAAGTTTGGTGAAAATGCCACATCGGACACTGTAGCGCACTGTAGCACTTTTCGTTTGTTTGTGGTAAACATTGTCCTATCATGACATAACTAGGCTCAAAAGATTCGTCTCGCCGTGTACATCAAAACTATGTACTTAGTTTTTTTTATTTACCCACGTTCAGTGTTCCATGCACGAAGAGAGAGATTTGATGTGATTTGATGTGATAGATAGATAGTGAAGTTTGGAGAGAGAATTTTTGGGTTTTTGGTGGAACTAAACACTAGATAATTCTGTTGCAGACTAGTGTCAGATGGTTATGATTCTCAGGGTGGTTGTTCATAGTTTCAGCAAAGTATTTGTATTTTCTTTTAACTTATTCTGGAAATGAATAATCCAAGCACAGGTGGTTTAGTGATTAAATCATCTACATGCTACATGAGACTAGAGTGCCCAGCACCGATCTTGTTGGACATGTCCTACGAGGCTACGACCCACCTAACGGGACCGTGAGTGCGATCTTGATGTGTGTGCATGTCGTGCGTTCGACGTTGTACTTGAAAAAAAAGACACTCTTAGGTACGTACGTGTTTAGGCTGTGTTCAGTTCAAAAAATTATCTCTTCAAACTTCACTATTCATCTATCACATCAAATCACATCAAATCTCTCTCTTCATGCATGAAGCACTAAACGTGAGTAAATAAAAAAACTAGTTGCATGATTTTGATGTACACGACGAGACGAATCTTTTAAGCCTAATTAGATCATGGTAGGAGGGCAATGTTTATTATAAACAAACGAAAAGTGTTACAGTGTCCGATGCGATTTTTTCACCCACTTTTTTGAAACTAAACACGCCCTTTGACGCGTGCACAGAGAAATGGCGAAGTGTCCTTAAGCGATACGGTAAGTCTGTCCAACCAAACATTCTTTGGCGTCACACGATAGTTATCTGTAGCTTTTATTTGGTATATAAGGACATACCCATACCCACATTTTATTATCTATCTATATCTCCTCCAAAGAAAAGCCAACATTCTTCAGCCGTGGGAGGGACCTGCCATTAAATCGAACCAACGTGCTAGCAGATCAGAATCAGAGCGCCCGGTTTGAACTAATCGACTCCTGAAACCAGCCAGAATCGAATATGTCCAAGCCGATCCAAAACGAGGAAGCGCAACGGAAGCCGGGCTCTCTACCCTCTCCTCTCCGGCCGCTGGGGAGACGTAGACGAGAACAGGGGAGGGGGAGAGATCCAAATCTCCCATCCCGCAGCCACGCTCCCTCTCACGCACATCGTCCTCCTCTCTCCCTTCCCCGATCCCCACCACCTCTCCTCGCGCGTGCGCGCGTGCGTGCCCCCGGTCTCCTCCTGCCTGCCTGCGCGTCTAGTAGAAATATAGGCGCGCGTGCCGCCCCGGCCTCCCGCTCCTCCGGTTAATCCCCCTCCTCCGCCACGAGCCCTTCCCTTCACATTACCCGCGGGCGTCTCGGGCGGCCGTCGCCGTGGTGGTGGCGGCGCGCGGCGCGTGACGGGGGTGTGCCGCTAGCGTGGGGGAGGTCGTCCGGTCGGCGGCGGCGATGGTGGCGGTCGGCGGCGCGGAAGCGGTGTCCGTCGCGCTCCTCTTCTCCGTCGCCTTCATCTGCGCCCGCTTCCTGCTCGACCGGCTCGTCTACAAGGTATAGTGATAATTCCCCCGCCCGCGACCGCCAGATTCGCGCCGGGTTCCGCGAGATCTCTTGCGTGCCCGGTTCCCCCGCGCCCCCAATGCGCGCTGGGTGTTATACGCCGCTGTTCGTTGCACCTTCGTAGCCGATCAGTTGATCCCGCTAATCAGGAGGCCGGATCATCCCCCGCGCGCGCGTGCGTGATGCTCCCGCCTGTCTCCAAACTGAAAACCGGTCGTCAATTGCGTTACCAGTGGCAGTGGCTGCTACTCTGTTGAGGATCAACGGTGCTGGCTCAGGCTTACATTTTTGTTCCCATGCCTTGCGTAGTGTGGTTTAAGCAAATAGTATGCCGTACATGAGTGCATGGATCCATCGTTTTGTGTGTATGCAAAGCTTGTTTGCAATAAACCCTTAACAAATCTACATCTGATGTGGCTTGCCAATTGCTTTATCCTTTCCCTGAACTGCTGCAATTCTGTAATAATGTCATTGATTTTATCTAGAAGGTTTGAGCCAAATTGAGCTTATGAAAATAAGATGCTAGTAGATATAAGTTTTCTCCCCCTCCTATAGAAAAGTGGCAGCTATATAGAACCCCTTAATTATCTTGGCGTCAGTTTAAAGTTTTCCAAAATTTCAGTTTGAACATTACTTTTTGACATGTCAAGATAGCTGTCAGTTTAACTTATACGTTACATTTGGTCTTATGTAAAAATTTCTTTTCAGCCGTTGGCAGTTTACCTTTTCAATACCAAAGCTTCTAAGTTGATGAATGATGAGGCCAGGCGAGCAAAGGTTGTCAAGTTCTCAGAGTCCATATGGAAACTTACATACTATGCTTCTGTTCAAGCATGGGTCATCATGATAATAAAGCAGGAACCATGGTCGTTGGATACGATGCAATACTTTGATGGCTGGCCGAATCAACCCGTCGCGTGAGTGCATACTGTTCCTCAATATATTACTTGAATTTACTGGTCTTGCTGGAGTATTTGCCCTTACTTTCAGTATCTAGATTTCTCTGTAGAGTTATTGCAGTACATACCCAGTCTCTTTGTAGTAGAAGGAACATGACTTCCCCATAATTAGGATAAATTATCCTCCAAATATTCTCAAAATTAGAGCCCCTGGGATTTTCTGGGGGTATTTAAGTGCTTGGTTCTGCATAATGAACAATAGTTCTTTTCTAAAACCGGTAACTGTGGAAATCATCACTTTCTTGTTATCAGCACGTTTTCCTTTGTGTAATTTGTTATAAGGTAATATGATAAAGTTGAATCTGCCAAAAAATTACTATTCTCTTGCAACCATGTTTATTTAGGCTCAAACATTCTCATTATTTTCTTTCCTTTTTGTTGGTGATTCAATAGGAATGAAATCTTGATGTTTTTTCAAATAGTTTTGTTGGCTATCGTGTGTTAATTCCTTTTATATTGACCCGGTAATTGTTGTTAAAGTACTTGGCCAAATGTTATGCTATGTGATGCTTTTGTTTTGGTTTAGCCAAAGGTGACATTGGGGCCTGCATACAGTACAAACAAAATCTGCCGTCTAATAACTATGTAAACCATGTAAACAGCTTTCGCATCTTGATGGCTGAATCTTGCTTATTTCACTGCTACCAGATGTAACTGTAAATCATAAATGTACTCTCATCAAGTCTACTTCTGATTGCCGTTTTTACAAATGGCAAGGAATTCTGCTAAAAATGGGTTATACAAACTCTAATCCGCGTCATTCAATGCCAGCAGCACAACTCCCTGTATTTGTTCCCCTGCTGATTGAATGGCTCAGATTGAAAGTTATCATATTCTTTTATTCTAACTTCCACAAGAGAAACACAGTAGCATACCCAGGCATATTGTTTTGTGACCACGTAACATGTTCTTTGGAGTGAAGTGGTAGTTTTTGCTTCCCCTAATGTATATTCTGCTTTCTCTCAGGAGGACATTGATGCTTTTCTACATGTGCCAGTGTGGATTTTATATCTACAGCATTGGTGCCCTTGTTGCTTGGGAAACCCGCAGAAAAGACTTTTCTGTAATGATGTCTCATCATGTTATAACATCTACTCTAATCGGAGTTTCGTATCTGACTGGGTAAATCTTTTCTGGATCACTTAATGATGTATTCTACAAAGCCATTTGCATTGGTTTTAATTATCAGCTTATTTTATTTTGTTATCATGCAGATTCTGAAGATGATGAGTAATAGGGAGATTCATTCTTTGACATCTACAAATGTGTCATTTCTTCGCTGATACTTTTCTGTGCCTGCTTCCAGAATAGAATGTTTTGGTCTTGGCAAGTTTGGGGCATGGATAGGAAAGTGGGATCTCTGTAAATTGCCTTATGTTATCAAATATGGCTAGACCGAGAATGGAGCAGGGCCTATACATGACGGGTATAGCTAGCAGCTTACTTGAAAGTTCCTTCAAAAATTTTTGGTTCACCTTTTTTGATATGGGAAAGACATGAGAGGGCATGTTCAGTAGCTTTTTCCCGAAGCTTACAGAACCCCTCTGTACCATGTTCAGTATACTTCACCTGTGAGTAGATTTAGTTCTAATTCATGGTAATAAATTGATTCTTTTGGTCGGGAGTAAATCTCACTTGTATCTTAATGATATCATGTGATGTGCGTTGAGCTTTATGCAGCTATATAAAGTTTTGAAACCGTGTAATGTTAAGTTCTGACTGTTCAGGCTGGTCGTGTCATACATTTGTCGATGTTTCACAGTTCCATACATTTGTCGATGTTTCACAGTTCCAGAATATGCATTATCCCTATTCTATGCAATAGGATCGAAATGTGGTTCAGATCCATCTGGTTGTTAGATTTTTCCAAATCATACTTCTAATTGAATACAAAATGAAAAATGTTGATGTGAATATTCTGCATATCTTGTTCATTTTGAACTACTCGTTTCAAATTACAATTTGTTTTGACTTTGCTAGATACTCCGTACATGCTACATCTTTTGTAAAGCTATGTATGTGAGTATTCAAATTGAATGGAGCAATATTATGTATATATATAAATATTGTTAATTTAATATATTTTTGTTAAGACTGAATCAATATTTACAATTAAATACTTCTTAAAGGTGCAAGCAGGTTGACACGTTCTGCAAATGTCTGAATCCGGCCAAATTGAGAAGGTCAATATGAATTTTTAACAACATCGGACTATAGTTATATTCATTTCATCATTTGTAAAGAAATGGTGCATGTGTGCGTAACTTTGACTATGTATAAGGAAGTTCGCTAACCACGAAAAAATTAACTGCATCGACTAATATACCTCATTTTGCTAAGTTACGGTATGTTGTACCTCATTTTGCTAAGTTACGATATGTTGTCGTCTGTGCTTGGTTTCTCTGGTCACGACATTTGAAATATACTTTCAGCGAAACTTATAAAACCTTGAGTTATATTTCTAAATTATATATCGTTTTATATTTTCTACATACATAGTTTTATCATGTATCTAGAAAAAAGACTTACAATTTTAGACGGAGGGAGCAGAAAGTTATTACTCATGTGCTACTTGAGTAGAGAATCTCGAATTTGTTACGTTTTCAATATGTGAGAGAGCACATCTTGCTCCATCTACGGCTCGGTGAGGAAACTCTCATAAATTGCAAGTGTTAGAAGAGCTGACAAATAAAGTAATGCGTAACTAATTCACCACGACCTTGCATTGCATCAAAAAGGAAATGAGGCATCCAGCGATTGATAGTAAACTTTGGGTAAATTAATTAACCAAACACTGCATCAATGAATGGATAACTGAATAATGAAACTGGAATAGCAAGTACTGCGAATGGGAATGAAACATGGTCAGTGAATCGCTCTGATGTTTCGCAAGCTCCCCTCTTACTTCCATACTGGCAGCAATCGTTTCGGTTGCCTGGTGGAAGAACCCCTGCCTTTTCTCTGACCTGGCTCAGTTCATCATACCTTCAACCGCAGGCAGCTGCCTTTTCTCTGACCAGGCTCAGTTCATCATACCACAGGTGCCCAAGTAGAACTTGTAGTGGGTACCAATTATATAGGTTATATAGATATAGATGCGTGTGCTAATAATGCCTGGTGATGTGAGTATGGTGCATTTTAATTGTTTGTCTCCGAAAATAAATTTAAAGAAGCATTTCTCCATTTTAAACACCACATTGTCTAAACAATCTTGTGGAGCTTAATCCATCTCATTTGATTATTGTTTTACTCCCTTCCAAACCGAAACACAAATAAAAATAGGATTTTTTTTAAAGAGATCTTTACTACCGGGAAAAAAGGTTTTCACTAACTTGATATGTTGCTTGAATTCAAAGACATTAATATTCACGCTCTACACAATTACCTTGGTAGAATGCTAACTATGCGCTCTCTGAAAACACAAATATGATCCATGTCTCTACTCGCGATGAGCAATATTACAACAGAAAGGGTACAGAGTCTCAAGTCTTTTTTTACAGCACAACAAAGATAAACTCAAACCTTAGCCGCATATAGTAGATAATTCTCTTGCAGACTAGTGTTTGTCAGATGGTTATGATTCTGATGGTGTTTGTTCATAGATTCAGCGAAGTATCTGTGTTTTCTTTTAACTTATTCTGGAAATGAATAATCCAAGCACACGTGGTTTAGTGATTAAATCATCTACCATGCTACATGAGACTAAAGTACCCAGCACCGATCTTGTTAGACATGTCCTACGAGGCTAGGACCCACCCACCGGGACCGTGAGTGCGATTTTGATGTGTGTGCATGTCGTGCGTTCGATCTTGTACTTGAAAAAAAAAAAGACACTCTTAGGTACGTGTTTGAGGCATGTACAGAGAAATGGCGAAGTGTCCTTAAGCGATACGGTAAGACTGTCCAACCAAACATTCTTTGGCGTCACACGATAGTTATCTGTACAGTAGCTTTTAGTTGGTATATAAGGATATACCCACATTTTATTATTATCTATACCTCCTGGCTCCTTCCAAAGAAAAGCCAACATTCTTCGCCATTAAATCGAACCAAGAGCCCCCGTACTAGCAGATCAGAATTCAGAATCAGAGCGCCCGGTTTGAACTAATCGACTCCTGAAACCAGCCAGAATCGAATCTGTCCAAGCCGATCCAAAACGAGGAAGCGCAACGGAAGCCGGGCTCTCTCTCCTCTCCGCTGGGGAGACGTAGACGAGAACAGGGGGGAGAGATCCAAATCTCCCCATCCCGCAGCCACGCTCCCTCACGCACATCGTCCTCCTCTCTCCCTTCCCCGATCCCCACCACCTCTCCTCGCGCGTGCGCGCGTGCGTGCCCCCGGTCTCCTCCTGCCTGCCTGCGCGTCTAGTAGAAATATAGGCGCGCGTGCCGCCCCGGCCTCCCGCTCCTCCGGTTAATCCCCCCCCTCCGCCACGAGCCCTTCCCTTCACATTATCCGCGGGCGTCTCGGGCGGCCGTCGCCGTGCGGCCTCTTGGTGGTGGCGGCGCGCGGCGCGTGACGGGGGTGTGCCGCCAGCGTGGGGGAGGTCGTCCGGTCGGCGGCGGCGATGGTGGCGGTCGGCGGCGCGGAAGCGGTGTCCGTCGCGCTCCTCTTCTCCGTCGCCTTCATCTGCGCCCGCTTCCTGCTCGACCGGCTCGTCTACAAGGTATAGTGATAATTCCCCCCCCGTCCCGCGACCGCCAGATTCGCGCCGGGTTCCGCGAGATCTCTTGCGTGCCCGGTTCCCCCGCGCCCCCATGCGCTGGGTGGTATACGCTGCTGCTCGTTGCACCTTCGTAGTCGATCAGTTGATCCCGCTAATCCGGCGGCCGGACGGATCACCCGCGCGCGTGCGTGATGCTCCCCGCCTGTCTCCAAACTGAAAACTGGTCGTCAATTGCGTTACCAGTGGCTGCTACTCTGTTGAGGATAGGCTTGCATTTTTGTTCCCATGCCCTGCGTAGTGTGGTTTAAGCAAATAGTATGCCGTACATGAGTGCATGGATCCATCGTTTTGTGCCTATGCAAAGCTTGTTTGCAATAAACCCTTGTACTTAACGAATCTACATCTAATGTGGCTTGCCAATTGCTTTATCCTTTCCCTGAACTGCTGCAATTCTGTAATAATGTCATTGATTTTATCTATAAGGTTTGAGCCAAATAGAGCTTATGAAAATAAGGTGCCAGTAGATATAAGTTTTCTCCCCCTCCTATAGAAAAGTGACAGCTATATACAACCCCTTAATTATCTTGGCGTCAGTTTAAAGTTTTCCAAAATTTCAGTTTGAACATTACTTTTTGACATGCCAGGATAGCTGTCAGTTTAACTTATACATTACCAATGGTCTTATGTAAAAATTTCTTTTCAGCCGTTGGCAGTTTACCTATTCAATACCAAAGCTTCTAAGTTGATGAATGATGAGGCCAGGCAAGCAAAGGTTGTCAAGTTCTCAGAGTCCATATGGAAACTTACATACTATGCTTCTGTTCAAGCATGGGTCCTCATGATAATAAAGCAGGAACCATGGTCGTTGGATACGATGCAATACTTTGATGGCTGGCCGAATCAACCCGTCGCGTGAGTGCATACTGTTCCTCAATATATTACTTGAATTTACTGGTCTTGCTGGAGTATTTGCCCTTACTTTCAGTATCTAGGTTTCTCTGTAGAGTTATTGCAGTACATACCCAGTCTCTCTGTAGTAGAAGGAACATGACTTCCCCATAATTAGGATAAATTATCCTCCAAATATTCTCAAAATTAGAGCCCCTGGGATTTTCTGGGGGTATTTAAGTGCTTGGTTCTGCATAATGAACGATAGTTATTTTCTAAAACCGGTAACTGTGGAAATCATCACTTTCTTGTTATCAGCACGTTTTCCTTTGTGTAATTTGTTATAAGGTAATATGATAAAGTTGAATCTGCCAAAAAATTACTATTCTCTTGCAACCATGTTTATTTAGGCTCAAACATTCTCATTATTTTCTTTCCTTTTTGTTGGTGATTCAATAGGAATGAAATCTTGATGTTTTTTCAAATAGTTTTGTTGGCTATCGTGTGTTAATTCCTTTTATATTGACCCGGTAATTGTTGTTAAAGTACTTGGCCAAATGTTATGCTATGTGATGCTTTTGTTTTGGTTTAGCCAAAGGTGACATTGGGGCCTGCATACAGTACAAACAAAATCTGCCGTCTAATAACTATGTAAACCGTGTAAACAGCTTTCGCATCTTGATGGCTGAATCTTGCTTATTTCACTGCTACCAGATGTAACTGTAAATCATAAATGTACTCTCATCAAGTCTACTTCTGATTGCCGTTTTTACAAATGGCAAGGAATTCTGCTAAAAATGGGTTATACAAACTCTAATCCGCGTCATTCAATGCCAGCAGCACAACTCCCTGTATTTGTTCCCCTGCTGATTGAATGGCTCAGATTGAAAGTTATCATATTCTTTTATTCTAACTTCCACAAGAGAAACACAGTAGCATACCCAGGCATATTGTTTTGTGACCACGTAACATGTTCTTTGGAGTGAAGTGGTAGTTTTTGCTTCCCCTAATGTATATTCTGCTTTCTCTCAGGAGGACATTGATGCTTTTCTACATGTGCCAGTGTGGATTTTATATCTACAGCATTGGTGCCCTTGTTGCTTGGGAAACCCGCAGAAAAGACTTTTCTGTAATGATGTCTCATCATGTTATAACATCTACTCTAATCGGAGTTTCGTATCTGACTGGGTAAATCTTTTCTGGATCACTTAATGATGTTATTTTCACTTCACAGCAACTTCATTCTCGTATATTCTGTTGTTAGATATTATTGATTGGTCATATTGTGAATTTATGAGGCAACAGTGTGATTGATTAGTCTAAAACTTCTACAAGAATTCAAGCGACCGGATATAGATAATTGTACAGGTCTTTTGAATAGTCAATTTCCAGAGCGAGAAAAGTGTGGTAGTTTGGTTCCTTGGAATGTATTGATGAACAGTTTGATCTAATATTATACATAAATAGAAAAAGCGAATCTCTCAATGACAATGAGATAAGGTAGGCATAGAATTGGTTGATCTTGATATTCAGATATGGTTGTTAATTTGGCCTCTCCATTGAACCATAACTATGTCAGCTAAGAGTACATTAATTTGTACAGAAATCTGTCTTTGCTAGGCATATTGTATTTCCAGTTACCAGTTTTGCTTGCACCTCATTTTCTTTTGACTCTGCAGTTCCTTTAGGCAGGGGGTATTGCCATTTTAAGACAGCTAGGTTATGCTCTCTTGCAGATTTTTCCGAATTGGGACCATCATTCTCGCTCTGCATGATGCAAGTGATGTGTTTCTTGAGACTGCCAAATTGTGCAAGTACACAGAAAAAGAGCTGGGTGCTAGCTTATTTTTTGGTCTCTTTGCTATCTCCTGGCTCCTACTGCGTCTGATTTACTTCCCATTTTGGATTATCAAAACATCTAGGTTTGTTGGCTACTTCTCTTCATGATAACCTTTTGTTTCTGTTACCTTGTAGTTTTAGACTTACTGTTGTTGCCCTTTCAATGCCAGCTATCATTCCATCGCATTCTTGAGGAAACAGGATGAATTTCCTACAACTCTGTACTACATCTTCAACACGATGCTTCTCACGTTGCTTGTGTTCCATGTGTACTGGTGGAAACTCATATGTTTGATGATAATGAGACAATTGAATAATAAGGGACAAGTTACAGATGATGTTCGATCTGGTAAAGAATTTTTCTTTGGTGGAATTGCTTGAGTGGTTGGTTTTCATTCAGCCATGAATAGTTGTTTTTGGCACATCTTACTTGAAACAAGAGAGCCTTGCATTTACTTTATTGTTATTATTATATTTAGGTAAAAGAAATAGAGAATGCAATTATGGCATGCATGTTAATGACAATCCTTGCATTTCTATTTTCATTGGGCTTGAGATTCTACAAAGCCATTTGCATTGGTTTTAATTATCAGCTTATTTTATTTTGTTATCATGCAGATTCTGAAGATGATGAGTAATAGGGAGATTCATTCTTTGACATCTACAAATGTGTCATTTCTTCGCTGATACTTTTCTGTGCCTGCTTCCAGAATAGAATGTTTTGGTCTTGGCAAGTTTGGGGCATGGATAGGAAAGTGGGATCTCTGTAAATTGCCTTATGTTATCAAATATGGCTAGACCGAGAATGGAGCAGGGCCTATACATGACGGGTATAGCTAGCAGCTTACTTGAAAGTTCCTTCAAAAATTTTTGGTTCACCTTTTTTGATATGGGAAAGACATGAGAGGGCATGTTCAGTAGCTTTTTCCCGAAGCTTACAGAACCCCTCTGTACCATGTTCAGTATACTTCACCTGTGAGTAGATTTAGTTCTAATTCATGGTAATAAATTGATTCTTTTGGTCGGGAGTAAATCTCACTTGTATCTTAATGATCTCATGTGATGTGCATTGAGCTTTATGCAGCTATATAAAGTTTTGAAACAGCGTAATCTTAAGTTCTGAGCGTTCAGGCTGGTCGTGTCATACATCTGTCAATGTTTCACAGTTCCTATTTAAGAATACGCATTATCCCTATTCTGTTCAATAGGATCGAAATGTGGTTCAGATCCATCTGGTTGTTAGATTTTTCCAAATCATACTTCTAATTGAATACAAAATGAAAAATGTTAATGGGAAAAATTTTGTATATCTTGTTCATTTTGAACTATTCATTTCAAATTACAATTTGTTTTGACTTGCTAGATACATGCTACATCATTTGTAAAAGCTATGTATGTGAGTATTCAAATTGAATGGAGCAATATTATATATATGGATACTGTTAATTTAATGTAATTTTTTATTAAGACTGAATCAGTATTTACAATTAAATACTTCTTAAAGGTGCAAACAGGTTGACACGTTCTGCAAATGTCTGAATCAGGCCTTTTTAACAATATCAGATTATAATTATATTCATTTTATCATTTGTAAAGAAATGGTGCATGGGTGCGAAACTTTGACTATGTATAAGGAAGTTCGCTAGCCAAACCACTGTGAAAAAATTAACTGCATTGACTAATATACCTCATTTTGCTGAGTTACGATATGTTGTCGTCTGTGTTTGGTTTCTCCGGTCACGAGGTTTGAAATATACTTTCAGCCAAACTTATAAAACCTCGAGTTATATTTCTAAATTATAAGTCGTTTTATATTTTCTACATACATAGTTTTATCATCTATCTAGAAAAAATAAAAAAGACTTAGTACAATTTTAGACGGAGGAAGCAGAAAGTTATTACTCAACTGCTACTCGAATTTTTTACGTTTTTAATACGTTGTGAGAGAGCACATCTTGCTCCATCTACGGCTCGGTGAGGAAACTCTCATAAATTGCAAGTGTTAGAATAGCTGACAAATAAAGTAATGCGTAACTAATTCACCATGACTTTGCATTGCATCAAAAAGGAAATCAGGCATCCAGCGACTGATAGTAGACTTTGGGTAAATGAATTAACCAAACAGTGCATCGATGAATGGATAACTGAATAATGAAAATGGAATATCAAGTACTGCGAATGGGGATGAAACATGGTCAGTGAATCGCTCTGCAACATCTTTCTTCTGATGTTTCGCAAACTCCCCTCTTACTTCCATACCGGCAGCAATCGTTTCTGTTGCCTGGTTGAAGAACCCCTGCCTTTTCTCTGACCTGGCTCAGTTCATCATACCTTCAACCGCAGCTGCCTTTTCTCTGACCAGGCTCAGTTCATCATACCTTATCAACCACAGGTGCCCAAGTAGAAGGAAGCAGAATTGGGCAGCCACCATCAGCAAGAAGTTCAAATTCTTTTGCTCACATGACAGGCTTGCCCAAGTAGAAGGAAGCAGAATTGGGCAGCCACCATCAGCAAGAAGTTCAAATTCTTTTGCTCACATGACAGGCTTACAAGCGAGAATGAGGTGCCACTAAGTTAAAAGTACACCGAGTATGAGGTGAAACGAGAAAAAACTGAGAGAGACCCAAAATTGTTCTGGCTAAAACAAGAATATGCCAGGGTCAGCAGGGTTGTATTTGACTGTGACAACAGTGTGTATGGAATTCACATTTACTCATTCCCGTACACTTGAACAAAACAACAGCTAACACATTAGGGTTATTAGTAACCGGGACGCACTTAGAGAACTCCAAATAACAGCAACTTAGTTTACAAGGGGGCGGGAGAGCTAACTAGACATCTTTGCACCTAGGAAAATACACAAGTTCATGCTTGAGCATTTGTGACCAAAGTTGAATGTTCAAGCATCAGTTTCCAACTTCTTAGAATGTAAATTGAAGCACACACACTTATCAATGAGGGCCTCGGATTCATTACCGTATTCTTTGAACCTGTACTCCTCTAACTTGAATGCTGATGGAACCTTCCCTTCGCTGTAGCATCGGTTACACAGGCTGAACGAGTGTTTTGTTTCCTTGAACCGTGATCCAATGATAGGGTACCGGCAGATGGAGCATGTGTGGCGGCCGTGACGTATGTGATCACTCTCTTCAAGCTTCACCAAAGTGCTGAGGATCCCAAATCCCCAATCTGGGTCATTGAACATCTCTAGGAACTCTGTGTATGATACCATCGTAGGGTCAGACTCCCCATGCATTTCGAGCATGTCACTAGCTCCATGTGTGGGTATATAAACAGCCCGAAGAAGCTTAATGTAAGTAAGCGCATCGCTCCTCCTAATCTGGCCATTGCTTCCTTCGCTAGCAGGACGCCAAAGAAGTGCATCAAAGACGACACGCTTGCGCCTTTCCACTGGTCTGGAACAGATTGGAGCAATGATGGCGAAGAACATTCCAAGATCAACCCGACCAGAGCCAGGGGCATCAAGGACTGACAGAATTCTTTCGTTGATTGCCTTGATAGCACCCTGAAAGGTATCTGGCTTGAGAAACGAGAGAAGCCTACGGAGAATAACCTCAAGAGCTGCTTTCCGTATTGACTTCTCAGGGATGCCAGTGCCTGAGTAAGATACAGGAACATCAGTCTCATTCATCTCTTTCCTAACAAGCTCCACATCACAGCGGCCTAGCTTTGTCATTCTCTCAAAGGCCCTTATATCTAGGGCATTGGCCAGATCCTGCCGCAAGGTAGTTTTCCTGCCAACCCTCTTGAACTTGGATGCCTCCACAACAACATAGGCCTGCTCACCTTGACCATCATCTTTTCCTTTGAACGCCTTTGGCTTCTTCTTTTGTAGTGCCTTCAGATGAGAGATGGCATCATACACTTCCACCCTTTGTGTCATCTTAAATGCCTCCTTGAGTGCCTTCTTGGCCTCCTCAGACTCCCCTTGCCCAAGCAAAGCCACTGCCTTGTTTAGCTGTGCCCTCCAATGGTTTGGTCGGATGCTCAGCACACGAGTATACATCTCCGCAGCCCTCACAAAACGGCCTGCATCCATGTTCAATCCGCCAAGATTATATAGGGCATCAACATGCCCGGGTTTGAGATCGATTGCCTTCTGGAACTCCTGAATAGCGCGGTCATCATCCCCAACTGCATGCAAGGCTGACCCAAGGTCACAGTGGGCATCAGCATAATCTGGCTTCAAGAAGATGGCCTCCTCCAGGGCCTTCTCCGCTGCGCGGTACTCCCCAACACCAAAGAGAGCGCTCCCCAGAAGCTTGAGAGCCCGGGCATGAGATGGGCACAGTATAGCTGCCTCTCGGTAGTGCTCACAAGCACCAAGTACCATCCCTTCGGCCTCCATGGCTATGCCTAGGTTGACATGGATCTGTGGGAGGATGTCTGCGGACTGCGAGCCCCCTGCCTCAGCGGCCTCAAGGGCAAGGAGGTACTCCTCCTTGGCCTCTGCGTGGCGGCCGAGGGCGTACAGGCAGTTCCCCGCTCGGAAGTGGGGACGGACGTCCGTGGGCTGCAGCTCGCAGGCGCGGCGGAAGCTGGCTAGGGCGTCTCGGAAGAGGCGGTGCTCAGAAAGCGCCCGGCCGATGACCATGTGGTTGTCGAAGGCCTCCTCGCGCGAGCGGGAGGCGTCCGCGCGCGTGCGGAGCACGGCGAGTTCCTTTACGAAGGTGAGGTAGTCGCGGCTCGTCTCGTCCCACGGCGCGGCGCTGGATGCCGAATCCGCCGCGCCGGAGATCTCCCTGGACCACCCGGCCTCGGAGAAGGAGTCGAAGTTGCTGTTACCGGCGCCGCCGCCGACGCTCCCATCGATTGAACCCTTCCGCTGCTGCTTGGAGCGGAGGCGCTTGACGAGTATCTCCAGGTCGTCGAGCAGCCCCCACGAGGAGTCGAAGGCGATGCCGTGGTTGGCGAGGTCGCCCACGCCGGCGCGGCGGCCGCGGCGCGGGAGCTGACCGACGGCGGAGCACCGGCGGCGGCGCCGAGCGGCTTGACGTGGTCGTCGAGCAGCGACGCGACGACGGCGGCGGCGGAGGGCGGGGAGGAGGGGTGGCGGCGTCCCCGGGGCGATCTCCGGGGAGGAGGCGTCGGAGTCGACGGCGGGCAGGGAGAGCGCGAGGAAGTCGCGGTCGACGTCCCCCGCGCCGTCGTCGTAGGTGCGGAGCAGCCCCGTGAGGGAGAGGCCCCTGCCGTCGGGGAGGATGAACTCGGCGTAGGTGCGGAACACCTCGTCGAGGATGGCGGAGATCTGGTCCTCGCTGAACTTGACCCGCGGGTTGACGGCGACGACGAGCGCGGCCATCTCGTCCCGGTCCAGCCCGCCGTCCCCGTTGGTGTCGAAGCGCTCGAAGATCCTCCTGACCTTCTCGGCCCGCGACCCCCGGCCGGCCGACGCCGCCGACGCGGACAGCGCCATTACGGCCCGCTGCTGCGCTGCGCACGGGAAAAACCAGCCGGATTGCGGCGAAATTCGGGCACGCGGGGCGGGCCGCAGCCACGGCACGGGCGGGGGGATTTGATGTTCACGAATGCCGGGTGGGCCCGGCCAGGGCGGAGCGGAGGTGGAGGGGAGGGCGGAGCGGAGGGGGCGGCGGGGTCCGTGCGCTGGCTTTGGCTATCAGGCTATGGCTATGGCTAGTTGCTATTGCTAAACCAGAGGAGACGATGGTTATGATGACGGTGGATGGGGGCACGAGGGGTGGGGCGTGGTGGCTGGCTTGGCTCGCTGGCTGGCGTGGGGGCGTGGGGATCCAATTCGCCCGAGGGCGGGGATGGTGGCAAGGCTGGCTGGCTCGCTCGCAACGTTCGTTAGCTACTGCCCCCGTAGCTCACATGGATAGCGCGCTCCGCCCCCGTGCAGCCGTGCGCGCTCCGCCCGTCCGCCACCACCACTGCAGCCACACGAGATGCGCCGGGGCGTCTCGCTCTCGCGTGTCGTGTCGCTGTGGACGGGTGGAGTGAGTCATGGGGAGTACAGCTGCGGCGACAGCGGCAGGCGGATCTTGTTGCGCGAGGCAGGCCAGGCGGCCCGAGGGCAAAGCTGGCGTGGACCGGGCCCCGGCTGCTTTGCTGGGTCCGTTGATTTGGATTTCGGAGGCGTCGAAACGCGACCGGGCAAGCCGGCAAGGTGGGGGCGGAGTACAACTGTCCACGGCATCGCCGTCCACCACTCGCTATTTTCGTGGGAGGCCATCTTGGGGCACGGCCGCACGGGCACGGGGACGATTTGCTGATTTGTTTGTGGTTTTAGGAGGCCGCGTGTAGAGTCAGAATCTAAACAACGGATATCCGTGGGGCGTATCTGAACTCTGAAGGATCGATTTCTCTGGAGGTAGCGACCGAGCTCTGCATTGTTTCGTTCTGCTGAAGAGAGCCCTAAACCTACGATCGAGATAGCCGGGGGCGACAGGCAACACGAAAAGGGAGAGTAATTGATTTGCGGGGCTTGAACGACAAGGCTATTGGTGCTTTCTGCTAACCACCAGGCCATAATTGCCGTAATCCGGCTGAAGATAGGTTATCAAGTGGAATAGCCAATGCGTGTACGGCAACCAAATTTGAGATGTATATGGTTATATTCATCGTCAGCTACATGATTGCTTCAAATGGTGGCTTGTACTTCCATGCTCATTCTACCAAAAAGAACTCGCGCATCTGAAAGCAGCAGCTACAGCTGTTTTTCTTTTTCTCTGGTCTAATCAGTGTCCGAGTTACTAATTCAAAGGAAGCTACTCTGTACTTTCCAATTTTTTCATTAGTGCTTTGCCTCCTCACTTTTACAAATATTTATGGGAGAGTCTATTTGTCCGTTGACAGAAAAAAGTCTATCTGTCGTTTTTGAACCGTTTGATCAAGTTCGAGGGGACCACATAATCAACCATTATACACCCCGCTGCTTTCTACCAGCTCGCCGTCGCGGTGCTCAGGCAAGCAATGGTGAAGCCAGTCGAGTTTCCCTCTTCAACCACTAACCCAAAAACTACCGTATCCCTAGCATCGTGGTTGGGAAGTCTCCAAATAGACCGAGCTTGCTAGGGCAGAAGACTAACACCAGTCTCCAGGCAAAATTGAACGGTACGAATTGACACATTTCAACCTTGAATCCATCAAAAGATATCTAACAATTTTCAACATTTATATATTGTCAAATACTTATGGCACCATACGCCTTATTAACTTAGAAATTACTAAGTGATAATCAATGCATTTGACTTTTGAGTTGTATTTAGCAAATACAAAATACAGGCCTGCCGCACTTTGGAAAGGCGTAGCAATGGAAATGCCTCGCTGGCGAGAACCAGTCGCACAAAATGACAAAATAAAATCTACTAACAAGTCTATTACAAATAAGCATGAACTTCTGATAGAAATTTGCTGCGGTAAATCTACCATAAACGGCAGTCTTTTCGATCCAGCGGCAAGTCATAGTGGTACACAGGTTCTACAGTTTAACAATAGATCGACATATTAACATAAAAGTATCTGATACAACCTTGTAAGATACTCATGTGGTACATAAATTCTATTCTACATATATATCTCCATGCCAAGTATCTTCGAGGACTGGCACAGGGGACAGAAGCTGAGCTTGCTCTCGCACTCCTTGCATAGGCAAAGATGCCGACAAGGCAGCAAGAGCATGCATGCCTCACTTGATTTACAGACCCTGCAGGCCGTCAAATCCTTTGGTTGCCTGTTCTCCTTTGGCATCAGTTGCAAATTGACGGCACCACCATTGCAACAGGATGCCGTGTCATCTACCTCGCTATCGCCGCAGCCTTCCTTGAAATCCTTGCTCTGATGGGCACATACTTGTTCCAGGTTGTACTTGAGTGCATTGATCATGCTCTCATTGTACTTGGCCCTTTGCTGCCAAGCACCAACTTCCACTGCCAACTGCTTAATCTGGTCCTCAAGTTCAGAGTTCCTTTTGTTAATGGTTTCCACTTCTGCCTCTTTATCCCGTATTTTCCGTAGTATCTTGTCCTCAACAGAGGCCAATGCCTCAAATTGCTTTGCCTGAACTTTCTCTAATATAGATTGCCTCAGCCGTTCACTCTGCAGATTAAAGAAAGTTAGAAGTGGAGCTCTAAAAATAAGTGCTAAATAATGAGGGTCAAGTTTATTTTTTTCATGATAATATAGCAGCCCAGTAAGACGTGGCATTATTGAGTTATCCACATCCTGGTTCAACCCAGATAAACTGATACAGAATCCTATTTAGCAATGCTACAACCCAACATCATCTTACTGGGGAACAAACTCAGTGCTAGGACTGAACATATTGACAAATAAAACAGTGCATGACTGATTCATCAAGGCTTGAAAATCTTGCATTACTTCATAAAAGCGAGATAGTTCAGGCACCCAGTACGCAGCGATTACTGGTAAAGTTCATACTTTCAGAAAAAAAATAACTAAGTATCGTACCAATAAAGCTAGCACTAAGTAATGAAAATGGAATCTGAAGTACTGCAAATGACAATGGAACGTTGTCAGTGATATATCAACATCTACAATACTTGTTCCCCTGACAATCTACCTTCTTTCTTTCGATGTTTCACAAAAGTTCTATGAAGGATTTGGAGAACCTTCATCCTAGCAACACCATCCTCATGATGCAGACGAGCAATAATTAAATCAAGTGTTTTTGACTGGTCTATCTGCTGGCCTTAGAAACTCTAATGTCACATACGCGCGCGCGCACACACTGATTGCATTGCTTCCAGATAGAAAGTATCACACCTCAATTGAAGCACATGCAACCAAGCTAAGCTACTCACTTTTCCTGGTTACATACAATATTGCCCATACCCACCTTTTCTTTCTCCCCTGCACTTTTAAAAGCAAATAACATTTCTGTCGCAAAGCATTTTTCCCACTCTGACCTACCTACTTCAAATTAAACTTCTATGGCTAACTGTGCAACCCCCCCCCTACCCAGACCTGCTAAAAGGTTAAGTATTCTGCCATTGAAGAGAATTGATTAGATGTTAATCATACTGCATACACCGATTCATTCAGTCCCTCCAGGCCCAATGAAATTCAGCAGTGACATTACAACCAAAGGACAGCAATCAGAATATAAAACAGGAAATGTTTTATCATCCTTTAACCAACAGCATAAGTACTTTGGAGGCTACAAAAATATCCGAATTGCCTTAGATCAGGAAAATCATGTTTCCCCAGGGCATATCTACACCATGGAAGATGCATCAGGATGTGTACTACCAGTACCACAAATCTCGTTGCATCCTCTGTTGCAGATTAGATGCAACTCGAGAAGAAAATAATCTGTACTCGATAAAATCACTGAAAACAGTTTGGTTGGTGGTTACTCAGCTGGGATAAGTGTTGAGTTACAAGGAGTTTATCAGTGGCTGCTTATATGAAATTAATATTCAAGGAGGAAATCGGATGTGGCAAGGGATAGTTGGTGGAGAATCTGGAGATCAAATTGTACAATAGTCTCTCTACTTGTGCCATGAAGGTCTAGTGTTCGTCAGCCTCCTTGTAAAAAAAATCAAAGTTAAGGCAGACTAGAAATTCCCTTGCCACAGTACCACAGCATGTGGGAGCTTTTAGCACTGGGTGAAGGCTTCTTTTGAATGTAGTTTCCTCAATCGTAAACAATGGTGACGGGACCACACACCAAAATTACAAGTCAGGAGCAAAATCATAGTTGAAGAGCATAAGGGAGATTGGTGAAGACTGAAGATATGCTGCAATTGCCACATAATAAATTTCATCCATACTGCCATTTGAGGTGCACCTTGCATAGTCGCATCTATACACCACTCTATGTCAATGACATGTAGGACCAGACCCCACATGTCATTCACGCAGCCTTGTAGTACAGACGAAAGGTGCACTGAAATGTGGTGTGGTCGTGTGGATGAAAATTACCCTGTGTAGTTAGATATATGTGCCACAAAACCCAGTGCACATGAAAGAATGATTTGTAGTAATAAAAAATTGTATTTATATCAAGTTTCCAAAGAATGCTAGGCATTAGGCCACCGCCTAGCGCCTAGTACGCCTAAGTGTTGACTGAGCGCACTTGGACGTTACACATTAGACATCAGCAAAAAGAATGCAAAATAATGACAAAATACTTCTGCCACTCCATCTGCCCTTTATCCCACGATGTGGCCTGCAATTACTGGCCCATCCAGCCATCTGTAGGTTGTCCTATTCCCATAACTCACAACACAAAAGTCGTCTCTTTCGGGTATCTCCCCCATCTCATCCTCCTCCTTCCTTCGCATGTGTGATGGGCTGGTGGTGCCATGGCGACGAGAGCTCACATGCGGTAGCAGGGCAGAGCCACCAGTCGTCTCTACCCCCAATCTCATCATCCTCCTTCCTCTCTCCTCTGCGCGCCTGGGGTCGCACCATAGCGAGGACATGCATGGGGCGGCTGGACCGCCGGTGGCGATATGAGCAGGAACGATGGGTTCCGTCTGGTAACCCTAGTCGCTCCCCCTTATCTACCGCCGGCGCTCTGATTTCATTGTTCTGCCCGTGCTCCCAGCCTCCCATGTGCTCTTTTTTCCTTTTTTCCGCACTCCCACCCGCCCACCTACGCCCCACGTTTAATTGGCTGAGTAGGGCCTAAGGGCGCCTCCATCGGGAGGCGACATCGCCGGCCCTGTCCGACGTGGAGCAGGAATTTGAAGAGAGAATGATCGCTAGCGACCAACAAATCTCCCAGCGATTTCTCCAGGGCTCCAGGCCCGAGGTGAGTAGTGAATGGCAGATGGGACCAAGAGGTGAGAGAAGGAATTAAATGCTTATATTTTTTCCCCTCATGTCCACGTTAGCTGGCTACTTCGCCGGTACCACTGCGGCTGCCCTAAACGACGCGGTCGGGCTCCGATTCATGCTTAAGCATGCCTAGGCGTGTGTTTAATAACGTTTTCGAACACTACTTTATATATCAATTAATAATACAACCAGATCAGACAAGGCCTAAAAATACATCATGGAACATATAATGCTGTGTTTTATAGTTATTAAGTCGGTACAAATATTTTGCACTTTTGGTCTTGGATCACGGAGGTTCTATACAGCAGAGTAACATACAGAGTAATCAATATCCAGTTTCATTTCTACTCAAAATTCTCCTTTTGCACTTCAGTATGCTTGGTGTACTGGTGCATTACTGTCTTATGCTTGAAACCCGCAAACTCTACATCCGTATACTTCATTCATAGATATTACTGTTATCAAATTATACACCTAATCTACTGGCATCGAGTTTAGCCTGATATTAATTATGATGTTCAACAAAGCCTAGACCTCAGCTCCAAAACATGGAAGTTAGCATACCC